>CM070488.1:29363335-29528335 GCA_036324585.1 Champsocephalus esox | reverse complement strand
AGTCAGACTGCTCGAAGATGGAGGTGATATTCTTTCATGTTCACGTTCACACAGTCGCTGATTTTTGCCGTCTTTCCTGCAACGGCAGTTTTTCTGTGTTTCCTTTCTCCTGTGATATGACTTGATCGCTTTAAACTCCGCACACTGAGCTCTGATTGGTCAGCAGGCGGTGCTTTCACTGAGTTGAGCTCTTTAGCCTGCAACCTAACCTGCTCCGGACCAGGCTAGCCGTTCAGCATAGGTTACCATGGAGATCTAGCCTGCTAAAAAGAGAACCAGCGTCGTAGGACCGGAAACCCAGAGTTTTTCATGAAAAACGCGAAAATCCGGCTTCGTAGTACAGGCCTCTGCTTTTTCCCATGCATTTGGTTTGAAAACATGTTTTCTTCGTGGCCTAACCCTCTGTACACAGTCTGCTAAAACACATACATGGTTGGCATACGATGAGCCTCTCTGTTGTCTGAGTTATGTGTACACATGTGTCGCCTTCACTTAATTCAAAGGGGATTTCAAAAATAAGACGGGGCAAATGTGCTATTGAGTTAGCGCCAAAACAATTCGAGATGCCGGCAAAAAAGTCCAAAGCTCGTAGACTCTGAATGAACGTGAAAATAATTGGTTTGCAATGATAAGAACAAACTGCTTTGTGCACTCAATATACAACGGGCATACAACATATACTACTATAGTTAAAGGGGACCTATTATGCTCATTTTCAGGTTCATATTTCGTATTTGGTGTCTGTGCTCTGATTGGTTAGCTGGCCGGCTTTAACACAAAATACAAATATGAACCAAAAAATGCATACTATGTACTCTTTATTTCTGAAGAATAGCATTTGGAGGCTTCATTTAGATATTGCCGCAATTTGGAATAATTGTGCAGCATTATTTTAGATTTAATTTGCACTTTGCGCTGTAACTGATGATCCTGACAAGCGAACAAGTCTTCTCCAGTGCTTGTTTAATATAGGAAAGTGCTTTTGTGTGCCTATTAGCATGTGTGGGTTTGTGTCCGTGTGCTGGCATCTCTCCACTTCTGCCTGAGTCTAAAGGTGTCGCTGGAATATAATTAGCCACATTTTAGGGGTCGATAGAGCAGAACAGAAGCAACAGGCGACGAGAGGAGCAGCTCTCAGACGTGAGTCACCCAGACTTCAGAGAATGTGTCAAATTGAAATTAATTGCAATGAATACAAACTGAAGTGAATGAATTATGCTTTGGGAGATAAAGGGTAGACCACAGACTGATTCATAAGTGCACAGCGTCGTTTGGTCTCCCCAGGCTCTTCAGGGTCTTAAATTAGAGCTGCGCCGAGGTGAGCTGCGTTTCTATAGCGATGCATCCTCCCAACTCCAGTCACCAGAGAAATGCAGTATATGTAGAAACGCAAACAATGGGATTCAAAGCAACACCTCATGGTCTTTCAAAACTCTCTAAATACTTAAATAATCAGAATTTGTACAATATATTAAAAGGCTTTCTCTATTAATGAAAGCGATTTTTGAATGTTAGAAAAACTGTTTATTTGACATTATAACTACTTGCTAATACTTCTACTTGGCTTTATTAGAACAGTTTAGGATTAGGGCATTGCACCGTAGTTTAAATCAACGTCACGATATTAAGAATAT
Organism: Champsocephalus esox; assembly: GCA_036324585.1. Classification (NCBI taxonomy): domain Eukaryota; kingdom Metazoa; phylum Chordata; class Actinopteri; order Perciformes; family Channichthyidae; genus Champsocephalus; species Champsocephalus esox. Next base: position 29,526,701 of record CM070488.1, on the reverse strand, counting down.
TTTCCAATTGTCTTAACAAAAGAAAGATGGGAGTGGGAGATATGGATAAAGCCTTCGATGACAGTAGCTTTTATGTATTTTTAGATGTGAGATTCATATTAAAATATGTTGTGATTATACATCCTGAAAATGTAATTAAAGAACTGTTTTATATGTAATCCCGATGTTGACAGTTTTTTGATCAATTCAGTGAATCAAATACTTGCTCACGTTGATGCAACTATCCAAAAGAAAAACAAAAAAAAACTTAGCCCACTGGCTTCAGCTAAAGTAGTTTAAGTAATTTATATGAAGGCAAGCCTTAGTCAAGTTACAAGTCTTTGGGAAAACTGGAAGTATATTGCAGGTCTTTTAGGTTCAGTAGCGAACCATTTGGAAGTGGCCCTCTCAAGGCAGTGTGCAAAGAGTTGAGATCGAGTTTAGACCCGATCCATGTGGCTGCTCAAAACTATTTTGTTTCATTTGTTTATTCGGTCAAACATATCTTGTTGGGGTTACAAATGATCTGCGATAGCAAGCATTTCTGTGACTTAGGTCTGACTCAAATTAAAATCTCAAGTCTGCAGCTCTGTAACCAAAGACTTAAGAAATAACGTGTAAGCGTATCAAACAGCAACACTTGCCTCCTGACTGGCACACACAACCTGACACCATGTCAAACACTAAGGCTGCCTGAAACACGAAAGACATGATGTGTCCCCCAATAGCAGCGCCAAGCCAGCACACAGCTGGACCACATCAACCAATCAGCTGCTCAACGACACCATGGGCGTTTCTCAATGTCGAGTACGCTTGCTTGGTAGCACATGTCTTCCGAGTCACTTGCTTCAGAAGCGAGGCAAGAATACTTCTTCCTGGCATTCGGAAAACGAAGAGTGGAACAGGCGAGCAAGTGTGCAGGTGTGCGTCACATGAGAGGCCCCGCCTTATGTTTTCCACCACAGATTTGGGGAAATTTGTCCGTGTGCAAAGCATTGTGGGGATTTTAAGACCGCGGAGTCTACACATGTGCAGCCTCGAAAGTTCTCGCTACGAAGTACGCCGGGCTCGGTAGAATTCCAAGTATGCTGGACATTGGAACAGTCCTTCGTGAAAACCACCTCTTTGGGGCCGCTCCAAGACCCCCGAAACACGGGCGCATATCTCCCTGCCATGAGCAAACAGGCTATTTCACACTTCCATTACGTACACCGACAAAACCACCTCTTTGGGGCCGCTCCAAGACCCCCAAAACACGGACTAAGGAGTTCCTGCATCTCTCCCTGACATGCGTACTTCCATAACCTCGCGCACCTTGGGTCCCCGGGCCCCCTGACACTGACGTAGTATGCTTGAAATAGTGGCTCTGGAGCAGCTTTACTCGACATTGAGAAACACCCCATGTGCTCTGAGGCACGACACAAACCTTTAACCAAACGTTCTACAATATAACCCGTAGGACGAGCCCCCATTTGTTATGACCTGGCTCCAAAGGCCACAATAAAGGGGAGACACACCGTATCAATGGTTAACAAAAGATGTGTATTTAAGTAAGTAATTCAAATTAAAGAAGTGCAAAATGAGTAAAGCATAAGATGTGGACGTCGGTGGTATCAGTAGTGGAAATGCAGGGTGAGGGTTGCATGGACGTGTATGTGTGAGGGTGTTGAGGTGCACAAAGTAAAGCAACTGAAGTAGCAGCATACTCAACAGAACCGGGCGCCTGTAGGACAAAGCAGAGAGACTTTAAGTAGCTGCAGGGCACCGGACCCGGGTGCCCTGAGTTACTGCAACAAGGCTGGACACAGCGCAGCCACACCCTCTCCAGATGAACCCACGGGGGCATCACACGAGTGATTACACACGTGTCCCATTACAAAGGAGAATCTGATCTTCAGTATATAGCAGGTCATAACAAACATAGAAATTCCCTTATGGAAACATATATTTGTAGTGTAAGATATTTTATAGAGTCTATGGAATACAATTACTAGGACATCCATGCAGAAACAAATATGGCCCCTCCTCGTTTGCACTACTGCGACACATTTTGATTGACGTGTAGCCGTGACTAGAAACAAATAAGGTTCCTCAACATCTGAGTAACCAGAGAGCATCATGGGAGATGTGTGAGCCTCTTGCCAATATTCAGATTTTAAATTAAATCCCTTCTTTAAGCCAATACATCAGCCAACCAGTTGCACCGTTACAGTTGGCAGCTGGATTGTTTTGATTGGCCGAAAGCCTCATCCGCTGTGAGCCGAGCCTTTTCACTGTTTTGGTGAACGAAGACTGTTCAGGGTGGGGTTTCTCATCAATACGCTGGCACCTCTCCTCATCCTTTTAAATCATTCCTCTGACTTACACACACAACACACACACACACACACACACACACACACACACACACACACACACACACACACACTTCAATTATAGCCTATTGACTGTCCTCCTATTGCCGCTGCAGTCCATTGTACTTTTTCCACTCACACAAAGGTTATTGCCCTTGCATACACACACACACACACACACACACACACACACACACACACACACACACACACACACACACACACACACCCACACACACTGACTATTGTATGGGAGGCCCATCTTCAAAAAAAATTGCTCTCTTTCCAACTCAATTACAGCTTTTGCCAGCTAATCATTTTCACACCAACACACTCCGCCTCGGGGCTCGTTCAGTTAAGAGTATCTGAGCCTCGTGTTGATGACAGGGTACGCCCGCTGCTTTCCAACCTGGTTCTGCTTTCTCGTGTTGCCTCTTGCTGCGAAAAGGACAAATATAATGTTTCCTAATATAAGGTTTTAAGATAAAACCCCTTACCGTCAGACCATTTGTTTTTCATATAAGGCGACTTTATTTATTGTCTTTTAATTTCTGGGCTTCAAATAAAGACAGTTTTATTTTTCTTTTATTAAACATAAAAACAACGAATCTCCGTCTATCTGTTGCCTCCAACAGGCGCTGGTCAAGTTTCACCAAATCGTAAATAAAGACCATGAGAACCTCCTGGTATTGTTTTATGTCTTGTTTTGTCCAACAGGCCAAAATGAAGTTAATTATATTACATTTATAGAGAAATTAACCGAATCTTCACGAGCAGGAACTAGGAATTGTTTGTGTCTTCACAAAACATTTATGATATCATTAATATAACCCTTCATAATTTAATATGACGACGGATATATGAACGTTTCATCCACAAACCTAAATAGCTAACCTGATTAGTTAAAGGTGGGGTAGGTAGTTTTGGAGGAACCAGCTCGAGTGCGCTAGAATTTGAAAATACACAGCTGGAAAAATCTGCCACTTCCTCACAGAGCCCCGCCCCCAACACACACGAACGCGCACATGACCAATGAGGGCACGAGATAAGTGTGTGCCCCAGATGGAAGGCTGACAGGCAGGGAGGCCATGCAGTTACTTTAGCCGGCTCAGATGATTGGTCGTGCTTTTTACAGCGCCACGGCTTCCACAGATGACATTTTATTATGGATGTTTTGTCAAAGCACTTCAGATATTCATTGCTATCGGGATGTTAAGAGCATTCCATGGAATATAACAAAAAGTGTATCTCTTTTGTACAGCCCCACGTGACAGTGATGAAAAAGTAAACCACAAACCATTCGCAAGGGGTTTAGTTATTTGCAATATTTATAATCTTACTGATTGTTAGTTATTTTGCTTTGTGACGGATGACTTATGCCCAGGACTGAATTGTTGTTGTGATGCAATACGATTTTTCAATCAATCAATCAATCAATCAATCAATGTTTATTTATATAGCCCAATATCACACATGTTACATTTGTCTCAGTGGTCTTCACAGTGTGTACAGAATATCAGTATGACAATACGACACCCTCTGTCCTTAGACCCCTGCACATCGTACAAGGAAAAACTTCAGAAGAAAACCCAGTTTAAAGGGAACATGGGAGAAACCTCAGGGAGAGCAGCAGAGGAGGGATCCCTCTCCCAGGACGGACAGACGTGCAATAGATGCCGTGTGTAAATTGAAAAGATAATACATTTGCAACATAGGTAGTCCAAATGTTTGGAAATGCATGTGTGTATAATCGGAAGATGAATCCACGAGGATATCCATCCAGGACCGATGATCCAGGACCACAGTTGCGACTCAAGATCCAGGGCTCGCGATCCAGGACACAGGACCGCAGGATCATCCATGTCTCCGGATCCCGGCGTATATAGACACCAAAAAGAAAGACGTGTGGGGAAGCTGGGTAATCGGAACATGAGAGATTTTTGATTTCAGCAAGACCTGAAATCCCTGCAAATACTGCAATGTCATTTTCCAGAATTCATATCTTGATTTTTTTGAGTGATGCAAAACAGGCATATTGAAACTATGTCGCTTCCTGTAATGGGAATTGTGAATCTGCCATTGAAGCTTCGTTTCTTCTGACACACAACCATGTTTGACTCTCTTATCCATTCGCCTACAGATTGCCTTCGTGCTGTGCTCGGAAACAGTGACACACAGCCTCCCACGTATTTACAACTCAGATTTCACTCTGTTTACTCTCAGTCTGATGGCTGTAATGAACATGCGTAGAAGGCCCTCCATTAGAGACGTCCTTCTCTATTGAACGCCTGTTGAAACCATTTTCTACAAGCTCTGCTTATCTGCCTGCTGCCTCCCATCTTCCATCTTCATCCCCTTTCCCTCCCCTCCCTCTCCCTGTCCGTCCATCTGTCTCCTCGCTCGGAGGTGTGAATCCAGAGGGAGTTATCCTCCCTACAGTATTTCCCCTTTTCACACACATCCTCTTGATGTTTTCCCACTATCTACTCTTATATCATTTAATAGAGTGGATGTGTGTGTCGTTTTAGAGAGTGTGATGTCCTGTTTTCCATGTAGTGACGTGGACAGACTGCGAAAGACAACAACAGCACGTTACCAGGCCGATTGATCCATTTGGATGGGTGTGGGTGAGGTGCAGAAAATGAAGTGTTTTGGGAATAAAGCTATTTAATTTCAGCACCTGAGGCAGTGCTGAATGCACATGTCGGAGCCCATATGGTTTCCTCTGGGATGAAATGCTTTGAAAGGTTGCTATGGGTTTACATTTCAAACTCGGTTGGGTGTTGTTGTCCTAAAGCTGCTAAACATCAACATTCTTCTGTTTATTCCAACAATTATTACAATTGGGAATACCAAAACCAAGCGCTGAAAACGTTCAATAAACCTGAGGAGAACTGCAGAGATGGGTAATAGATCTCTGCGGTGGGTTCTATCACATTTTAGATCTAGTCATTTGATCCATTGTTCTTATGAAAATGTAGATTACTCTACTGTCATTTTTAAGTCAACTTAACGCATAGATATTATCCACAATTGGTGCCAATTCTCTGACATGTTTCCTGTAGCCTTTTTCCGTGGATGTGCCTCTTTTGATGGCAGGTTAAAAAATGTAACATCCCCATTAGCACAACAACAGACCTTAAAGGGGACCTATCATGCAAAAAGCACTCTTTGATGTCTTTTCATTCATAAAGACTCGCGCAGCGTCAGAAAATAAAACCCTCTCTCTTTTCGTCCGTACCCAAATCTCTAAAAACGGGGCTACAATGGAGCTGATCCAGATTTGCATCCGATATGACGTAATATCTGAAATGTGGACCCACGGCCCAATCAGAAACGTTGCTATCAGAAACAATGCCCGACTGTTCTGGACGTAATATGGTCGGTGTTTACATTAGCATCGCTAGCACTCAGAGCTAACCTGTACTGGAGAGCATGTGTGTGAAGAAGCAGGAAGTAAAAAGGAACTCACCTTGTGGTATAACCGGCAAGAGAGAAAGCCTTTGAGCTCCAGACTGTTTCAGAGAGAATCCTTGATGATCCATGATATGGCGTTTCATCACGGCAGCATTTAGTTTAGGCAGTAGCTGCCGGGTCCCGCATGAGCTCAGACCCCTCCTTTTTTATAAAGCTTTATACCCCAAATCAGCACTTTTGAAACAGGAAGTGAAATAGAGGGATATGAGGCGTGGCTAGAATGGGTGATCGGTTTGGTATTTGGAGCAAAACACTTCCTAGACATGTTTTTTATATATTTGTATATATCTGAGACCTATGCTATTGCCTAAAAATAGCATGATAGGTGACCTTTACATCATTAAAGCAATTGTAGTTATCAACAGGTACTCAGATGCCTGGATCCATTCTACATTAACAGGTACTCAATTTTTAATGCATTCACATTGTCTACGATATGACAAGCAATTGTTAAAGCAATTACACTGAAACAAATGAATAAACGCAACACTTTTGTTTTTGCGCCCATTTTTCATGAGATGAACTCAAAGATCTAAAACATTTTCTATAAACACAAAATAACCATTTCTCTCAAAATGTGTTCAAAAGTCTGTGACAGTGAGCACTTCTCCTTTGGCGAGATAATCCATCCCACCTCACAGGTGTGGCATATCAAGATGCTGATTAGACAGCATGATTATTGCACAGGTGTGCCTTAGGCTGGCCACAATAAAAGGCCACTCTGAAACGTGCAGTTTTGCTTTATTGGGGGGGTCTGGGGGGGTCCGAAAACCAGGCAGTATCTGGTGTGAGGGGTAGGGGTAGGGGTAGGGGTAGGGTTAGGGGTAGGGTAATGTTGTGAATCGAGTGGCCCATGGTGGTGGTGGGGTTATGGTATGGGCAGCCGTATGTTATGGACAACGAACACAGGCCACTCGATTCACAACATTACCCAAACCCTAATCCTACCCCTACCCCTCACACCAGATACTGACTGGTTTTCGGACCCCCCCAGACCCCCCCCAATAAAGCAAAACTGCACGTTTCAGAGTGGCCTTTTATTGTGGCCAGCCTAAGGCACACCTGTGCAATAATCATGCTGTCTAATCAGCTTCTTGATATGCCACACCTGTGAGGTGGGATGGATTATCTCGGCAAAGGAGAAGTGCTCACTATCACAGACTTTTTCAGATTTTTGAACAATATTTGAGAGAAATGGTTATTTTGTGTTTATAGAAAATGTTTTAGATCTTTGAGTTCAAAAACAAAAGTGTTGTGTTTATATTTTTGTTCAGTGTAGTTAAGCATCTTCAAAGCAGGCACCATTTGAGACACAGAGATTGTATTTGCTAATCCAAGAAAGAGAATGGGAGCTTCCAATTCCTGAACAGTCTACACCAACAGGTGTCTGCCTCAGTGAGAGGAGCTGATGCAGACTTTAGCACCTGCCTGGCGTTAGATCTGGGAACAATTTGAAATAAACCAACGGGTTGCCTGTTTTCTGACGCGAGCAGTTTGATTTAGATTTAGTTTCCAGTGTGCTTTCTCGCCTGGCTAGTCACAGGAAACTCTATTATCTGCTACATTCGCTTCTCCGACGGAGGGATACAATCTAATCTGCTGCAGAAAGAGGCGTGACATGAACTCTGTGGAGTGTGTGTGTGTGTGTGTGTGTGTGTGTGGTGTGGTGTGTGTGTGTGTGTACTATACAAACCCAGCGCTTGTGGCATGAGTTGGGACGCTTGTGTTTGTCTTTGTTGATGCAGCCAGTGATTCACAGAGCCGCCTCAATGGACACCATCAATGATTCAGAGATAGTTAAACTTTCATTTTCAATGTCTGCGGCTCGAGGCAAAGACTTATCCACGCGACAGCGAGGGGAGTTAAACACCTTCAGTGTATTGATCCCACCTCAGTTACACAGGATTGTGTGCATGTAAATGGTCTGTAAAGGCTACATTCCCATCCATTGGACTCCTTTGTTTACCTCCACAACACTTACACTTCTATTGGCTAGGGGTGGGCGATATGACGATATATATCGCCGTGACGATATTAGGTCTCCACGATATGCTTTTTCAGAGATATCGTATCTATCGTGATACAAAAATAAATGTTCCCTTCATGCTGAAGTCTTTGATTGCACTTCAAGTCTAAAGTTTACATTTTAATTGTTTGGCACTGACTTTTCCTCATTGATGTTTTATGTTTTACTTAGTTATGTTTTACCCTCCTTTTCATGTTTATTGATGTTCACTGCTCGTGCTACCTCGGAAAGTTCATGTTTATACTGAGAAACTGCCTTGAAGCCATATCAGAATGTTGAATTGTTCACTCAGAAATAAAACCAGCTTGAAATGCTATGTTGGTCTGTTACTCCTTTTTGTTTTAGTTTCCGTTACCTTGTCGGTGCTTGTACTGTTAAGTCACTTGAAAAATAAACATAATAACCGACATGAAAAAATATCGTGATAATATATTTTTCAATATCGCCCACCCCTAGCTAGCGCTCCAACGTACTTGATCTTCTGGCGGTTCACAACAGAGCCGGCCAGCTGACCAATCAGAGCAGACTGGGCTCTGGTTTCAGACAGAGGGTGAAAAGAGGCATGATTTGTCCTCGTTAAGTTCGAGAGTAGCGCATAGTAAAGTCAGAACAAGACCTTTCTCTGCAACGGGGGTCAACTTGTGAAATGTACATGACATATTTTGGTGACATGAATATAAAGTCAGCACTTTTTGTTTATTTTATTTTTTATATTAATTGCCTTCATTTTCTTGCTTGGCACCATATTGGAAATACGTGTTTTCACTTGAACACGTTGTCCTTTGGATATTTTTAGATTATTTGTCTGAAAATCAAACAATCAAGAGTGCTTGCCTGTTAGACAAATGGCTTGTTAGAATAACTTCAACTCGGAGAAGCAGCGAGTCGTTCCTCTGAAGGGAACCGGTGTGGAAATTAAACACTTTCAATTGCTTTCCGATGCTTGACTCACGCTGACTTCTGCTATAAACACGATAAAAGCTGAAGCTATTTCCAGCCATGACGATGTTGGAAGATGTTCAGGACTGCAGTGATGACGCCCGGCTGGACGCACCTGCTTTCATATTCGTCATCCAGGCCCAACAGCAGGATTCATCTCTGACAAAGGAAAACATTACATTTTGTATTTTAACTTGGAAAGATCACAGGTGACCTTTCCAAAGCAAGATACAGCTGGAACGTATCGTCTCTGCTTTATTGCTTCCCTCTAAGCTCAGCTCTTGTACAGCAGCTCCTGTTCTCTCATGGGGATACAATGTGTGCACTTTGGATTTGAGTTCCTTCCCTGTGGATGACTCATAGGTGATATGTCCGCCTCTCGACTGCCCCTACTCTCTCTCTGCTATTTAGGAGGATTTGTGGTGGCTAGGCTCGACTTGACCTGGTGTCGTCATGAAGGCACTGCAGTGGTGCTCAGCTGTGTGTGTGTGTGTGTGTGGTGTGTGTGTGTGTGTGTGTGTGTGGAGCCAGGCAGGCTAATGGGCCATTTTACTAGCCAATAAAACACTGATGCTATTACGATCTTAGCTCACACAGGAATTATACAAGTCATTATAAAAATTAATAGAGCTTTTGCAGCATAACATTTGTACGTGAACTGCTTTAACTCAACATGTGAACACATCATCCGAACGGATGATTACATTTGTCAAATGCAGATTTTCTTTTTTATATATTATCGTGCACATGTCTATGTACATTTACCAGGATTAGCGTTACAGCTAATTGGACACCGGAAACAACTGAAAGCAGGCAACTGATATCGACAAAGGGAAGCTGTAGAGTTGTTGATTTAGTTCAAATATCTAGGCTGGATTATTTGTATGTCTTTATGTGGAAATAGGAAACTGAAAGGGGTGCTGCTTTCACAACAACATGCTAATTGTCCAATTGTACAGCACCTGAATGGCTTCGTAGAGTTCCTGGATGTTCTTTGCATGAGTGTCTTGATGAGTGCCATATCTTAAAGATTCCTAGATATAAGACCCCGGTCTAGAAACGGCTTGAAACCCTCCATAATGAGCACAGTGTGTCTTCGAAAGACATCGATATATATATCGTCTAGCAATGCCATTCATTTCTCAGTTACGTCTACTTTCCTAGTTTCATAACCTTACAACACTTTATCATCTGCATACATTTGTGTTTTAACTTGCGAAAAAAAAGCAAAATGAATGTAATTAATTTGGATCTGTCCGTGGTGTTTTTTGGGGAAACTAGTTATTGAGCCTTTAAAAGTCAAATAGTTTCACTTTTCAAGGTTTTCATCGACAAAAGCATAACATATAGATAGATAGATAAGTAAGTGTTTGCATTGCAGCAGCAGAAAAAACAAGACATGTATGAGAAGAAGACGTGTTCGACGGTAGGGTTACATGTCCAACCAAATCAGAGGTATATTTTGTCAGACAAAGCCACATAAACTCAACGCCTCTCTAATTTGTTGTTTGCATGCGTCCCACCTGAGCCCTGTGCTGTTCCAACAACACAAGGCTTTACTGCTGTTGCTGTGGTTTGTCTAGCACCTCCTCACCCTCTCTCTCTCTGCCCTCCTCCCCCCAGAGAGGTGAAGCATCATGGGGAAACACAACAGTAAGCTGGCCCCGGAAGTTCTGGACGACCTGACCAAGAACACGGAATTCAACGAGGCTGAGCTGAAGCAGTGGTACAAAGGTTTCCTCAAAGACTGTCCCACCGGCATCCTCAACCTGGAGGAGTTTCAGCAGCTCTATGTTAAGGTAGGCGGGGGGAGGGACAAAAGTGGCACGAAGCTGAGGAAGAGAAATCACGGGGGGTTAATATGCAGTAATGAGCAGGGCTAGGGAACGTGCACGTCGTGGGGTAACGGGGTTTTCATAGCAATGGAAGTTGTCTTTTCCACATAGTTATATCACAAGTTACCTCCTAGATGACTCACAGCATTGTTGGGTTTTGGGGTTGGGGATAAACCTCTATTTATGCCTGTAACTGCTTCGGACAATATATATATATAGTATAACATACAAATACAAACCGGAACATTTGCAATATATGTCCGCTTTGATCATGCAATTTTAAAAATGGTGCTTCTTTACATCAGGCTGCAAATCTACATGTAATTGGCGTGATGTTGATAGTGTGTGTATGGATTGAATTTCAACAGTAATTAGATAGATGGATAGAGAGAGAGAGAGATGGATAGAGAGAGAGAGATGGATAGAGAGAGATAGAGAGGGAGATAGAGAGAGATTGCTAGACAGAAAGAGAGAGAGATGGAGAGATAGATAGAGAGAGAGATAGAGAGATGGCTAGATAGATAGATAGAGAGATGGCTAGATAGATAGATAGAGAGATGGAGAGAGATAGATAGAGATATATAGATAGAGAGATAGATGGAGAGAGAGATGGATAGAGAGAGAGATGGAGAGAGATAGATAGAGAGAGATATATATAGATAGAGAGATGGATAGAGAGAGAGATGGATAGATAGAGAGAGAGATAGATGGAGAGAGAGAGATGGATAGATAGAGAGATGGAGAGAGAGAGAGATGGAGAGAGAGATGGATAGATAGAGAGAGAGATAGAGATATATATAGATAGAGGGATAGATAGATAGAGAGAGAGATAGAGATATATATAGAGAGAGAGATGGAGAGAGAGATGGATATATAGAGAGATAGATGAAGAGAGAGAGAGAGAGAGAGAGAGAGAGAGAGAGAGAGCGAGGGAGAGAGAGAGAGATACTTTATTAATCCCAATATGGGAAATTATTTCGTCGCAGAAGCAGAAGTGTGTGTTCAGACTTTATAATACAATACTTAAAAAAGTGGAAAAGAGAATTAACAATTTCAAATAAAATGAAAAAATGAATAAGCAATATCAACAAAACAATATAAAATACTCTGGATCGTCAAAAACACTACAGGTATTTCATAAGAAGAGTTTTCTGCCAGCAAGAGGTGTTGAAAGGTGTTATTGTGAATTACAGTAACGTTTCATTTTAAAGTCCCCACCTTGCAGCACTTCATCTTTAACACGTGTCCTTCGACTAACAACATTTCCTGAGCAGTTGGACACAGCACAAGCGTCGCTATTAACGCTTAAGTCAAAGATGAATTCTTGTTGGGTTTTGTGAACCATTCGACCACAAGATTGCTGGAGGCTTTGTTGTACTCGAGGATGATTGGCAGTGGGGGTGGGAAGAATACACCGGCATGCAAGCATTGATTTCCCACACAAGCAACACGCATTCAGACCGGCCCGAAACCTGACCCGTGTAATCATGTTCACAGCGGAGGGTCCGACTCAAAAGGGTCCTTCAGAGCAATCAAGCCCAATACAACCCATGCTTTATCCGCCACCTCTTCTCTCTCTCTTCTCACTCAGTTTTTCCCGTATGGCGACGCTTCAAAGTTCGCCCAGCATGCATTTCGGACGTTTGACAAGAACGGCGATGGGACCATCGACTTCAGAGAGTTCATCTGCGCTCTGTCCATCACCTCCAGGGGAAGCTTCGAGCAGAAACTCAACTGGGCCTTCAACATGTACGATCTGGACGGAGATGGGAAGATCACTCGACAGGAGATGCTGGAGATCATCGAGGTGTGTGTGTGTATGCCTGGAGGGAATCGGTGTGTGCCGCGGAATATTCAATGTAGGAACTCGTTTGTGAGGTTTTACGGGTTCTATAGGCCGAATATGAGGATATGCAAAATGAAGACTTTTTGGGGTGGTTTTGTGCCTCGTTGTGGTCATGTTTGGTCATCTTATGGTAATTCCGCGTCTCTTTGTAGTCATAACCTGTCCACTTGTGGTCATTTTGTGTCTCGTTGTGCTAATTTTGTCGTCATTTCGTCTCTTCTTGTAGTCGTTTCGCATGCCTTTGTAGTCATTTTGTGAATTGTGTGTCTTCTTGTGGCCATTTGGTGTATCCAAAATGTTGCTATGGGTATCGTTGTGTTTGATTACAGCTGCTTTTTTTGTAGCTGTTTTGGTGTTTTAGTAGAGTTTGTGTGTTTTTGTTTGTCTCTTTTGGAGTCTATTCGTGCTCGGTACATTTTATAAGTAAAGGCCAGGAGGGCACCTGACGGTTCAGTAATCCATCCATGACTGCTCCTTTAGGTGAAATCCTTTCAATCAATCAAGTCAATCAATCAATCAATCAATCAATCAATCAATCAATGTTTATTTATATAGCCCAATATCACAAACGTTACATTTGTCTCAGTGGTCTTCACAGTGTGTACAGAATATCAGTATGACAATACGACACCCTCTGTCCTTAGCCCCTCTGTCCTTAGACCCTCTGTCCTTAGACCCTCACATCGTACAAGAAAACAGTTCCAGAGAAAACCCACAGTTTAAAGGGAACATGGAGAAACCTCAGGGAGAGCGACAGAGGAGGGATCCCTCTCCCAGGACGGACAGACGTGCAATAGATGCCGTGTGTACATTTTGACTTTCTTTTAGTCATACATTCAACGACAAAATCTCACATTTATTGTTTCTCTCCTCAGGCCATCTACAAGATGGTCGGTACTGTGATCATGATGCGGATGAACGAGGACGGGCTGACCCCTCAGCAGCGTGTGGACAAGATCTTCTCCAAGATGGACAAGGACCACAACGATGAGATCAGCCTGGACGAGTTCAAAGAAGCCGCCAAGTCCGACCCGTCCATCGTCCTACTGCTGCAGTGTGACATGCAGAAGTAGAGAGAGGCATGGGGGGAGAAAGGAAGGGATGGAGGGGAAGGATGGGGGTGGAGTTGAACTGAAACAAGGGAAGGAAGGAGGGTGAGAGGAGGGAGGAGGAGGAGGTCACGCCTATTCCTTATGTGAGGCAGTGATGACTGGCAAAAAGCTGTGTTTGAATAACATTGGACATCGGATTGATGCCATTCTTTTATTTCACGTTGTCCAGGTGAGCTGTGCACACTGTACGGTCACTTTTACTTCCAAATTTCCCCAGACATTGCACATTTGTCCTAATTTCCCCAAATGACTAATCAGTTTGTCAGACCATCATTCTTAATGATATATTTCCAAAGCAATTTGCTTCCGATTTACTCAAATAAACATGGGTTTCACAGATATTAAACTTCTTTTGGGGGGAAATATTATCATTCGCTTTCCTCTTGAGAGTTAGATTTAAAGAGCGATACCACTTAAACGACACTGGGACCGTTTGAAAAAGCAGCAATGGCATCAAACCGACAAAGGGTTTGTTGTTGGGTCCACGTGGTCCAGCTAGAGCGACAAGACAGAAGCAAATGTTATGCTGACACAGACAGAATACCATTAATAAACAATATGTGCAGGTGTTATCGCGCTAGAATGTGGATTTCTAGCAAAAGCAAAATACACTTTACAACCCCAGATCAAACTGACCCTCTGCATGTGTTAGTAGTGTGTGCAGTAGTTCCTCAAAAGCCACATCCAGATCCAGTTGTGTCGCTTTTAAAGAAAGATTACAGCTGACTGTCCACTCGCTTTATTCTCTCTCATAAGCGTGAGTCAGGCAGGCGATGAACGTCTCAGACGAGAATAACATATGAATAACATATGTATGTGCTGCTCAGTGCCTGAAGCATTCCAGCACGTGCTAACTAAATCCATATCTTATCAGAATGATTATTATTTTTCTTAAAAGGACACTTAATTAGGTTAGAATAAAGCCTTATCTGGCAGTGAACATGACGTCCACATGGCTCTCTTCGTGATTAGCTTAGCTTTACATCAATGCTACAGTTTCATTGGGCAACAGGAAATAATCGTTTGACATTCAACTTCACTTTTGTAATGACTATTTCTTGTGGGAAATGACATAAATTAAGCATGTCATAATTGAACCAGCTGTGTGTAATAAATCAAAGCTAAATTATTCAGAAAAAAGCTATTTTTAGGATTTCATTAACGGGCTAAATTGAGGTTTTTATCTTAGTTTTAATTAATTTTGTATTAAGTTATTACATTTCCACATTATTACAGTTGGTATACGTACATTGGATACGTTCAACTGTGTCTCTGCATAAAACTGGAAATGTCGGACACACATAAATGCAGAAAAACAGAAATAGATAATCAAGCAATTCTAGTACCGCGTTGAGTGTGGATAATCAGGACAGTAATTATGGCCAAAGGACAGCAACGGTATTTCTCTGAAAGGGCAAACCCGCCTCCATTATTCATTCTTGTTTCACATGAAAAGCTACACTAGCCTTCTGTCCTCTTTTCTCTCCCAATGTCCTGCTCTCCCCTCTTTTTATTCTTCCTCCCTAAATGTCAGAGAGGAAACGCTTTGATAGTCGGTGGAGGGCGAGGAACTTGCTGCACTCTAAAATCAATTTGCAAAAGGTTGAAGAGGAAGCCTTGGTGGTTAATGTTTGTTTACAAGTGCTCACCTGTTTGTGAACGTGAATGATGGCAGATAGCTGAACAGTTTGAAGCTGTTAGTAACGTCCAACTTCAAAACTTATCTATTCCATCGGATCAACATGGGAGAGAGTTAGTTCAAAGGCTAGCAGGTGGTTAGCTTAGCACAAAGACGGATACAGCTTTTAATGACTGATTTAGCATTGCTGATAACACCTAGCTAACTTTGTTCCGCTGCTTTAAGTCTTTGTGCAAGCTAAGCTAACTGTCCTGAATTAGAATATAAACTCTTAAGTGGTATTCACCTCCTCATCTTACTCTTAAATTTAGAACATTTGTGTGAACCGACAAACATTTGTACGTTGCTAAACATGTCCGGCTAACGATGGCATTTCTTGCTTTGTATAAGTTGCTGGCTACCTCCATTAGCTTGTTGGAGGAGCCTGAGACTCAATATTTCCCTTGCCAAAAATGGGGCGAAGCCTGCGAGCTAGTTCAGGCAGTCAAGTCGAGCACCAATAGGCGCATTCACACCGCAGTACCTTTCCCACAAAGGTTCATGAGAACTTAGTTCATGAGAACTCTCATGAATGAGATCGCATTCACACCGGAATAAGTCCCTGGGGGAGGATTAGGCAAATGAAGCTCCGCCGACGTCACTTCTTCTTCTTCTGCTTTGGGTTTACTGGCAGGCCGCAAACATCTTCACGGCGTATACTGCCACCCGAAGTGGCCACGGGACTGGCTTCAGTAGTACTTAAGCTGCTGGAATCCCCCTGCTGGAATCCCCGCAGCTTCTACTGAAGCCTTCCGAGCCTTCCACCTTCTCATCTCCACCGCTCCCATGTTTTATTTTGTGTTGCCATAAGTTAGTCTCTCTGCGTTTCTGCGCTGGGCTAATGCTAATAATGCTAATGCGAGGATAATAAAATGGCGGCTTCGCAAAACGTTTTGGGAGTTTGACGGGGCGTGGTTTGCAATCCGCCCAGCCAATCAGACATAGGAACCTTCTTCTCCCCCGAAAGTCCCTGCTCTCCAGCAGGGACGGAAAAGGGGGAGAAAAGGTTCTCATGAACTCATTTTAGTTCCGGCTCTTTTTGGTGTGAACGCGACATTTCGGAACTATATCGGAACTAAAGTGGGAAAAGTACGGCGGTGTGAACGCGCCTATTGATACATTAACAGGTGACGCACCTCGTCCCTCTTATAACCAACCAAACACATTCTCCTAAACATGCCGCTCTATTTAAGCTGCCGTGTCTTCCTGCCTCGCTGTGCTGCTGCTGCCACTGCTGCGTTCACTTGATATTGCTGCGTTCATGTTCCTGCTGATGTGTTGCTGCTGCTCGCCTGACCCCCCACCACCCCAGCTTCCACCTGTAGGCTCGGGGGGGGATAGTTATCTAATCATCACTCAATGTTCTTTGTAAATCTGTGGAATGATGAGGCCCGAGCCGAGACGCCAAAGGGATAAAGAGATGGGCTTTTATTAATCCTCGTTGGGAAATTGATTCTCTGCATGCGACCCATCCTAGTGTTCGGAGCAGTGGGCTGCCATTTTGAACGGCGCCCGGGGAGCAGTGCCTTGCTCAGGGACACCTCGCTGCTTATAATACACATATTAAGAAACACGTGAAACTAAGCTGTAGCTAGTTTGCATAAATACAGATAAAGCATTTGAATCCCTTGAGCTGTTGAGGTTGACTATTCAGACTGTGCACTGGAAGCAAACATGTGTTTAGCGTTCAATTACATTTCAGTTATTGAGGATGTAATGTCAATCCGGAAGGTTTACTGTATATGTACAGAAAAAAAGACATCCAATACACCCAGTGATGGCTGAACATGTTTCTGATTGCACTCGTATGTTGACTAACTAGAAGGAAATAGCTGAGATTTGTTCTTGTGACTTTCCCAGGAATAATGACGGTAAGGTCATCGAAAGATTTGTAGGAGAAGTTAGGAAAATAACTGGACTGATGTAACAGTAAAACAGATTGCATGCACTGTCGTTGGTGAAGTTCCAACAGTCACATATGTTTAAGAGTATGGGATGGTACGGAGGCAACATGACCTTCCCTTTGTAAAGAATGCACTGGTCCCTGTTCAGTCATCAGACCATTCATTTCTCTTTGTGAATCAGTCAAAGTGTCCTAAATCTCTGCATTGCAGCAAAACATTTGACTTCCCTCCTGTGAGCCAATCAGATGCATCTCCTCCTTCTCAGCCAGCCAATGAACACGCTCCCTCTAAAGAACGAGCCTCCTTTGTGCGATAATGTAATGATAAAACTACATGTACATTATAATACGACTGTAATCGTATTTATGAATATAAACAAGTATGATATGTAAATGTAAATGTACTTCTAGCTTAGAACTACTTTCATATGATGACACAGCTACTGTGTGTGTGCGCGCGCGCGTGTGTGTGTGTGAGAGTCTGATTCATAACTGCGAGTGATTGTGAAAAGCTAAGTGTGCTGGGACATTTTTGCAAGTGCTCACATGTGTTTTGTATTTGTATCATTTGTGTTACAAGAGAGGCCTCAGTCTAGTTCCACTTTGTAAAGAGTTGAGTGTAAACCTTTACCCCGAAGCACTAAAGTATTATAACCCGCACTTAAACTTGCTTTTGTGGTCCGCTGGTGTACCGTTTGTTCCGTCTTCACTAGAGGAAATCTCCTTGTGTTTGCTGTAGTCTACTGTTCTACAAGTAATTCACACATGCATGACGAAGTGGAAGGAGGCTGTATGTCTCAAAACAACAACACGTTACAGTTCCTCCATAATGTCACGCCTCGAGATAAAAACTAACAATTTCAATTGACGCAAACTGCTTTAGTAGCCCTTGTTAAGTCTCGTGTTTCTCCAAAGTGCACATTCATCTGAAAGTGGAGTGAGGTAATTTCACTATTTTCCGAATCAGAATTCGTCTCGATCAGATTTGAATTTCTTTGATGAAATAAAGACCTTTAATTTGACAGTGAAATAAACAAAGAGTAACCAGTAGACCGTTTTGAACCAAATATATCTCACAATTTAACTGAATATCGTGAAAAATCAGCAAAAGACAAAGGCCGTTTCTCAATCTCGAGGATACTGGCTTCCAAGCCAATATTTCAAGGATGCTACGTCATCGAGTGCCGCCGAAGGACTGTTCCAATCTCCAGCATACTTGGAATTCCACCGAGGCCGCGTCCTTGGTTTGGGGGAAATATTCGAGGCTGCATATGGGTAGACTTTGCGTCCTTAGAATCCCCATAATGCTTTGCGCACGGACCAATTTCAAAAACCCTTGCGGAGAATGTTATCACCAAAAATGTGTTCCGTGAAAGTAAAGCAAGTTCATAATTAGATATTTATATATTTGGTATTTATTTTTGGTCCAGTTTATGTTGAAACCGTTAGAGAGAGTGGCACGCTTGCTAGCCTGTTCCATTCTTCTTCGTTTTACGAAGCCGTGGCTTGGAAGCATACTTACTTCGTTTCTGAAAGAAGTGACTTGGAAGTACGTGACTACCAAGCCAGTATCCTCGATATTGATAAACGGCCAATGTGTTTCTTAGGAGTTAGGAGAGGAAGATAAGCAATAGGTGGCAGCAATTCTCCAGTAGGAAATAAACGATTATATTATTGCAGAGCGAAACAATTAAAATCGATTACAATCTTTAGACTTTTTCCCACGAACCTGTGTTGCAAAATTCCCAAACAAGTGTTTTACGGAATCTGAAAGTGTATTATTGGACAACAGAAAAGAGAGCAAAGCTATAGCCTAACAACAATTTGAAAGATGCTATATAAACATTTCTCAGAGAGTCTTTGATGAAATGTGATGGCAGACATGTTGCACCTGTTTTAAGAGAGAACGTTTAAACACACAAGTTCAACAGCAAATTCGCCCAAAACAACCCCATCTGTTTTGTCGCCTCTTGTTTTGAATATAATATTTTCACCCATGATTCGATAAGCATCCCATTGACGGTTGAGCGGTGTGCAGTAAAACACTTTGATGAGAACAGATCGGCTCGCAAAGTGGCTTCACAGCGTATCCCTTGCTCTCCTCCACTGATTAGATCCCGTCCATCCTAATTAGCTTCAGTTCAAAGCGAGAAAACTATTTTCTCCCCGAGAACGCACAAAGGAATTTCTTCTTTGGGAACTATTGTGTTGCTTTCTCATCTGTCGTTCATCCCGCAGCGTCAAATTCAATAATACTTTGACGAAAATCAACATTTGGTTGTTTTTAATGTGCCAAAAAAGAGATTGAAAGGGAACTGAAAAACACTGGGCTGTGTGAGAAGAATATGAACATTATTATTTTGATTCATTTGTGCTCGGTTGTACAATATACATTCTATCCTTCAACATTTCTCTATGATGTTCATGTATAAATGTCTATTTTGTCCTGTCTGATGATTTTGCTTTTGTTTTCAATATTGTTAAGCTCCTAGAACAAAGACCATGTAATTATTTTTGTCACATAGAATAAAAACACATGAATGTCCAGAGTTGTTGCTGTCTTGTCGTGGCATGTGTGTTTCCTCCGATCTCACACACACACACACACACACACACACACACACACACACACACACACACACACACACACACACACACACACACACACACACGTATACATCACTTCAGGGGACATTATATTGACTTACATGCATTTCCTGGAGAC
Organism: Champsocephalus esox; assembly: GCA_036324585.1. Taxonomy (NCBI): domain Eukaryota; kingdom Metazoa; phylum Chordata; class Actinopteri; order Perciformes; family Channichthyidae; genus Champsocephalus; species Champsocephalus esox. Next base: position 29,506,827 of record CM070488.1, on the reverse strand, counting down.
TTATCCTAACCTTAACCATAACCAACACATGCCTAACCCTAACCCTAACCAAGTCTTCACCCTAAAATTAATGATCCCCCTTATGGGGACCTCCAATTTGTCCCCGTAAGGGAGGCGAGTCCCCACACGTGACTGTGGAAACAGATTTATGTCCCCACAAGTATAGTAATGCTTGGACACACACACACACACACACACACACAGAGTATGAGTCACCATCTAACAACGATGTCACACTGCTGCAGTTATGTCACCTTTAAAGCGGTTGTCATGGGAACAATTCAATGCCACAATGCAGGGAGACTCACACACTCACACCTGCATTACCACACACACACACACACACACCCACACACTGTCATCATTTACAATGGCTGTGGACATGAGTGTTTCCTCTGCGGACTCTCGCAGCTGGGTGGGAATGGAGGAATAATCGTAACACAACAAAGTGACTCGTGGAGATTAAGCTCTGACATTATGAATCGATGTGGACTTTACTACGCATGAGAGACGGGATCAATAACAGAGAGTGTGTGTATTGGAAACTTCCAACACATTTGCTTTGCTGTTTTTGTAATGCCTCGTTAAAGGACAACAGAGTGGTGCGGTGATGGCGTATTTGTTTAGGCCGGCAGCCAGTTAGTTATCACAAGATCTCCCACGACAAAAAAAAACATTTATGATACTTACATGTTTTATTCAGCAGGATAATCTCCACATATTAACAGCACCTTATGATTTTGAAGTAAAAAGCTAACTTTATAGGCTCGAAATCAGGGGTCTCAAACTCAAGGCCCGGGGGCCAAATCCGGCCCGCGACTTCATTTTATGTGGCCCCGCAAGAGCTTGCAAAGAATATAATACGTTTATTATACGGTTACATGCCACTTTATAGAAGCAGGTTGCCCATAAACTACATGTCCCACAATGCATCTTGTTTTGTGACATGCACTGAAGAGACTTGCAATGATTTGCTTCTGTTTTCAGACGTAGTTAATTACTAAGTTATATCCTATCCAATAATAATCCAATTCAGAGGCAATAATGTAATATAATATAATATTTTATATATATATATATTATATTTATATAGTTACAACCGGCCCTTTGAGTGCAACCTTTATGCGAATGTGGCCCGCGATGAAATTGAGTTTGACACCCCTGCTCTAAATGAACCACATGGCTGCGCATCACCTATGCTAAGCTAAAGGTGGCTAATGTTTAGACTGATGACGTTTGGTAGTTTTTTTAGCCACCTTTTTCATGTGGACATTCACACATGCAGCATTCACGAAGGTATTTTAATGTCGTAGAACAAAACGTGAACAAATTGGTGAAAAAGTGAAAAAGCTTTTGAACCAAAACAAACTTGTTGAATTGGAGACGAGGTGGTAAATGCTGACTCATTTCCGTCGGTAAATAAAAACAGATCTGTAGTGCTCAAGTGACGCTCTTGTTTGTTTTTGTTGTGTGATAAAGGAAAATAGACAAACACGACATCATTTGGTAAAAAGATTAAAGCTTATATTGATGAATCGATATTTCATATTTCACAGCAGTTTACACGACTTTGGGTCTGCTCCTTCTCGTCTTGCTTATTCCTCTTTAAATTGTATTGGCTAAACACCCTTGTTTTCCACTGTCGCTTTTCCAGCCATCCGTCAGCAATCGATACAAATCTATTCTGAGCCCGGCTTCAGCTCGGTGGAAAACCAAACATCACACACACACACCACACACACACACACACACACACACACACACACACACACAACACACACACACACACACACACACACCAAGTATACATCACTTCAGGGGACATTACATTGACTTACATGCATTTCCTGGAGACTTATCCGAACCTTAACCATAACCAACACATGCCTAACCCTAACCAAGTCTTCACCCTAAAATTAATGATACCCCTCATGGGGACCTCCAATTTGTCCCCATAAGGGAAGCTAGTCTCCACACGTGACTGTGTAAACAGATGTAGGTCCCCACAAGTATAGTAATGCTAGTCCACACACAAATCACACACACACACACACACACACACACACACACACACACACACACACACACACACACACACAGGAATCACTCTGAGGAGATGCAGTCTGCAGAACGGACACAGGGTGGCGCTGTTCGATCAGAGACAGTAAGCCTCTGTACCATCAGACACAACAAACATCTGTTCGATCAGACACAACAAACCTCTGATAGAATAGAATATATCTTAATACAAAGTACAACAACTCTCACTGCAGTAAAAAATAGACTAAATAAAGAAATAAGAGTGGTAAAAGCAGAGGTAGTAGCGATGACAGTGCAACGAGATAACATTTCAAGGTCAATGTGCATATTTACACTTACAGTCTAAATATATAATAGTAAAATAGCCATTAGTATTTCTAATCATGTCCCAACATCAGGGCAACGACACAGGTTTGGTTCCCTTCCCTACAACATGTTTGAGTCCAATGAAACACAACAGAGTAAGAGGAAAAGAAAGACATACATGGAAAAACCTTAAAGGTCACCCATCATGCTATTTTTGGGCAATAGCATAGGTCACAGATATAAAAATATATAAAAAACTTGTCTATGAAGTGTTTTGCTCCAAATACCAAACAGATCACCCATTCTAGCCATGCCTCGTATCCCTCTATTTCACTTCCTGTTTCAAAAGTGCTGATTTTGGGTATAAAGCTTGTAACAATTATAACAAAGGAGGGGTCTGATCTCATGCGGGACCCGGCAGCTCCCGTCTAAACTAAATGCTGCCGTAATGAAACGCCATATCATGGATTATCAAGGATCTGAAACAGTCTGGAGCTCAAAGGCTTTCTCTCTTGCCGGTTACACCACAAGGTGAGTTCCTTTCTACTTCCTGCTTCTTCACACACATGCTCTCCAGTACAGGTTAGCTCCGAGTGCTAGCGATGCTAACGTAAACACCGACCATATTAGGTCCAAAACAGTCGGGCATTGTTTCTGATAGCAACGTTTCTGATTGGGCCGTGGGTCCACATTTCAGATGTTACGTCATATCGGACGCAAATCTGGATCAGCTCCGTTGTTCCCCGTTTTTAGAGATTTGGGTACGAAGGAAAAGAGAGAGGGTTTTATTTTCTGACGCTGCGTGAGTTCCCCGACACACCGGGGACACATGTATGTATAAAAGACAAAGTGCATTTTGCATGATAGGTCCCCTTTAAATGGACTGTAACCAAGAACAGTAACTTAAGCACTTTAAAGTCGTGTTATGTGCATGACTTTTACTTCACTAACGTATTTTAATGTTATGCTTCTTTATTCTTCTAACCCCTTCAGAGGTATTTCAGAGTATACTTTTTACAACACCACTTTTATTGTACTGCTCTTTGCAGATATCCAATACAAAATCAAGTAAAAAAGTAGTATATATACTCATAGACTAACCTCGCAGTAGCCTATACGATTAAATGAAAATTAGCCTAACTTTAAGCAGAGCATTGAAGTAATACACACATATATGCATCACTAATTATAATCCAGTTATATAACAAATATTATTCTGTCGGATTTAAAGTTTTCCAAATCTCCAAAATGACATTGCATTAATTTGACAGATTCAGAAGATCCTTTTTTTAGTTGTGAGGATATTTAGTAAACGTTTGAAATCAATCTTTGACAGCACTGCCAGGCGGTTAAGTGACGCTAATATTCAGTAACAGTGAACATCTGGTCCCGGCTGTTCAGACGCACTGTAGATAATTAGGGAGTTAAACTAACCATGAACCATCCTTGTGTTTGACGGATACATTCATTTGTAAACCTTCGCATGACAACAAACCACAAAGACAGGTGGCTGCTGTTAGCCACACGACATACAAAAGAAGGAAGGTTTGTATTACCCACATCTAAATCAAATATGGGACAGAAAACAGTACAGAGCCGTGATCAGCTGGAACTCTTTACCGGTTCACATCATTCAGGAAAATGCTCAAGTACATTTCAAATGGTTGCTAAAAAAATATTTAAGTATTACAAACTAAATTTGAACTGTGCCCGTGGCTATGTATGCATATATTATTATGTACACTTATTTGTATTTACTTTTGTTTGGCCTTAGGATGGCGATAATTGGATGACCATTTTAGTTTCACTTCATTTCACTGTAAATAGCATGAAATGATGAGCTGTTTTGTTTTGTTTTAATGTTTATGTATGTTTTGAGTGTGTGAGGACCCCAGGAAGAATAGCCAATGCTCATGCTAGTGCTAATGGGGATCATAATAAAGACAAAGACATGGCCCTGCACCGTGCTGCATTCAGGGAACATCAGTGAGGACAGCTAATGGCTCTGTGGGAAACTCGACCTTTAAAATGAAGGTTACATCCATTATCGGTACCTTTAGGCTAGTTTAACTCCCGACTGCCCACTCACTCTCGTTCTCTCCGATATATCTCCCAGCTACCACTCGTTCTACTTTCCTTCCACTGTTCACGTTACATCCCAACCACTATCGATGACTTATATCCTCACGTGAAATGCGAGAGCTTCTCGAAGGGTCCAGAGTTGGGAAATGTTCTTCATGTTTTTCTGTGTTCATGAAGTTGTAAGAAATACTTAAAAAAGTATGATATAGGTGTTTCTTCTACTGTCTATTGTGTCAATGTCTCCAAAATGCACGAGTGGGTGTAAGACAATGCCTCATTTGCATATTCAAACAGGAAATTAAAGAGTATTTGCAATATAAAAGATAGCTTTCTTAAGTTGGGGAAGTTTCATGACGCCCGAATGTCCCATGAGAGTCCTGGGTAAATTGCACCGTCAACAAGGGACAGCAAGAGGGTGGAGGCGGGGCCTTGCTGCATAAGGAAGCAGGGCTGTGATTGGTCAGCAGGAGGACAGAGCTGAGAGGGTGATTGAATGGGACAGAGAGGGAGGGGGGGTCACAGAGTGGGGAGAGAGAGAGAAACAGTGAGATAGCAGCAGATGGACTGTAGCCTAACAAACGGATATACTGTGTGTGTGTGAGAGTGTGTGAGAGAGCGGTTGTGAATGAGTAGCAGCAATCTTCTTTCATGTCCTCTGGATTTGCACGCAGCGAGTAATAATCCTCTGGAGGGAGGAAAGGGAGACAGACAAGCGACAAGGAGGCAGAGTGTACACTTGCTCTTCACACTTCACAAGCCCAGCAAACTCTTCCCGCCCTGTTATCAATGCACGGGACAGGAGGGGCTCCATAAATGCTTCGGACTGCAGCGGGACACTGTCTTTCTTGATTTTGCAGAACAAGATAATTGTGTCGAGGAGTCAGAGAGGAAGGGAACCTTTGGGAGCACAGGGACGGGGGGGTTCTCTCCGGCGAAGATGAGTCTGGACCCTGTGCAGGTGATGAGTGGACAGGTCAAGGAACTCAAAGTTGGCCCTTCGTCCAACGGGGACAGCCGAGGATCGTGGGAAGAGAAAGAAGACCAGGATGACGTGGGCCTTGCCACCAAGCCAAAACCAGTAAGTCTGATTCAATTCCAACTTAGTTTGTGACTGTGTTTGTTAGTGGTCCGGGTTTATTCGAGGCCAAGGCCTGGAGCCTTTGGTGCAAAGGTCAACAAATGTCCCCAAAAATGTCTCCAAAAAAGACCACTCTGTCTCCGTCCTGTCTGTTCCTCTTTCCTGCTGCTGCTGCTTAGAGTCAGATGTTTACGTTGCGCACGTGCAGATTCAAGTTTAAACCGTGAATGGGGGGGGGCTTGAGTTAAGGTCACAGAGTTTGGTATCAAAGTTCTACCCTTCGAGCAAGAGATGAATTATCAGCAGTGAGCACTCTTCAAACCTCATTCACGTCAAAGTCATCATTTAAGTTGTAAGCCTCGTAAGTAATAAGGCGATGCTCGTAAGCTTACCTACATAACAAGTGTTCAAAGGACTTTGGGCTAAAGGCTCAGTCACATCGGATTGTGTCCAGTTCATTACACCATTTGCAATAAGGGGTAGAATAGGATGACAGGACTCCAAAATATAAGAATGCAACTTAATTTATAGCAGATAAATAAATAAATGAGGCTCTGCTTCTGAGAAACGTCTCTACTTGAAGCCGTGCCGACATTAGACTCTCTCGGTGTCGTGTATTGCACCACAGGGGCTCAACATACTGCACAGGTCAGAGTGTGCAGACAGGGAACCTGCTTCGAGTGACTCGGAAACAGCACTTACCGTCGGAGAGCGGCACCGAGGGCAGGCGAGCTAAAAGAAGCTAAAAGCTGAGTAATATCCGCTCGTTGAGGATTAGTGCAGTGGCGTATTTTCCGACTGTCAAAATCCATCACAAGTCAGTGATACTGTCCGTCTGCTTAACGTTACATATCATTTAATGCACAGACACTCTGCCTCAGGGACAGCGTTAGTGTTTAATCATTCATTTATTTTATTAAATTAATGATCCAAAGCGACATACATACATTCAATACTGTGGGCAATCCAGGGACATAACGACATGCTGACTGCAGTGGGACTCGAACTTGGTAGCCCCGATTCGTAGTCCAGCACACTATCCACTGCGCCACAGCCGCCCAATTTTTAGGTCTTTTATTAAAGTGTATTGATATTAGAAAGCAATATGACTGATCATTATATGTTGTTGTTGTTGTTGTTGAGTACAAAACATATCACCACATGAAACTGGATGTTTCTTAACATGGGGGAAATAATATTTTTAACATTGAAATAAACCTTAGATGTGTACCATGTTGTTGATGTTCAGTTATCTCGGTAAATGCTAAATGTGTCCTAAAAGTTATGTGTCTATCTTAACATGTATAGTTTATTTTATTAAACTATTTGAACACTCGGTAGGCTTTATATTTCTATTGTTACACTTCACAAAAAGACACATATTGACCTCGACATTTTTTTTATTTCTACATTGATCTTATAATAAGTAATATAATGTTGCCCTAGTTATACTTTTCCATGGTTGGAAACATCCTTATGCATAATTAGCTAAGAAGGAGAATGACAATGGCAATTTAATTAATATGAAATGGCCAGTTCTAAGTAGCGTTATATTAATGTATAGCCATTAAATCCGAGCGTGAGAACCGAGAGAGGGAAGTGTCTAGTACAGGGGTGTCAAACTCAATTTCATCGCGGGCCACATTAGAATTATGGTTGCACTCAAAGGGCCGGTGGTATCTTTAAGACTATATAAATATACATAGATAAATATGCATAATACATATAAAATAATGTATTATTTGTACAATATTTCCTCTGCATTGGATTATTATCGGATAGGGTAATAACTTAATAATTAACTACGTCTGAAAGCAGAAGTCTAGGGCAAATAATTGCAAGTCTCTTCATTGCGCATGTCACAAAATGAGATGCATTGTGGGACATGTAGTTTATGGGCAACGTTCTCCTGTAAAGCGGCACGTAACATTATAATAAACTTATTGTATTCTTTGCAAGCTCTTGTGGGGCCACATAAAATGAAGTGGCGGGCCGGATTTGGCCCCCGGGCCTTGAGTTTGACACCCCTGCTCTAGGTGAGACAAAAATGTGGGCTTAAATCTACGATCCTTAACGACGACGATGCAAAGAAAAATCGAAATCTTGCTTTTTTTGTCTGAAAAAACACAACAGCAACTGCAAGGAATAGCCTTGCTGTGTTTATATGGCGCACATGTTAGCATGCCAGCTCACTCTGTACTTCCTACAGTGGCAACCTGACCAATAACTAAAAGACAACTTTGAGTATGGTTGCAGGTGTTGTTTAAAATGTTGTTTTCATAAATGCCAAGTCAGCGGTATAGTATTTCTCCACTGCGGTAAGCCGGGATGGCAAGCTATTAAAATGTAGCGGCTACACACGGGGAAGTTTACACTCCTGCAGCCCCAGCCAAGAGTTATTTGAGATCCACATCTCTACACTTCTCCGTTCGTCTCCTGAAAGCTTGTTCTGATTTGTTTAAACCGTAAGTTAAATGTTAGAAAATATGAAACAATGATGACCTCTTTCCGGCAGTGGCTCAGTCAGTAGGGGCTTGGACTGTGAGCCGTAGGGTCGCCGGATCAAGTCCCCGACCAGACCTAAAATATGGAGTGTGGACTGCTACTTGGAGAGGTCCCGGTCGTACTTGCCAACCCCCCCCGATTTTCGCGGGAGACTCCCGATTTCATAGCCCTCTCCGGGTTTCCTCCCGGGGTCGTATTTCTCCCGATTTCTAACAAAATCAGATTTACACACGACTGTTTCCACTCGCACTTTATTACAGCTACACCATTGTTTGGTTTCCATGGTAGCGCGTCTCTTTAGTAGCGCACGCAACTAGATAGTCACAGAAAAACAGAACAAGGATGGACAACTCCACCCTCTGTTCACTCCTTTCCTCGTCCAGCCCACACATGCTACAGGCCACATATGCTACAGGCCGCAAGGCATTGCACTCAGAACTACAATAACCACGTTAATCTAACAGCTCCGTTGATCCACGAGCGTGAAGCAGTAGTCTGATTTGACATGATACTTATTCATACTTTATCCTACTCTGTTGTACAAAATGATTATTCTTTAGTGTCCTAAATAGATCACTGTTAGCTTATATAACTATCTAGCTAAAGCTCCAGCTAGCAGCAACAGGGTCATTTTAGGATAGGCTGTTCTCATTCTTTGAACTAGACTTTGGAGTGTTACAAATGGCCTGGATGTAAATCACATTGAGTGGGTAGTTCAGTTAGTAGCTAAATAAGACAACAGTTACAGGTGAGGTTTAGGTTATTGTCATTTGAATGCTTGTAAAGTACCAATGTTATTGAGTAATTTAAAGCAATCTTTCAAAAATATGTGAATACATATGAAACAACACCTCGAGACACGGACTATGTTCTCAATAAGACGAACAAAACACCGACCAAAAACTAAAATTGTAAACCAACGAGTTCACTTCCAGCGTCTCCGCCATTCCCCGACTCATTTCTGATTAAAATATTTACGTAATTTCAGACAAACAAGTACGTAGCTGTTTCTGGAAGAGTGTGCAGTGATACCATATCTGCCACGGCCTCAACAGACGGCATCATCTCTGGCCTTTTACCAGTCTATAAATATCAGGTCCCTGCTGCTCACCCTCCACCCTCACCCTCTGCTCACACTTTCACCCCTTGCTTTTTCCCACTGCTCCTGTTCTGTCTCCGGCTGCCGTCTGGAAACCCCTCTCACTTCTCTGTTCATTCTCACTTGAATGGAAGGGATGTCTCACCGCCTCAGATATGCAATGCCAGACAGATGACTCGCAGATCTCTGCTATGCACTTGTACCAGACCTGCTGATCTGGCAGAGCTCTGATGAGAGTAATACCGAGGATCGGAGGGGGAAGGTCCAACATCATTTCCTTTTTTATGCTTTATTGGACCATAAATGGTGCTGTGATCCATAGGTGCAACATGAAATATACACCTGTAGGTCGAGTCTTCATTCCCAGCAGGGAATCCACTCGTTTACCATCACTCAAATCAATGCGTATGAGGTGATTATGGTGGGTTCCCATGCAGAGGAGTCTTTTTTAATGATGCATTCCCAGTGGGTAAGAGGCCTGCTGAGAGAGGGCAGGCAGTTAACACTTCCAGTATCCAATCGCAGTAAAGAACCAGCCTCTGGGATCACTCCCAGACAGTGTGACATGTTATTCATAGAGTAAACCGACTCTACTGCATAAGCTGCACCAAAGGTCTCTGAACGGCTGTCTCTGACTGAGAGGCGCACATCGAGAAACCCATGTGTAACCACTGCAAACAATACATTACATCACATTGCATTTAGCTGACGCTTTTATCCAAAGCGACGTACAATAAGTGCCTTCGACCAACACAATAAAAACTTGAAGAAAATAGAATCATAAAGTACATCAGGCTTCACAGAGCAACAACATTTCAAGTGCTACTCAACTGGCTTTAGATCAGCCAGCCCTTTATTAGTATATAAGTGCTTTGTTAATAGTTCTATCGCTCGAGGTGGAGTCGAAAGAGATGAGTTTTCAGTCTGCGCCGGAAGGTGTGTAATCTGCAAACAATACAGACCTGTGTAATGCAACTATCTGTGTTGAAAACCCTGATTTCAGTATTAAGTATTGTTTACAAAATATACATTGTAACTACGTAAAATGGAAGATTCAATCCAAAGTGAATTCCATGTCATGTTGGGTGGATTTTGGGATGGGATGTTTTGTCAATGATTTGATTTTCTCTGAATACCCGATAATCAAAAACAAACTGTCATTTTGCCAAGGTGACAGGGAGGCGCACCCGGAAGGTGGAGGGAGGCGTGTTTTTTTGTAAGTATGTCCAATCATCATCAAAAGTTGTGTCCTTGGCTACTGAATGGCCGTCACCACCACCCTTTCACTTTGTGTTAACCTCCTCTGTGATGGCTGTCGTTGTGCCGCATGACCGAGGACGCTCCCACTCTACTAACCAACACCCTGCCCTGATGCACCGTCATGTGTGCCGCCATGCTGACTCGTCCTTTACCAGATAGTCACTGGCTGCACTGAGCTGATGCACCAGCATGCTTTGGCCTAATTACTAAAGCCACAGGGTGCGACGACTCATGGAACGCATGCGCATGTTAGTTGACATATTATAAGAAAATGAAAATGTTGTTTTCAAAGAACATCAACTGGATATTGGTTAAGTGTTTCAAATGTAACGAAATATGCTATTGGTCATATTTGTGGATCCTATAAGTTGAAATCCTCTGCTTGAGTGATTCCCATGGCAACAGAAACACAGACAGGACATTTGATCAGCAACACAAGCGTAAGGGAACAAAGCACAAGACTTACAGGTCACCGATTATGCAAATTCCTCTTCTTCATGTCTCTTCTACATCAACATGTGTCCCCTCTTCTTCATGTCTCTGCTACATCAACATGTGTCCCCTCTTCTCCATGTCTCTTCTACATCACATGTGTCCCCTCTTCTTCATGTCTCTTCTACATCAACATGTGTCCCCTCTTCTTCATGTCTCTTCTACATCAACATGTGTCCCCTCTTCTTCATGTCTCTTTTACATCAACATGTGTCCCCTCTTCTTCATGTCTCTTCTACATCAACATGTGTCCCCTCTTCTTCATGTCTCTTCTACATCAACATGTGTCCCCTCTTCTTCATGTCTCTTCTACATCAACATGTGTCCCCTCTTCTTCATGTCTCTTCTACATCAGCATGTGTCCCCTCTTCTTCATGTCTCTTCTACATCAACATGTGTCCCCTCTTCTACATCAACATGTGTCCCCTCTTCTTCATGTCTCTTCTACATCAACATGTGTCCCCTCTTCTCCATGTCTCTTCTACATCAACATGTGTCCCCTCTGTGGACAGAGACTCTGAAAGTTTCAGGAACAAAGATTTTCTCTCTTTTTGATCCATTTCTATAAAAACCTGTCTGAAAATGAGCTGACCAGATTTTGGCCACTTTATGATGTCATAACGATGTGTTGTCTTGAGTAACCATTAGCCAATCACCAACCAAGGTAGCCTTATCACCTGAATCTCCTCTAGAGCACCATTGAGTTCTTTGTAACCAAATGTCTCTCAGAGGGGCGTGGGGAGGGGCTCCTTGTTTTCATCTAAAGTCACAGACAGAGAATCAGCACTTTGGAAACAGGGCTGAAACAGAGGGGATTATGGGTAATGCTGCAATGATCTGTTTGGTGTTTCAGCCAATCAGAGACAGGCTCTGTATAAATCTGAGACCTGTGATGTATTGATGAAGAACAGAATAATGGGGAATCTTTAAAGGAACGAGATGATAGGGCCAATGGAAGAAGCAGGTCTGGATGGAAACCAGTGTGACTGGAGGACAAGCAAGATGACCAGTTGTCTTGAGGACTCAGTCTAGAAGATGACCAGAGAGATAAGGACATGGGAAGAACAGCTCAGGAGATTGATAACAATGGCGGAGTCCCCTCAGGAAGCTGAAGACAGAGATGGGTCCAATCTGAAAGGCAGCCTCGAGTTCTACAACAGGGACAGGACTCCTCTCTAGGACACAGATGGTGATGGGACCCTCCTAGAGGATGGACTCAGAGATGGGACCCCACTGGGAAATGGCTATGGAGAAGGGACCAGCAGATAACCGAGTAGGAGGCAGGCATTCTGGCAACAATACGCAAATACAAACCCTGTAAAAACGAGAGGCAAAGCAATGGTTATGCACCGTTAGCTTTTAGACTTCAGTTCCTTCAGGGGGTCAAACTCAAATACACAGGGCCAAAATAAAAAAATGGGTACTCGTCGAGGGCCGGACTGGTTCAATGTTTATTGCAGAACGTATTGAAATGAACTTATTGCACATATTAAACCTGGAACTAACAACGCTTAAATTATTGCCTATAAAAACAACATTAAATAATCAGCTGCATTCATTTCTCACGGCTCTATCTGCAGCTTTTCCAGAGTCATTTCTTATGAGTACGTTTTCCCACAGGCCAACAACAGCTTCAACAAAACTATTCCCCTCAAAGAACAAACCAAACATGCCCTGTTGTCGTGAGAGAGAAAGTGCAGAAGGAAGCATCCATTGAACTCATGTTGCTGCTCTGAGATGCTAGCTCAGACACTTGGCATCTCATCTCAGGTGCAAGGTCATCAATGTTTGGGCTCAGGCTCTGAGCGGAGGAGACCCTCGGGATGGAGGGAAGGTGCAATATACCGGCGGGCCAGATCTAATAGTGATTAGAAATTATCCAGCGGGCCGAAATTAAATCCACCAAGGCCCTGATTTGGCCCCCGGGCCTCGAGTTTGACACATGTGCTTTACAACATTGGACCTATTGTGCTTTTAACCAACTGTACACATTTCATTAGTTACTAAAATGTAAGCCAAAAATCGATGCAATCTAACCTCTTTTCAGAAAGCAACAGCACGCTGACCTAGTTCGCCATGGTAACCACTCATTTCCAGTTAAAAAGGAGTTTTCCTGACTTCCGGAAGTTTGATCAAACTGAAAAAGTTATTATTAAATGAGTAAAAGAAGGCAAAGCTCCATGTGTGTGTGTTTTTAAACATCCTGTGTATTCATCTAATTATTTCCTGACCGATTGCCGCCTTCACACGCACCCTGAGGAGCAGTGGTTCCCAACCATAAATTATAATTCTAACTCAATACATGATTGTCACTAAAAGCCATGTCTCTTCATTACAATACAATATAAAAAATAATTGATTAATTAATTTGAATAACAATTCAAGTTAGTATTAAAGGCATAAAAATACAACAATTTATAATTTTTTCTTTGATAGAAATGTTTCTTCTGGCCGTAAAGTGTCCAAACCGGGCTTTTCTGGATAAGCGCATTTTAAAAACGTAGTCATTGTCCATGCCGGTTTCAGTTGGATGATTTGTCAGTTGCTCGGTGTCCTCCATTTTGTAGATTATTTACGACTTTTGAATCCACATAAACACATCGGCAGAATCCGGCTTACTTTGAGCGTGTTTTAAACAGTTTAATCCTTTTGTGAATTGTTTCCATTTGCGCCGTCCTTTAATTTCTTCATACAGCGGGAATCCAAATGAATGAATCCTGAGTCCAATAACCATCAAAGTCGCTCCAATAGTGATCCTTGATTACGCTTTCATCCTCCTTTAACACAATACTTCACATTCATCCAGTTTGTGACAGTGTGTGTGTGTGAGGGGGGCGGCCCTTCCAACATGAGTCATTTGGGGCGGGGGGCTCTTGGGAAAAAAGGTTGGGAACCCCTGCTGAGGAGGATCGCTCTCTCTCTCTCTTTCTCTCTGGTGACAAAATAAAGCTATTCTTATCAGTGTGATAAAAACATTACCTTTACAAACGCTTGTATTTGTATTCACAGACATTCAGGAAGACGACGTGTGTCTTTAGCCAAGTGTCGAGCCAAATTGATTTGAGTCCAACAATGTGCATTGTACCGACATAAGATACCACTCACATCATTCAAAAGTATTGTGTGTATGTGTAAGAACATTCATTACAATGACTTTCGTAAGCAGATAAATACTTTTTGCTGACGGTGCTTTCATCTGATCAAAATCGACTTTAATCTGATTAAGATGTGGGGCAGGATTAGTCTTGAAGTGACGTGTGTGTGTGCGTGTGTATACATATTTGTGTGTTTGTATACGTGTGTGTATGAACGTGCTTTAGGTAAGTAGGTGACAAGTCAGCAGGCAGTGCTGCCGCGTTGGAGTAATAGAGGGACAGTGAATCAGTGCCCTTGTGAGCGTATTAACCAGCCCTTTGGGGAATGGACCCTCACATGCATGGTGTTCATATTCCTTCTCCCACAACATACGCATGTACGTGGATGAACACACAATGTTTTTATCGATAACCATGCTGTGCTACTATGCAATCAAGTTCATGATATCATTACTGGCAGAACCCAACAAAAATAGGCTGCACCTAAATGTATGTGTAACTCAACGACACATTTAGGCGAAGTTGCTACGATGCTCACACATATGGACTTTAACATGCACATAATTGTACTTAAATTGTTTTTGGTTAGTCTCAACTGACTTCCCATCAGTCTGGCATCACCTGAGCTCAGCTGCCCACTTCAGGCACTCATGCCGGCTGCCCACATAAGAATGCAAAGCTCGCCTTTCAAACACTAGCACCCAAACGTAAACACACACGTTCGGAAACATGGGGCCACTGTGCCATCTGTTTATTGGGGCAGCGTAGTATTCAATCAGAATCACGTACACACACACACACACACACACACACACACATACACACACTGACACAGCAGACAGCTCCAAAAGTATCACACAGGGTTCTGTTATTGCATGTTGCTTTGGTCGAAGCACACTCACCAGTTGACATAAATATCATAATCTCCTGTCGACATATCACCTTCTGCAGTTACCGCTAGTTTGACAGTACCGTATGCAATGTCTGAATGTATGTATAAAGTCATCTGGCCATGTCGTTTTCTTACTCCATGATTACACATTACACCTATGAGGAGAGATAATACACCTCCATTCATACAATTTGCTTTAATGTAAAGGGATTATACAGATAACATGACTATCAGTGAAATGTATTACATGTTGTTGCATGCATCACAGCAAGAATTATGATGTAAAACGTTCTAATAACTCTTTCAACGAAATGACCTTAAGCCTCTTGTAAAATAGTAAAAGTCACCCTTGTAAACGCATGTGCTTGTAAACAGTTAAAGGACCCATGTCATGGCCATTTCTACTGATCATAATTCCATTTTTGAGGTGTACTAAAATAAATATATTGTGCAATTTTCCAAACTCACATCGGTTTCACATGGGTTAGGGTTAGGGTTAGGTTCTCCAGCATCTCTGTATAGTCTGTGTATTCACTCTCTGGCCTAAACGGCTTGTTGGAGCTCCTCCCCCCCCCACCCCGTGGCCGTCTGCGAGACACAGCGAATCCCAGCCCGAAACACACACACCCGCAGCCTGGCTGGGAGTGTGTGTGTGTGTGAGGAAGTCCGTGGATTGGTCAAAACGTAACGGCTCCGCAGACGTAACGGCTCCGTGGATTGGTCTGCAGAGCCGTTACGTCACTATAACCAAGAAGTAAACAATGGAAAAAGATAAATCTCCTACGAGGCGTTCTGGGGCAGCAGACAGGTCTTCTCTGTGTTAGAGTTGTACTCACTACAGGGTGCACTTTGAGGGTGTGTGACTCTGCAGACCGTTTACATGCAGACCAACCTTCATAACACAAGGGGACGGGTGATAACCGGAAAAGCATGACATGGGACCTTTAAAGTATTATTAGCAGAGTTTGAGGGTCACTTTGGCCCCACAGGTAAAAATAGGCTCATTCAGTGCTTCCACCTCTCCTCCCCGTGTTTACAAACATCGTCGCAATGATTAATTAATGCTCGCTCATCTTTAATCTCTTTCTCTGTTACCTTCTTCTCAAACCTTTTTCTCTCTCGTCTTTTTTTCTGCAGCCAAAACCAGAAAACGCAGTGACCGTTGCCGTCTCTTCTCGAGTCTTGTTTCGGACCGAGCGGGAGCAGAAGGTGTTTGAGCAGGACGGCGTAGAGGAGTATCTGAGGTTCCAAATCGAACATGAGAACGAGCCCTTCACCCCTGGACCTGCTTTCCCCTTCGTCAAGGTTACAGTCGCCCAAACACACACTTAACAGAGGCTTTGTTCTGTCCCAAGCTTCCCTACTGACTGCTTCTGTGTCCTTAAAGGCTCTGGAGGCGGTAAACTGTCGTCTTCGGGAGCTGTACCCACAAAGTGAAGAGCTGTTCGATATTGTTTTGGTGACGTACAACCATGCCCACGTTGGAATCCGGCTCATCAACACCATCAACCATCACAGTAAGTCATGCAGAGATCAGATTATAAAGTTAACGTGGCTCCAAGCTGAGAAAACAGGTGCTTTCTACCCAACATCTTCTTCAGAGTTAGACAGCAATGGCGGTAACACATCAGGTGAATTTAGCAACTTTGGAGCACTATAAAAGTATAAAATGTGGTAACAAGAATATCGGCTTTAACATAGATTCCTGTCATCAGGTGACATCCTGTTGATAGGTTAGTAAAGTATCACATTTCAGACTCCCACAAAGACACTTAAAGTTCAGTTTCAGCACCGTGTTCTGCTGTCTTTAATCAGTTTGAGCATGTAGCTCTGTCTTTTGTACAGGAGATTGTCTCCAAGTTAAAGCCCTCTGGTTCTCCAAATGACCCTGTCGCGCCTCGACTTTTTAAAGAGGTTTTCCCCACTGTTGGACCATCTGTGCTGGCAGTTTGAAACAGCAGCCTGCTCTCAGGGAAGGTCCCTAAAAACCTGAAGCATGCAGTAGTGCAACCTCGTATTAAAAAACCCAGCCTGGATCCCACAGTTCTGGCTAATTTTAGGCCCATTTCCAAAATGCCTTTTATGTCAAAGATCCTGGAGAAGATTGTCTACAGTCAAATTATGTTTTTTCTGGAAGAGAACAACATACTGGAGGTTTTCCAATCTGGTTTTAAAACTATGCACAGCACTGAAACAGCGCTTTTAAGAGTCTTTAATGACATCCTTGTATCTACTGACTCTGGGGACTGCGTTGTGCTCCTACTTATTGACTTAACTGCTGCTTTCCATACAGTCGACCATGACATCCTGATCTCCCGCTTGGAAAAGTGGGTGGGCATTGAGGGAAAAGCCCTGGAATGGTTCAGGTCACATTTGAAGGACAGAACTTTCTCTGTCAGCCTTGGTGACTCTGAGTCATCCTCTGCTCCACTCCTGTATGGGGTCCTACAGGGCTCCGTATTAGGCCCCCTGCTATTCTCCCTCTATTTGCTCCCTCTAGGGTCAATTTTCAGAAAGCACGGCATCGCATTCCACTGCTATGCTGACGATAGCCAGATTTATGTCCCTCTAACAAAGAAGGAGGGTTACTTAATTAGCCCACTGCTAAAGTGCCTAGATGACATAAAGGCCTGGATGGCGAGCAATTTCCTTAAACTCAATGAAGGAAAAACAGAAGTAATGGTTTTTGGTAGCACCACTGGCACCACTTCTGTAGACCTGGGTCCCTTGCATCAGTACACCAAGCCCACCGTTACGAACCTTGGTATTAAAATGGACCGTGAACTCAAACTTGAGAGTCAGATTAAGTCGGTGGTAAAAACGAGCTTTTATCACCTGAGGCAGCTAGCGAAAGTAAAACCTTTTCTCTCCAAACAGCAGTTTGAGACAGTAATCCATGCCTTTGTCACCACCCGGCTGGACTACTGTAACTCTCTACATGGGGGTCAGTGGGTCCTCGCTCGCACGACTGCAGCGGGTGCAAAATGCCGCAGCAAGGCTCTTAACTGGCACACGGATGTTTGACCACATTGACCACACGTTTTAGCTTCTCTCCACTGGCTGCCAATTTATTTTAGGATCCATTTTAAAATTATTTTATTTACTTTTAAATCCCTAAATGGCGTGACCCCACCATACCTTGCTGAGCTGCTACAGCATTACACGCCGAACCGCCCTCTCAGGTCAGCGGACCAACTGCTCCTGAATGTGCCTGAAACCAGGTCAAAGCTCAGAGGGGCCGTTGCTTCTCTGTAGCGGCTCCCAAACTGTGGAACGCTCTGCCCCTGGAGATCAGACAGGCCTCCACACTGCCTGCTTTTAAATCGCTTCTTAAAACCCACCTCTTCTCCTTAGCGTTTTAACATTTGGCGTTTCAACATCTTTTAGAGTGTTGCTTTTTTTTTAATTTAAATCATTTTTTGTTTTTACTTGTACTTGTTTTATGGTGTGTGAGCTGAGCTGTGTTTTATCTATTTGCCTGTACAGCACTTTGGTCTGGAGGTTTAAAGTGCTTTATAAATAAAGTTGTATTGTATTGTAGTTTGACAAGATAATTATCTTAATCTCCATGTAACCAAACTAAATATATAACCAGGACGGTCAAGTTTTATCAAATTTGGTCTATCTATTTTAACACTATAAGAAGTCAAGTTAAAAGTCAAAATGGCCACAAACTGTTTCCCAGTAATGCACATCCCAACATTACATAAATGGCCATTAATGTATGATTTCTATAGTGGTGAATTGAATAATGTCGACTTAAGGAAAGCAAATTAAGACTTTAAGAAGGAAAACTTTGCTTTAACGAGACACTGAAGCTGACACAAGCTGAGACAAACATCAAAGTGTATGAACTGCTGATGCTTCCCAGGGAAATCTCAGACCCTGTGGTGCCATCTTCCTCACAGACCGCTTCCTGTTCATCTTCTCAAATGTTTTTCTTGCCCTCGGAGCTTCAGACTGAGTTCAAGTTTACGTCCACTGGGATGTAAGAATAATTCAAGAGGCCCAAAACAAAAACAGGTCCGAACGGAGCCACAAAAGCGAGGCTTGGCCTACCAGATGCTTCCACGTTAGATCTCTCTGGTGGTTCTCTGCGTGAACGGCCCAATGCGTTCAACCTCTGACCTTTACGGCAGAACTTACATGGCTGCTCTGATGTCACAGAGCAAAGGGTTTGTTGCAAAGGGTCTCCACAGTTGACATAGTCATAAAAAATGATTGAGAAAGAAACACTTACCCTGCTCCTTAGCTGTTGGAAGCTGAATCTGGGCTCTTACGGAAACATTGGGATATTGATTTATCATCACCTGTTTACATTTGCTATTTGGGCAATGAGGTTTAACGTCTCTCTCTTCCACTTGGGGACTTAACTGTTGGCGATGAAAGCATACATGCCAACATGCCTCTACTTTGCATTTATACAACACACAGTAGGAGGACCCAAGGGCCACAATGGCTGGCAGGTCCTATAATGTGCTCCGTGTGCGGCAAATTGAAATGTTATGAGACATTAGGCATTAGGGTTCTCCATGGAAATCAAAAATTGGAGCACGACATGACTTCACATGCATGAGATCCCACGTCCAAACGGCACAATGAAGAAAATCATTCTTTGATGCGTCTGAAGTCTCTCTGCATTCCTGCTGGTTTCCGGCCGTCCTATTACCATGTTTTAGATCTTCTGCACAAGCAAATAAATCATAAGAGGATAAGTGATAAGAAAATATTTTTGAAAGCGGAGAAAAAAAGATACAAAGACATTTCCCACAAAGTGACTCCCACGCACCCGTTTGAAAGGCAGCGGCCGCTTGGGAAGGTTGAAATGATGGGTAGCACAGGGGCCAACATCGCCAGGGCCTGACTACAAAGCTAAATAAACCTTTAAGGAAATCTGTAGAAGACAGCGGGTTCTTTGAACTCTGTTTATTTCAATTGCTTAGTGTCTATTTTCCTCTGTCTCCATCCGGTGTCTTTGTTTCGACAAGTTAGGAATATATTACAAAAATGTGCTCTAGTGCAGGGGTTCCCAACCTTTTTTCCCAAGAGCCCCCCCCAAATGACTCGTGTTGGAAGTTGCGCCCCCCAAATCATCCAACTGAAACCGGCGTGGACAATGACTATTTTAAAAATGTGCTTATCCAGAAAAGCCCGGTTTGGACACTTTACGGCAGAAGAAACATTTCTATTAAAGAAAGAATTATACATTTTTGTATTTTTATGCCTTTAATACTAACTTGAATTGTTATTCAAATGAATTAATCAATAATTGTTTATATTGTATTGTAATGTAGAGACAAAGCTTTTAGCGACAATCATGTATTGAGTTCCAATTATATGTAAAAAACGTAATTAAAAAAAAGTCTAAATATGATATTTGGCCTCAAATCATCTGAGGCCTGGCGCCCCCCCCCCTGCGATCTTTGGCGCCCCCCAGGTTGGGAACCACTGCTCTACTGCATACGTACAAATATAACCAAAGCTACCCTTTACCACCCTGATGGGTAGAATGAGTTAAAAGTTAGAAAAAGGTATCCCAATAGCAATACAACGGCAATACCCTATTGTCCAGAACTACACATGTCAAAGCTGGGTTCAATACTTAATGCGAACCAGACGTTTGTTTAGATGAAAATATCTCAGATGTTTCTGTAATTCGATGAATCACACAGTTTTTCACAGAGGCAATTGTCAACGATGGATCGAATAAACACAGGACTTCCATCAAGGAGTCAATGTTGAGGTAGTTTTACTCAGTAACGAAGGCAAATAACTTAACATATCTCACACCTTCTAAATCACATTACTGTAAATGCGTGATTATTTGAACTCAAAGCATAATCTCTTCCTAAACCAGGTGTATTAACTGCTCACATTTCAAACGGCATCTTTCGCTGGTACTCTCCAACGGACCGATATGTAAATTAGGGAGTCTTTGGCAAACTAAATATTCACTCTTTCAGGCACGAGGACAGGTTCGTTCAATCTGGGACTGCAGATCTTTTTTAAACAACGGTTTTCACCAATTAGTTATTGGTTGCAGCACGTAGGATGGAAACGCTGGATATCTCCTTCTGATTTTGACCATGACTCTATATTTTAAAATGCATCTCTTTAGTTCCTTATCCTTACGGCTATGCAGTATAAAGTGAAATAAGTCTACGACACGTTTCTTGCCTGCTGCAGTTTTAAATAAATGCCTTTACCTTGCCATCTTGACACCGCTCCCCGTTCCACATTAACCTTCTCTCTTACTATATTTCCATCAATCTTAGATGTCTGCTATTCATTCAGACTTTATTATAACCCTCAATCCTCTCCTCTCAAACTCATTATTTCACATCACCGACCCTACAGTACAGTACCTCATAAATAGCATCTCATTCCACCTGAACAGCTTTGTAATCATGGATCTTATTACCTAATATCAGTCTTCGCTCGTTCTCCACGTGCCATCGCTCCAATGCTCTTTGGTTGAGTTTTCAGCAGCTGAATTAAGCCTCTGCATCAGCCAAAATGCAAACAGACACCACCGGTAGTCATTCCCCTGCAGACCTCTCTCCCCTTATTTGATCCTCTCTTTGGATCCTCTCCAAGCACTTATACGATTTTCCTTTCACCCGTAACCAGAAAAACCTCTCCATTCGACCCCCGTGATTCCAAGAATTCACGACGGATTAAGAAGCTAGTTCTCTATTCGTGACTTTTTTCTGTATCTTAAAGTGTAAAGAGAAAAGACACAATGCTGTCATGGGTCTGTAGTGCTGCCGATGTAACACATTGTACTGTATGTAGACATTTGACGATGCACTGAAATGAAAAACCTTGTTGTTGTTTGCGTCTCTTGTTCCCAGACTTGTTTATCGAGAGGTTTTGTATGACGGGGGGAAGCAGTCCCATCGGCTACCTGAAGGCCTGGCAAACCAACCTCTACCTGTCTGCAGACGCCGACAAGGTCAGGGAGGCGCTGTCTGAAGGTGAGAAACATACAAATCATAGAATAAAAACACACATTTGTACACGTAAGGCAAGGCAAGTTTATTTATATCGCACCTTTCAACACAAGGCAATTCAAAGTGCTTTACAAAAAACGAAAGACATTAAGAAAATGGCATTTCAAATCAGTCGTTAAAAAGAAAAGCAAATCAAATAAACATTAAAAGAAAAAATACATGGATAAAAGTTACAGTGCAGTTTAAGATATGAATAGTTCAATTAAAAGCAGCGGCAAAAAGAAAAGTCTTCAGTCTGGATGTAGCTCCCTCCAGTAAATGACACGAGACTGAGGTCTTGATTAAATACGGGGTTTATTCTTGTGGGACCTATGCCAACCCGTGAGAACTGGGTTGTAAGACAGAAAATACATAAAAGGTAAACAATAAATAAATATGGAATATATGCATGTCATCACTGTTAATGCCGCTTAATAAAACAATAAACGGCACACATATCCCACACAGCATGTAGCACAAGCTAACAATAGCATGTAGCACAAGCTAACAATAGCATGTAGCACAAGCTAACAATAGCATACATATAACCTGCAGCTCAACCACGCACATTTAGACAAACAACCAGCACAAAAACGTACCTCGTAGGCTGCTAGTAATCTAGAGGGGCTGATATCTTTAACTGCATTTTCCCCTGAGTTTCCTTAGATTTTATTTACATGCTGCAGTTGCGACTATCAAGTGCGTCGATTAAACAAACAGGTGTAACACAAAACACAGCAGATTAGTTCCGCCCCTATTAATGTTGCACATAAAAGGTAGGAACAAAAAATACAACGTGGAACAAAATAAACAACAGAGAGTGAAGACAGTTACACTGGATTTAAAAGTAGTCAGAGTTGCAGCGGACCTGCAGGTTTCTGGGAGTTTGTTCCAGATGTTTGGAGCATAATAACTGAACGCTGCTTCTCCATGTTTAGCTCTGACTCTGGGGACAGAAAGCTGACCAGTCCCTGAAGAACGTACAATGTGTTAGTGCGCTAGTGTTACATACTGAAGTCACTCTGTTACTGAAGTACACAAAGGAGTGCAATGGAGGTGGTCTATGGACAGGGTAAGTGTTTGGGAGAAGAATATTTTAGCCTTTGCACACCATTTACATGCACACAAATCTATATAATACACTACAGGAAAAGGGACATTTCAAAAAAGCATACATACACACACAGCAAGCTGGAAGTAAATGTTCTGAATCATTGATTTCCGATTTGCATTGTAAGTGGCAGTGACTGACGGCGCTGCAGTCACATTAACATAAACCAGAATATTGATGTCTTCCCCTCTTTGTGTTTCCTTGATGGTTTTCTCCATGTCATGGCACATCCTTCCTGACACACTGAAGCGAACACCAACAGGATGTCAAACATAATTTGCTCCGGCTGTAGCTCCGAATCAATCTTTGAAAACACGTAGCACTCTCTGCCAAAGAAATACAAAATGTTAATTTTCTCTGCCGACAAGGAGCTGGAATCAGAATACATTGATGTGTAATTTGTCGGATTGGGGTGACAACTGCTTCTGAGGGTTTCATTTTGTTCGGTGCAGCACATTTCATGCTATATTACAACCCAGTCTCACGGCATTTCGTGTTCACCATCACGATTTTTAATCTATTGATTCGTGTTCACCATCACGATTTGCCCCTTTTTTTCGTGTTGCACAGGACGATTTTAAAAGCAATGTATTTCTACTGGTATAAGTGATGTGAACACGAATCAATAGATTAAAAATCGTGTTGGTGAACACGAAATGCCGTGAGACTGGGTTGTACATTATTAGTGTCAAAAGTGAAGAGCGAATACAGAGGAGAGACAGATATGGTTGAAGAAGGGGAAAAGCTGTGCAAATTCCAAATGAAAGATGGATCCTGTTGCAAACCAAATAAAAGACAATATTTGTTTTAGCTCGTTGCCACATATGTGTTTTTATTTAATTTTCTATAAAAAACAACATACTGTTTTCACTCTGGTGTCTGTGTGTAGAGGGCTGAGGGGAAATTAACTGGAGTGCCTCCCAAGGTTTCTTCAGGGACATTCTGCATGTGACTTACACACTTCATGTCACTAATTGCGGGAAGCATGCACGCACACACACACACACACACACACACACACACACACACACACACACACACACACACACACACACACACACCATGTATACATCACTTCAGGGGACAT
Organism: Champsocephalus esox; assembly: GCA_036324585.1. Taxonomy (NCBI): domain Eukaryota; kingdom Metazoa; phylum Chordata; class Actinopteri; order Perciformes; family Channichthyidae; genus Champsocephalus; species Champsocephalus esox. The sequence goes on along the minus strand of CM070488.1, from coordinate 29,482,788 downwards.
TACATTGACTTACATGCATTTCCTGGAGACTTACCCTAACCTTAACCATAACCAACACATGCCTAACCCTAACCCTAATCCTAAACCTAACCAAGTCTTCACCCTAAAATTAATGATCCCCCTCATGGGGACCTCCAATTTGTCCCCATAAGGGAAGCTAGTCTCCACACGTGACTGTGTAAACAGATTTAGGTCCCCACAAGTATAGTACTGCTAGACCACACACACATATATACACACACACACCCACACACACACAATTCAAGCAAAGTAAGAGTCCTTGACATTCTACTTGAAGGGTCTTAATTAGCTACAAAGACATTTGTTAATACTCTCTGTACGCTTGAGGTCATATTTGTTCTGAGTGTTTTATGTAACACTGCAGATGTAACAGCGTTTACTTGATTTGTTCTAATGCTAGCAGGAAATAAGGAGATGAAGTGAACACGAAGCACAAAACATGGCAAGGCAAGGCAAGGCAAGGCAAGGCAAGGCAAGGCAAGGCAAGGCAAGGCAAGGCAAGGCAAGGCAAGTTTATTTATACCACCTTTCAGCACCAGGCAATTCAAGGTGCTTTACAAAAATGAAAGACATTCAGACAAAGGCATTTAAAAAAAGTAAAAGATAATAAAAGAAACATTAAAATAAAAACAAAAAATGAAAGACATTAAGAAAATGCATTTAAAATCAGTCATTAAAAAGAAAAGCTAATAAAATAAACATTAAAAGATAAAAGTTACCGTGCAGTCTAAGATATGAATAGTTCAATTATTTCGGTTCTTGATTTTTTATTTATTCTCAGAACCTCCCTTTGGAAATCCGAACATTTCCGTCCCGATTGTTAATTTAGACTGATTGTTTCCACCATGTTTTGCTCGCATGACATCCACAGTCGGACCCTCAGGAGGGTGCACTAGCCCCCTACTCTGCTTTGCGTTCCATAGCAAAGTCTTTAAGTGTTACCAAAACACTGTTTTTCACCCGTCGGTGCTGTGATACTTGTTCCTCAGTACAACTCACCCAAAAACTGATCGTAAACCCTGGCTACGACGGATATCCCAAATATCATATAAGACTGAAATGTATAACACAAAAGGCTGTTTGTCGTGGAGGAGAAGAAAATCAATGTAAAATCTGACATTCAGCTTCCCTATATATTCCCTAATGAAATATGTTTTTCCTAATTTGACCATCACGGCAAATGTTATACTGAGATTTAAATTTGAATCAGGCTAGTATTCGGGGTCACCCCTAGTTTAAAGTGAATGATAGTAATGTACATTAGAGTGAAGTGAACATAAGACGCAAAAGCAAAAGTTAGGTGAAGTGCATTAAAGTGCATGGAAGTGAAATTAATGAATTGAGAAAAATAAAGTCTCTTGATAACTTGACTTAAACTCCCACTGTACAGTTGACATATATATTCAATTTAATATTGTATAATCCATTCTTTGCCCAATTGATGTATATATAATATCCTAATATCCTTATATTTTGTTACTGTACATTTGTATTTCCACCTGTATATTTTTTTACTTTATTTTACTTCCATTTCAGAAATATTTTGGATTGTTTATTTCTAGTGTTTTCATTTCTCTTATGTACATTGCCTTGTCTTGTTATGCTGCTGCAACGTAAACATTTTTGGACTGTTTCCAAAAATATATTTGTAATCCTTTTCTTATTAACGTCTCCGTCTTCCTGTGTTTTCGTTCAGGCATCGCAGCAGCCACCATGTTCACGTCGGAGAAGGTCACAGAGGTGTCAGAGTCCCAGCTCAGGGTGGCATTCGATGGTGACGCTGTCCTCTTTTCCGACGAGTCCGAACGCATCTTCAAGGCTCACGGACTGGACAAGTTCTTCGAGCACGAGCGGGACAACGAGGACACGCTGCTGGATCATGTAAGTATCCCAGCCAGGACGTCTATTTGGACACTTCCTCTTGAACAGTATACTCTGCAGACACCATTAATAAATAATATGAAATAACACTAATTATAGATAGAATCAGTCCAGATGCATTTCACTCTATCCAAGAATGTTGTAAGAAACACTTATCTCCATCGAAGCCTCACATTGCTATTTCCTTGCAGACCCACTCAACTGTAAATGATTATGCAGATCATGTTATTCAATTAACAATCCAGTTTTATCACCTGGTTATTGTATTAATAAATTATGCAAAATTATATGATAAATGCATTCAAAAGCCATTGGTATTCAGACTGTTAGTTTGTGCTTCTCTCTTGAGTCAAACAGCCAACAATTATTACATTTGCTTTAAGCTGTGCAGGCTTGAAAACAAATGGTGCGCACTCGGTGCTAATTCAATAACAATGTGTGTGCAACATGTTAAGTGTGACTTTAGCACAGGGGGAGGGGGGGTTATAAGTGTCCTCCAATCAGAGCGTCAGCTGTTTGATCCAACCAACTGCCGTCAACCTGTGGAAATGTACTTTTAGCTAGGATATTGAAGTGTATGTAAGGCAAGGCAATACAAGTGTATTTATATAGCACCTTTCAACACAAGGCAATTCAAAAATGAAATAATCGTTCCTTTCCTTCCTCTGTGTTGCAGGGTCCCCTTAAAGGCTTCCTGGAAGCACTTGGGAAGCTCCAGAAAAAGTTTTACGCTAAAGGCCAGCGCCTGGACTGTCCCATCCGAACGTACTTGGTCACAGCACGTAGCGCCGCCAGTTCTGGGATCCGGGCGCTAAAGACCCTCAGGGCCTGGGGGTTGGAGATCGACGAGGCCTTGTTCCTGGCAGGAGCGCCGAAGGGCCCCATGCTGGAGAAGATCCGGCCTCACATCTACTTTGACGATCAGATGTTTCACGTGGAGGGAGCTGCTGAGATGGGCACGGTCGCTGCACATGTTCCCTACGGCATTGCACAGAAACATAACGCCAAACAGAACAGCAGTGTGAGGAAATAGACGGCAGGGCTTCACCGTCATCCAGCCAGAAAAACAGAACAAGAGAATGAAGAAATGTCTTATTGAAGAATAAAAGTGAAGATGAGGATTTCCAGAGAGTTTGGAAAGATTAACTTGTTTGTGGAAATGCATCATTTCCATATAGTAGCCATTGTATTGTACGTTTGGTTAATCAAAATGTAAACTGTCTCAGCTAAATGCCATCACATTAGGAGTTAAATACAGGTTGTATGCTTCTGCTTTAAATAATATCAGTCATTTAATAGACCATTATCAGTTGTAATCCGAAAGTATTGATTTGAAGTGGTATGGCCCAACTCTACCTATTAGTTGGCTCTGCAGGCTGTTATAATATAAGCTGGATCACTGCAGGTACATTTTAATTGTTGGACGGAGACCTCTAGTGGCCATAATAATTTTGACTGAAGCAAGAAAGGAAGTCAAATATTAAGTAGGACAAGCAAAAAAGTATGTGTCACTTACGTCGCATACGTAACTTATGCACACAAGTAAAAAACATAATTATTTTAATGGTAATATTACATGTTCCTTAACCTTACAAGGAGGTTTGTTTCAATTCTCAACTTTAAAAACACGTTTAAAACTGAAAATGTATCACTTTCAGACAAGATGGTGCCGTTTGCCCTGTCTGAACATCATAACAGTAGTGATAATAACTGATAACAACTATTGAATAGGCTGATAGTATTTAAATATGTTGACAGGTCAAGTAGAGGTCTTGATCCAGAGTTGCTTAGCGTTCCTAAGCTTTACATTTCAAGCCTCGATCTACCCAAAATTAAAGTGTTTTGTCAAATCTTGCATTATGGTACATTTGAAGGTGCTTTCAAATGCTGTGTTGACCTGCTATTTTCTGTCATATTCTTTATAAAGAAGGTTCCTCAGTGAATACAGAAGGAATGGTTTCATATTTACACAAGTATAGCATTTTAGATTACAGTGTATGTTGGCAATACATGAACCAGAAGCACAATGCGGAGATATTTTAATGTACAGATGATAGTGTACTGTAGCACAAGAGTCATAATATAAAGTTACTGGGGTTTTCTTCACAATAATGTAAAATTGTCTGTTTGTATATTACTGAAGAAATCAATATTAACTATGTCGTGTTAGTCCAAAAATACATTTAGAAAGCCATACGTTTCAGTTGATGCCTTAGTTTCAAGGAAGACACTATTTTCAGCCAATGGCAGAGTGGTAAGCTAATGCTTTTTCTAGAAAATTCTCAACAACTGTTACATGGTTTGCCATAACATGGAAGTACAAGCATTGAGGATCCGAAGACAATGATTTAGTGGTGATTCCCTACATTTTCATGCTTTTTAAATTGGTTACAAAAGTGTCAGTTCATGCTAAAACACCTTTAAGCTAATGGATAATTCCCCATAGGCCTCAGTTGTACATAATACCATCATCTTGCTAACGTTTCTCTTCTAAGCATGTTAAAAGTATTTAATTACAGAAGACATTGTAGTATTTTATTACTCAGTCTATACATTTAGACAGCCATACGTTTCAGTGGGTGCCTTCAAACTGACACACCAGCTCTGAATTCCCTTTAACTGCAGTTGTGCACTACATTAGCATGCTAAAGTTGACTATGCTAGCATGCTAATGTTAGTGGTGTTGAAGCTGATATTAGCAAAGTACAGTGGTTCTCAAAGACCAGGTCATTAAAAGAAAAAAAGATTTAAAAAAACAAAACAAAAAAATCATAATTTGAAAAATAATATGATACAGTACTATTACGTCTGGGTCTCTGTGTTTCATTAAAGCTCGGCTCTGTGTGTGTGTGGAACGAGCCATTTTGTGTGCGTGCGTGCGCGAGCGAGAGAGAGAGAGAGCGCACCGGTATCGGAGATCGTTGTTAGTTTCTGGTGCGAGCGCAACTCAGTCTCACTGCATTTCGTGTTCACCAACACGATTATTAAACTATTGATTCGTGTTCACCATCACGATTTTCCCCTTTTTTTCGTGTTGCACAGCACGATTTTAAAAGCAATGTATTTCTACTGGTAACGTGTTTCGTGCCTGCAGGCTGCAGCACGTCTTTTTCTCCGGTCGGGTCGAGGGAGACCGGAAGCTGTGTGGTTCATAAAAACATGTTCTTACTCAATATCAAGCCACAATTATTGCTTTTATTTTAAATCGTATAATTTCTGACTTTTGTTGCCGTCTGTGAGGAAAATAAATGGGGCTCAGAGCCTCAGGATACTGAAATCTGTATTTTTAAAATATTTTTTTAACACACTGTTATTTACTCACCAATAACACACAATTATCCTTGCTTTTATTTATTGGTTTAATTCCATAATCTCGGGCTTTTATGGCGTCCGTCAGGAACTGAATTTCAAAATAAAAATAACCGGAAACAGATGTAGGCCTATAAGGGACGTTTCGAGCATCATTGTGATTGTCATCATTTCTGAGTTTAGGATGGCCGAAGACACTACACTACCCATAATCCCCAGCTATCGTTTAGGACTACAGTCCCCGTAAAGTTACGCAGAGCGTCAAACAGCTGTGTGAAATGGAACGAAACCACGCCAGATTATCCAAAACTGGAATCGAACACCCTCCAGAACTACACATGCTGGCTATTGTGTTTCGCAAAATGTTCTATGGGACGTCTCTACTGAACGTTTTCGTTTTCCCCACAATTAGAAGTTGCCATTATTAAACACATTGATGTTATCAAATGTAAAACATATAATAAATAAATGGGTGAAAATCACTTGTGTCCATAATGCGCAGCATTAATATTATTGCCGTATACCCGCATGACAGCTCATTGCTACTTTGTAATTCTACTCCACTACAATTCAAAGGTTAAGCTGGTATTTTTACTCCACTGCATTTATTTGAGTTACTTTGCAGATTCTGATTAATGATGTGAAATATAAACAACCCTTAAATCAGACTTTAGTTACACCTGAGTATAATTCATTGTCAAGTGCCAACAATCAGGAGAGATATTTGATAGTTGGTGCTTGAGAAGACTAAACATGTATCTGCAATTCACATGAATGGAAACGAGTAATACAGTACATTCATTACTCGTTATTCTCTACTAATAGTTCATTAAAGACTGTATATTATGGCTATTTTGCACATCCCTTTCAAGATTTTCAAAGGTTTATTGACATATTATACACAACTACGGTGTAGTTATGCAATGAATGAAAAACTTGGGTCACAGTGCTCAACAGTGCATTACAAGACATCTATCAATATGTGTGTACCTCCACCATTAAACTGTCATATTCTGCACATTTCTTATTCTATCTACATACATAAGAGTATAATCCATATGTATAATATCAGTTAAAATAAGTGCTTCAACATAGTTAACATTGCAGGAAAGCAATATATTAGACGTTAAGTACTTTGTCAGGCTTAATATTTATCTGTAGATAGATACCCCCAAAGTTTTTTTCTTATTTAAAAGAAGACCTTAATCTGTTATTTAATGTTTAAATAAAGGTTAATCCGTTTTTCTGTTTTGCACCTCCTCCTATTAATATCTGTGTACATCCTGCACTAAACTGTTTTATTGTAGAGATCACTTATAGTATCTTCTTGATTTTTTATATTCTATATTTCTATACTTTCCCCCTATGAAAGTATGTACTCTTAATATTTTTGTAATCAAATATAACACATACAAACAATAATTCAATAACGTGCTTTAACCACCATAATAACTTTGTATTATAGTGTACAACATCTGAAGATGTGTAGTTCTATTCATGCTTTCACACAATTTTACAGCATATTGCTATACTATTTCAGACTCAGTATTTACATTCTTACATTCAAAGAAAATCTGTGCACCGTTATGGTGTAAATATAACCTATCTGTGAATTAGATCAAATGTAAAAGTCAGCCGAATTAGTGTTGATACTGCAAGGAGACGTATTGTGTGAAGATAAATTGAAGATGTTGTTTAATTGTTGATATATTTATGGTCCACGTCAAGTATTCAGTTTCGATGCCATTTCTTCAGTTTTTCTAAAGGTCTTCTCATCAGGGCTCTATAAATAAAGAACTACGGCAGATCTGTAATATGTAATGCAGCCGAACCGTGTATTACAATGCCGTTATGTGATGACTTTCAAAGAGAAAGTATTATTTTAAAATGTTTTCCGGATTTCATATCATATAAACACCAAATCCCAGCATGCATTGCGGCTAAAACATCCAATCAGCGAGTTTAAAACCATAGCTGAGGATCTTGGGTAATCGCTCGAAATGCCTACGTCTGTTTCCGGTTATTTTGAAATTCAGTTCCTGACGGACGCCAAAGAAGCCCGAGATTATGGAATTAAACCAATAAATAAAAGCAAGGATAATTGTGAGTTATTGGTGAGTAAATAACAGTGTGTTATTTTGAAAAGAATAACGAATTAGAAGGAAAAAAAAATAAAAAAAAACAGATTTCAGTATCCTGAGGCTCTGAGCCCCATTTATTTTCCTCACAGACGGCAACAAAAGTCAGAAATTATACGATTTAAAATAAAAGCAATAACTGTGGCTTGATATTGAGTAAGAACATGTTTTTATGAACCACACAGCTTCCGGTCTCCCTCGACCCGACCGGAGAAAAAGACGTGCTGCAGGCCAGGAAATGGGAGTCGGAGGCGGTGTATTATGAACAGAGTTCCAATCTTTATTATCCATTAATAACAGAGAAGTTATCACATCAACTGCTCTGCTTGACGAGCTAGCAGGAATGGGAGCTAACGCTACAGGTGTTCCCACTAAAGGGTCCGTGTACAATACGAGAGGTGAATTATGTCCAATAACGTGTCACCACACATTATAGTTAAAAATAAGAGCATAAATGAAAAACAGGTATAAAATACTATATGACAGTAAAAAAAAATAAAGTTTAAAAGGGTTATTTGTAAAATATCCATAAAGAAAAAGTAAATCTGTTTCCAGGTCTGTTTCAAATGGGTGTTAGGAGATGTATCCATAGATCTCTTCATTTTGCTCTCAAAGTGCACCAGATTGATGCTTTCAACTTCAATATTTAGAAATAAATCTTCCCGGGGGAGCATGCCCCTGGACCCCCCTATGTGAGGTCCACACACTACCTATAAAAATAGCACTTTACCCCTGCTTACACCTATATGCCGTGAGCTGATTATCGAGCCTTCATTGTAACAGTCACGGGTACACTGTGTGTGTGTGTGTGTGTGTGTGTGTGTGTGTTTGCGTGGGGAGTGTTGCAGTAGAACATTTCACTGTAGCGCCCGGTACATTAATGGGAAACCCTAAATGTTTGAGCACCCTCTATGAAACGTCAAGCTACCTCACAGCACCGCCAAAATAAATCTCTGGCGCCGCCACTGAGCCTGACTATTTGTGTTGGGGGGGGCCCGACTTTTTTTTCTCCAAAGGGGGGGCCTGACAGAAAAAGTTTGAGAACCACTGGCCTAGTAACACTTGAGGATGACTAAGCCCATTGTACACGGATTAAGGTTGACTGAAATATGACAGTTCTGGTATTAAATATACCTAATATCTCTGCTTGATATGTAGTATTCAGTATAACAATATGGCTTTGCTCACTCATATTTCTCCACTAGACGTAAGAAAGTGTTCAATTTGTCCTTTAATTTGGTGTAAACGGATAACAGGATGTGTGCAGGAAGATAGATGTGTTTACTCACCATCTGAAGTATCACCAATAACATGTTTCAAAAGCAGCCATCTTGATTTGACTGCCCTCTCCTGTACAGGCTTTGCCACTGCTAAGGTGGCATTGATTGATGTTGTTAAATTAAACTTGTTTGACTTATCTGACGATCAATTACCAACTTGTAATCATAAGCTTGTTTTGTTTACAGATTTAATTTTAATTATTGATTGACAAACAATAATGTGTCTTGTATTGACAAAATGGCAGCTGTGACCTTTTGGAAATGTCAATCCACTTCACTGCTGGCAATTCCTGAAAAAAATAATTGTTTATATTTAGAAATGATTAACTACACATCATGATCTTTCGGAGTAACTCAAAGCTTGGGAAAGTTACAAGCAACACAACACTTGTATTCCACAAGCAGATCGCGTACATCATGTGTCTTTTGGCAGACATTCGCACGAAGAATGGCTGGGTTTTGGAAGGTTGAAGATTCAGAAAGATCAGTGAGACAGTGTAGACTTTACTGTGACTCAGGTGTGGATAAATGCAGATTAAGACATGTTTGAACTTTCAACAACATGCAGCTTTGTTGACATTTGTGAAAAAATGTCATTGCAATGAGAAAATGTATGAACACTAATAAAGATGTCAGTTCAAGTTATTGCTTTACTCATGAATGAAAATATTGAAAGACCTTTATACGATTAAGATGGACTTTTATTAATCCCTCGTGGGGAAATGGTTTCTCTGCATGTGACCATCCTAGTGTTAGGAGCAGTGTGCTGCCATTTTGAACGGCGCCTGGGGAGCAGTGTGGGGAACGGTGCCTTGCTCAGGGACACCTCGGTAGCACTTGGTCTTGCCGGGACTTGAACTGGTGACGTTCCAGTTCCAAGCCAAGTCCCTATCGACTTCGCCACCACCGCCCATACAGTAATTAAACAACAATAAATCAATTAAAGTGTATTTGATAAAGCCCAATACCACATTGTGTACATGTGTCTCAGGGGGCTTAACTGTGTATACAGAATACAAACACAAAGTACACTTTTATTCTGATTTCACTGATGTGCAGTCCTGCATTGAACCATGGAGTGGCAGCACTGGAATGATAAATGTCCTTCTGCAAAAACTGGTCTTCATTCACCACATGTTTGTATTCACGATGAAAAATGTTGCAAAGGCACCCCTCTCTGTTGATGTAACAACATTAAACTTGTCTTAAGTTATTAAAATGTATACAGCACCGTATTGTTCCTTCCATGCCTTCCTCATTTCTTTTTATTTCAACTTCGACTACAATGCGCAGATTAATTTGATAACTCTCACTTCCCGTCCCATATTCCCGATGAGTAATGGGTTAATATGTGCACAGATTCCCTGCTGAATTGGATCTTCCGAGCACAGTCTGGGTAATAAAATCCAGAAAGCGCCAACTTCCAGTGCCGGTCATAGTGCTAACAGCGCCACGGGGACTTTCCTGCTGGTAAACGCTGATGGATTGACATTTATGTGGATTATAAACTCCAGAACAGTCGGTTGACGTTGTTGGAGACACAGTGGAGAGCCGGGGCAGATAGATAGGATATGGCCAGCTGGCGAACTGTGTAGAGCCAATGAACATCTCTTAATGACACACATGCACAGGCTGCCAGCTCTATCTATAAACAGACAATAACCATCAGCGTGAATGAAGAAAAAGGGAAAGATGTGCTTCACTCGATGAAAAGGTGCCTGGGGAAATTAATCACGATAACAACCCTGCATCCTGCTTCTTACAGATACCCCGCTTTGTTGATACATACTGGAAAGTGCTCAAGTGAGGAAGAGATACAAAGAAATTGTGGAGAACATATTTCATGTCAGACATTATACCTTGTGCTTTTCTCCCAGGCAGATATGGGAGGACAATCATGCAAGTAGAGAGAAGCAGTTATTTTATAGATAAGGGACACGTTCCACTGACTTCAATTGATGACCAGATATAAGACATTGCGTAACAGACCATAAGCTCAGATATAAGCTGTTTCACCGCCAGATGTGACCTACAGAGGAGAGGCAGCGCGGGGTTATGTCGGGGGTTGCAGGCGGCCTTTATCAGCAGTGCTGACACACAAAGTAAGACGGAGATATATGTAAATAAAGATCTGAATTAAAACAATGATAATAATAAAGACAGATGGTGAGGAAAGCAGCACCCAAAGACAGGGATATGTTTTCCTTCTGTTCGCTCACAAAGCAGAGTGGCACCCGGGGAGGGACTCAGAGTCTTGGCAGAGGAGACCCAGCAGTGGGAGACGAGATGTTTTTGTTCCACACACACTTCTTTGTTTCATACGAACTCAACTGCAGCTCGAAGCGCTGATGTGCAACAGTTTGACACATGGCGATATCCTCTTTCTATTCATTAGTTGTTGCAAAGACTCATCACTTCATCCAAATGAGAGTGTTGTTTCCTTCTGAATAGACATGCACTGAATGCAAAGTCCAGATGCTTATGCTTTAGGGAACAAGTCGTTTTCATTTGTGTGCGGAGTATATTTCCATGATGTCTTTCACATAGGGACGTGTTGTTTTGTTTTTCCAGGTATCTATTGTCCTATATCCGAAATAAAGATGTTTTTCTCAAAAGATGTAATCCCCTCCTCTCTTTATATCTACATTGTTCACCTTTAACAGACCTTATACGCCGTCACACATATGTTGGTAGGGGTGTAACGATATATCGAATATCGTGATATCGCAGTAAATAAATGTCTCAATACCGCCGTGACGTGAGACTCACAAAATATACCGTAATTTTTTTTTAAACCTTTATTCAACCAGATAGTCCCATTGAGATCATCAATCTCTTTAACATCCCAGCTTCTACCTCAAAATGTGGACATGCTCATATTCCTAAAAGATAACCTTGATGACGCTGAGTGAGTGAGTGAGTGAGTGAGTGAGTGAGTGAAAGCAAGAGTCTGCAACTTCAAAACGTGCCTGTGTGTGTGTGTGTGTGTGTGCGCACGTGCGTGTGTGCGTGCATGTGTGTGTGCGTGTGTGTGTGTGTAGGTTGAAAGCATGTATTCTTATTGTGTTCATGTGTAAATCTGTGAGAGGACTATATCGCCTGATAATCAATTCATTGATGACGATGTTGCAATGAAATTATTCTCTCTAATGGCGATGTCACTACCATAAAAACTGACGTGTTTTTCACGCTGCTATTATCCTACATCAAAGATATTAATGTTATAATAATATTCCATTACTCAATGAAGCTAACCCTCACACACACACACACACGCACACACACACACCATTGGCCATGCATGCCATTGGGAGCTCAACATGTTGACGGCAAGGGATCGAACCGACAACCGTCGTGTGTGTGTGTGTGTGTGTGTGTGTGTGTGTGCAATGGATGAGAAGCAGCTGGTAACAGGAATGTGTGTACAAATGTAGAAATAATTCACCACACGTGTTTGTGTTGGAGCCTGACAACAACATAACAGCTTGTGTCACAAGTAAGACAAAAGTCGACACTGTAACTACTCAAACTAATACATAACACCTGCGGTTAATTAGCACACGCCTCGTATGCTTTACAGTATTTTTACAGCGTCTTGTCTTTTTTTTAGCCATGTTTGCTCTGTGGAAATGTTGGTCTGCCAATTCTCAAATTCAAGTATATCTCCAATGTTTTAATGCATTGCCATGGCAACTGGTACATTTGAAAAGGATTCCCATTAAACACACACCCTTTTAGGGTTAATTGTGGAGATCCTAGACTTTTGATCGCGGGTCGAAAATGTCCTTTATGCAATACTGTGGCTCGCGTGTACAAAAGAAACCCTCCAAACTCACAATTAGGATTTTTGTTGGCTTATCTGTTGAAAGCACAACATAGCAAAACATTACCATTGTGCTTTAGCTAAAGGATTTTACTCAAATCCTCACTTACAATGACTGAACACCTGGTACTACAAACAACTACAAAGCCCCCATTAATCCTCTTTTGTGTGTTTTCTGTCCCTATTAAAAAAAAATAATGTTAACCATTGTGTACAAAATCACACCGGCCCCCCAAAATACAACTGAAATGCCATTTACCGCTGGCTTGAAATGTGTATTGACCTTTTGGCACGCAGCTGTCAGGCGGAATTGCTTGTGATAATATTGCCATGCCCTCGGCTTTTAACGGTAATCTTAGAAAATTAACAGCATGGAATGAAAAATACAAATAAACTTTTGTTAGTGCAACAATTTTTCTCAACTGTTTGAATAAGACCCTGATAGGAGAACATTCCCCCTTTTCTTATCGTAAGCATTAAGTGTTCGAGGGAAGAATATTCTGAGCATGCGTCGTGTGCTTTGTTGGTTTTAACAAATATATCATGCACCATACAGTAGCAGTGTGAGATGCTGATAAAGAGGCCCTGTAATGCTTTTTGGGGTTCTCCCTTTCCTGTAGTGTGTTATATCGGTTTGTGTGCATGTAAATCCCCTGAAATGCCTCCATTGGACTACTTTGTCTACTTCTAGGACATATTGACATCACTATGTGTAAGGGAAACTTCTGTAGCAATGGAGAGTCAGGACTCAGAGAGTTGGTGTATTACTGTGCGAGTATCGGCCGGAGGATTCACATCACAAGTCACAGCAGTCAAGATCTGACGGCACGGGAGAGTTCCCACGTCAATTCTGAAGCGCCTCTCTCCTGCTAGACCAGTGGTGTCAAACTCAATTTCACCACGGGCCACATCAGCATTATGGTTGCACTCAAAGGGCCGGTTGTAACTTTAAGACTATATAAAAATACATATATAAATATATCATATATATAAAATAATGTGTTCTATTATTTCCTCTGCATTGGATTATCATCGGATAGGGTAATAACTTCATAATTAACTACGTCTGAAAGCAGAAGTCTAGGGCAAATAATTGCAAGTCTCTTCAGTGAGAATGTCACAAAATGATTTAAAAAGAGAAGCCACATTCTGCAGAAAAAATATTTTTGAAATAAAAAGTAGCATTTTGAATTCGGAGAAAAAAGTCTAATTTGAGATGCATTGTGGGACATGTAGTTTATGGGCAACGTGCTTCTGTAAAGTAGCATGTAACCATATAATAAACATATTATATTCTTTGCACGCTCTTGTGGGGCCACAGAAAATGAAGTCGCGGGCCGGATGTGGCCCCCGGGCCTTGAGTTTGACACCCCTGTGCTAGACCTTTTAAATGGTTTACAGAGAGTAATCAACACAGTTGAGGAGATAACCTAAACATCTGGGAACACTGAATCACTTGTCTGACCCTTGTGGCCTCGAAGATTACACACCTCGGAGTCCACAAGCACAAAAAAGGAAGTGTTCCAGCGTTCTCACAACCATAAACCATTTGTGACCGAGAGCTGCCCGGTCATAAACTGGGAACAACAACATATGGCCGAGGCGGCCCATTCCTTAAGGGAGATAGAAATATCTAGGAGTCCAGGAGAATGATTCCCTAACACTATGTAACATGAACGCTTTTGGCAAGCGCTCCAACGTAGTGTACGTGATAGGCTAAGGGGCGGGACATCTCTAAGCGGTTGAGCAATCACAACAGAGCTGACCAGCTAACCAATCAGAGTAGACCGGGCTGAACATGAAAGCAACATATCACAGTCGAGGCACAAAGTCGAGATATGAAGTCTTTCAGGTACTTCAAATTTCTTCCAGAAGGATTTATCCAACCGTGATAGTATCCATAGCAACATATTAAGGCTATCCCTAGAGGGAGATACAAGTGGATTAGGGCACAAACGTTTATGTGTGTGTGTGTGTGTGTGGGTGTGTGTGTGTGTGTGTGTATGTGCCTTTACTAAATCATTTCTGTCATCAGCACACTTAAACTGTGTTTCCATGGCTACCTTATCCAGGATGTTGAAGGGAAAAGAGGTAGAAGAAAAAAGACAGGAGCAGGAGCCAGGACAAAGCAGTGAAATAGGAACAAGAAGGCAGACATACAATTAAAAACGAATTATCAGGAAATAGTTTTCATTGGAAAACACGTTTAAATCCATGCAGGTGTAAAGGTATGTGTGTAACTGCCTGGGCACAGAGGGAATTTAAAACATACAACACAAGATTACAACAGAAGTGTGTGTGTGCGCACAAGAAGGGGACACTTCAGTGAAAGAGTGGAGAGGGATGTTGATAAGCACTCTTCAGAGAGGAAGAAGATAGAAGAAAAAAAAGAGGCGGAAAGGATAAAGGAGGAGAGGACGGTTTGAGATATCGAGGGACGAGGCTTCAGCGGTGGATTGATTTCTCCTCATGCAGCATATGATCAGAGCTTAGCTTGCAAATGTCCAGCTCCACTAAATCCTCTGCGCAATCTGAAGACGATGCGATAAGATGAACAAAGCTCACATTCAGGGATTCATAACATTCCCCGATTGGGAGTTTTATTGAGAACATGATCATTTTCAGGAACATATACAGTATGTGTCTCCACTGTCTCATGTCTCTACTGGGACATGTCTCCAGGCTTTAATGTTCAAAAAGCTCTGTATTATTCTCATACTGCCTGTGCTGCAGCACCTCTTCTCACCCTCTGTCTGAAACCAGAGCCCAGTCTGCTCTGATTGGTTTGCTGGCCGGCTCTGTTTTGATTGGTCAACCGCCAATGTCCCGCCCCTTAGTCTTTTACATTGGTTAGCTAGCCGGTGGTGGCGAAGTAGATAGGGACATGGCTCGGCAACTGGAAGGGCGCCAGTTCGAGTCCCGGCAAGACCAAGTGCTACCGAGGTGTCCCTGAGCAAGGCACCGTTCCCCACACTGCTCCCCGGGCGCCGTTCAAAATGGCTCCTAACACTAGGATGAGTCAAATGCAGAGAAACAATTTCCCCACGAGGGACTAATAAAAGTCCATCTTAGCCGGTTGAAGAGTGAGTGTTACATGGTGATGTCACTATATTGTGGATGTAAACAAAGGAGTGCAATGGAGGCATTTCAGGGGGGGAGTGTGTGTGGGAGAACACAGGGATTTTAGCCGTTGCAGACCATTTACATGCATACAAACCTCTATAAACCACTAAAGGGAAAAGGGAAAACCCCAAAAAGCATGATAGGACCCCTTTAGATGAACCATTGATGCTCAGCGGCAATGGACTCCCTGCTCTCTCTTAATTGTTGACGCATAAAGAAATGAGTGTTTTTTTCAAAAAGCAAATGAGTTTCCAAAATGTCAAACTATTATACTGAAGTGCAAACAGACGATAATTATTTCAACTGGTGCTATGATAACTAATCCTTCGAGGCGTGTTTATGTAATGCCAATTATCTCTCTGATGCACATTGAGAGAAAACGGTGCCTCTCCCAAATGTATTTGTTTTACGATTATCGCTTTAGGTTCCCACTGTGCGTCAATTATGCATAGCAGAATATGTTCTCTAATTATCGTGTTTACCCCGAGTACAGCTGAAGCTCAGAGGTGCTGCCAACACAAAGACAGATTCAAAGAAAAAGAGCTGCTGTCACCACTGTGATATCTTCCATCATTAACAATTGTAGTGACACATTGTTAGCTTTAGAGCACAGGTGTCAAACTCGAGGCCCGGGGGCCAAATCAGGCCCTTGGTGGATTTAATTTCGGCCCGCAGGATAATTTCTAATTCCTATTCGATCTGGCCCGCCGGTATATCGCACGCACACCTTCACTCCATCCTGAGGGTCTCCTCCGCTCAGAGCCTGAGCCCAAACATTGATGACCTTGCACCCAAGATGAGATGCCAAGTGTCTGAGCTAGCATCTCAGAGCAGCAACCTGAGTTCAATGGATGCTTCCTTCTGCACTTTCTCTCTCACGACAACAGGGCATGTTTGGTTTTCTCTTTGAGGGAAATAGTTTTTTTGAAGCTGTCGTTGGCCTGTGGGAAAATCTAATCATAAGAAATGACTCTGGAGAAGCTGCAGATCGAGCCATAAGAAATTCATGCAACTGATTATTTAATTATGTTTTTATAGGCAATAATTGAAGCTTTGTTAGTTCCAGGTTTAATATGTGCAACACGTTCATTTCAATAAGTTCTGCAATACACTTTGAACCAGTCCGGCCCTCGACTTTTTTATTTTGGCCCCCTGTGTATTTGAGTTTGACCCCCCTGCTCTTGAGTATTTGGAAAATGAGAAAAATATAATTGCAATACAAGTCAGCTGCCACTCTCCTATATGTTAAAGACTGTTTATTACAGCAGCTAGTTGAATACTCGATTCTGATTGGTCAATTTGGACATTCCAGAGGTAGATCATTCTCGTTTACAGACTGTTGCTAAGGAGAACAGACCGTTGCTAAGAAGGATGTGCGGTTATATCAATCAGAAAAAATAAGTCTAGTGTTGTGCGTCGGCAATTGTGTTAACTGTTTTATGATTAGTTTAGTTATAGTCTTATTGCCGTCAGCTGTACATTAGTTTTGTATCCACCACACAACACTGTAGAATATTTTTTGAATATACATTTGTGTTCATATCCTAGTTTAACTCTCTTTCAACACCATCTCAAAGTAAGGTTAAAACATTATTGCCAAATTGAGTAAGCTCAAATGTTGCCGTTTCAATGCAGCTTTTCCCATGTGATACGTTTCAATTTAAACTAGGATCCCGTGTTCCACATTTCCATAGACCTACACCAAGAGTTGTCCATCCATCCATCCATCCATCTTCTCCCGCTTATCCGTGGTCGGGTCGCGGGGGTAGCAGTTCCAGCAGAGAGCCCCAAACTTTCTTTTCCCTGGCGACATCAACCAGCTCTGACTGGGGGGGTCCCAAGGCGCTCCCAGGCCAGCGAAGAGATATAATCCCTCCACCTGGTCCTAGGTCTACCCCTTGGTCTCTTCCCAGCTGGACGTGCCTGGAACACCTCCCTAGGGAGGCGCCCAGGTGGCATCCTAACTAGGTGCCCGAACCACCTCAACTGGCTTCTTTCGACGCGAAGGAGGAGCCAAGAGTTGTGTTTCACTATATTTCATGCCGAGTGATAAAGAAAGTCTTTGTGAGGCACCATGTGACAGAAGGCCTTTCACACCTGCAGCTCCAGTACTTGGGCAGTCAGGCGTTGTCTTTAATTGAAGGTGAGAGCAGTGCAGTGCTGTCACCAGGGGTAACCTCCTGTTGACCTGAAGCAACATATTCTCTCGAGGCTCACTATAAGCGAAAATGTCACCCAATGTACAGTGTTGACCGTTTAATAAGTATTATTTAAAAAATATGTTCTTTTCATGACAAGGTCATAAAAAGCCACAGATCAGAACAGAGAACTCGGGGGTTGGTGAGCGAAATGTACACAGGAAGTAGGATGGTTAATTGACTCATGTTACAATTGCACTCGTTATTTTGTGTGCACTGACAGTACCTGCTAGTTACTATAGCAACACCACAAATTAATGTGGTTGTATGGGAGGGACCCACAGTGCCTCAGGTAGGGAAACAGGCTGCTCTTATGATCTGGCCAACCTCAGCAGGAGCTGGCTGACAAGGAGGGCTGTCAGCTGGAAAAGCTCATCTGGGCCCTGAGGCCATAAAATGTTTTCTCTATCGTCAGGTTTCCCATCAAAATGCATCGCACATCTTAACCAAATCTCCAGGACAGGCAAAACAAAATGAAGATGAATGCTTGTTTCCATGATCCACTATTACAGAGCATCATAGGAGGAAATTAAATGTGATTTTTTGTCTTGTGTAACCATTAGCCAATCAGCAACCATGGTAACTTATCACCTGAATCTCCTCTAGAGCACCATTGTGTTCTTTTTAACCAAATCTCTCTCAGACGGTCGTGGGGAGGGGCTCCTTATTTTCATCTAAAGCAGGGGTCTCAAACTCAAGGCCCGGGGGCCAAATCCGGCCCGCGACTTCATTTTATGTGGCCCCGCAAGAGCTTGCAAAGAATATAATATGTTTATTATACGGTTACGTGCCACTTTATAGAAGCAGGTTGCCCATAAACTACATGTCCCACAATGCATCTCGTTTTGTGACATGCGCACTGAAGAGACTTGCAATTATTTGGCCTGGACTTCTGCTTTCAGACGTAGTTAATTATCAAGTTATTATCCTATCCAATAATAATCCAATTCAGAGGCAATAATGTAATATAATACATTATTTTATATATATATATTATATATTTATATAGTTATAACCGGCCCTTTGAGTGCAACCTTTATGCAAATGTAGCCCACAATGAAATTGAGTTTGACACCCCTGATCTAAAGTAACAGACAGAGAATCAGCACTTTGGAAACAGGGCTGAAACAGAGGGGATTGTGGGTAATGCTGCAATGATCTGGTTGGTGTTTCAGCCAATCAGGGACAGGCTCTGTATATATCGATGAAAAACAGTCTAATCGGGGACCTTTAAGCATCAGTTTGCACGTGAAGCAGATGTGTGTCTCGCGGCGTAAACAAGTGGAATTCTTTGCCGAATGATTTAAAGGGCTATAAGAACATTTTTACGTTTAAGAAAATGTATAAAGAAAGTGTAATTAGAAAGTATGTTTGATTGTGTTCGGGTTTTATGTTTTCAGCAACTGAAAGAATATTGCTTTTATTTGACTTTTTAACGGTTATTTCATTTTTCTGTTTTGTTATTTTTTTGTACGAAGGGGCAGGTACAATAAGATGTTCTTCTCCTTTCCATCATGCACTCTAAAACAAACAACCAGTATAAGTGTACATGTTTTAAAATAACTGCCATGTGTGGAATAAATAAAATATACATGATGATTAGGACTTGTTAGTTCCAGTTCTCCGGTTACAAAAACATTTACAGAAAAGGAGAATGCAACAGTGCCATGTAATCAAAAGGGTGGCAGTCACACCTCCTATCTGGAAAATGATGAATACAATGGATGGAAATAGGACATAATGTTAGGATATTTATATCAGATCTGTGTCGAGAGATGGAGAACGAGAAAACGCGAACATTGAGGTAACATTATGGACATCATGTGTTTTGTGATTCTGCTGGAACCTCAGATTCTGTCTTTTGTTTCCATACTTTGTCTCGCCCTGTGTTTCTGTTTTCGCTTCTTATTTTACTTACATTTTCCGATTGTTTACCCCACCCTGCTGCCCTTTTGTTTTGGCCTGCCCTCTGTTATTAGTGCTTGTATGTAAGTCGTATTTTTCTGTTTCGTTTCCATCAATTCTTATAAATCTATCGTTCCGTTCTGTATTTTTCTGTCATGCCCTGGATCACCTGAAATATATTTTTCTGTTACGTCTTCCGGTTTCCTGCATTATGGTCTTCCCTGCTCCACTTTCGGCGACATTTCGCTCTCTACCTTTTATCGCATTTTGGTTTTGCACCTTCAACAGCACACATGTGTCCGAGAGTGTTATGGTTCGATTAGAGAAATTAGTAGGATGATATAGTACGGAGTCAATCAACACTTCCCTTTACTGTGACAAAAACAGAAATACCCCATCTGGTGTTTTCTGCTGAGACGTTGGCATGTCAGGTTAATTAGCCATATGTGTTGCTACCTATCTGCTTGTGTCTCAAGGCGCAGCAAAGGGTCCGCTGCCCTCAGATGATCCAAAGCTTTCTGACGGCATCATCGTGTCTTGGTATATTGCTGCCATTATAAAAGAGATAATGTTTCCTCTAATGGCCTTAATGTGCTCAGATTAGCCAGAGTTATCTATATGTGTGTGTGTTGTATGAGCGTGCATGTTTGTGTACACACGGGCACACAATAGTATGTGTGTTTGAGTGTGTGTGTGTGGCCATTTGTGCGATTTAATGATTTTGTGCTGTGTGTGGCTTGACATTTAGGGAGGAGGCTGCCAGAGTGGATTACCTTTTCCAGCAATAAGAGGACACAGTCTTTTAGCACTGAGTTACACATGTACTGTACACACTGAAACACACACACACACACACACACACACACACACACACACACACACACACACACACATACCATGTATACATCACTTCAGGGGACATTACATTGACTTACATGCATTTCCTGGAGACTTATCCTAACCTTAACCATAACCAACACATGCCTAACCCTAACCCTTAACCTAACCAAGTCTTCACCCTAAAATGAATGATCCCCCTTATGGGGACCTCCAATTTGTTCCCATAAGGGAGGCGAGTCCCCACACGTGACTATGTAAACAGATGTAGGTCCCCACAAGTATAGTAATGCTAGACCACACACACACACACACGTTCCTGTCGTTGTAGGGTCCCCATCAGGATGTCATGTGTCGTTTTGATATTTATTTCTAGATGTTAAATACATGATTTTTTAATTTTTAAAAGACATACATTTCATTCCGGTAAGGCCTTTGATAACAGACTGCAAAAGCCAAACTCTATCACAAATAATTGACCACTTAAATGCTTCCATGTTTCCGGCTCAGCTCTGGCTTCAAATTCGAAAAAAACCTCTTTTGTCTCATTCTTAAAAGCTTGATCTTTCAACCTCTTGTCAGTCTAGAATTGTTCAATGACAGCGTTTAAGAGCAATTGCAAACATTATTTCTCGTAAATGTACCACTTTAACCCCAAGTTTTAATTCACCTAAAATGACGACTTCTATTTGTTTGAACGTATGGTAGTTTTCGTCACGTTACTATTACTAGAGACATTTGATCCCCACAAAGACAGATGTAGAGGATCAGACAGACACGGCGTACGCACACAGTGAGAGGTATGAGTCACGGAGCAGATGGGTACTATGCGCCAGACAGATAAGAGGGAGGAAGAGAAGGGCACAGGGATTTAGATACTGTATTGGCACAAAAAAGGGAGGTTTAAAGCTTTAAAGATCAAATAAAAAGTGAAAGAGAGCATGGAGGTTGGATCACCAAAGCTCCGGTGTACTTCCTCTGCTCTGTAAAACTGGGAGACGTTTTATCCCAACCGGGCAGATGTATCAGCCAGCTGTCACTCCAACAACAACCAGTATAACCCAGCAGCTATTCATTCATTTACATTCACACACACACACACACACACACACACACACACACACACACACACACACACACACACACACACACACACACACACACACACACACACACACACACACACACACACACACACACACACACACACACACACACACACACACACACACACACACACACACACACACACACACACACACACACACCATGTATACATCACTTCAGGGGACATTACATTGACTTACATGCATTTCCTGGAGACTTATCCGAACCTTAACCATAACCAACACATGCCTGACCCTAACCCTAACCCTTACCCTAACCAAGTCTTCACCCTAAAATTGATGATTCCCCTCATGGAGACCTCCAATTTGTCCCCATAAGGAAATCTGTGTAAACAGATGTAGGTCCCCACAAGTATAGTAATGCTAGGCCACACACACACACACACACACACACACACACACACACACACACACACACACACACACACACACACACACACACACACACACACACACACACACACACACACACACACACACACACACACACACACACACACACACACACACACACACACACACACCACACACACACACACCCTCGAGTACACCTCACTCTATCCATGCTTCATCGTTCCCTCCCTGAGGGCCACTTGACAGCAAGTACTACAGGGATTCAGTCATGTCTGATAGCATGTCACACACATGAACACACACCCAGGAAATGAGCAGATGCGTGACTGTGCTGTAAGCCACGTACGCAAATGAATACACTTCCAACCTGATCGAGGTCGGCAGGGTTGGAATGCGTGTTTGTCGGGCTGGAAACAATCTGCAGGTTGTGTAGGTGGATGGTTCCTGAACTTCCTTCCAAATAGTCTCATAATACATTTCCGATTACTGACGCACTCTTCAGGCTTTCATACGTGATCAGGGTCTCACGTAAGTAAGTAAGTAAAACTTTATTTATATAGCACCCTTCTCAACATGGATGTACAAAGTGCTTTACAGTACAGTACACAGGACACAATTCACAGTACAACTATAACATGTAGAATAAAAGGCATAAAACGGCAGCAGGTAATACATAGGATAAAACATACGACAAAACACAAAAGAAGACAGCCACTAACTCACCTCCTCCTCCGACCCAAAGGCCTGTCGGAAGAGGTGGGTCTTTAACCGCCCCTTAAAAACCTCTATTGAGGCCGAGGTTTTTATTACTTGGGGGAGTTTGTTCCAAAGCCTTGGGGCCACCGCCTCAAAGGCACGGTCACCCCCCGTCTTTAGCCTGGTTCGGGGCACACTTAGGAGGCCTTGCTCAGAGGACCTCAGGGCCCGCCTCAGTGAAGTGAAGCTGTCTGCAACAAAAGGGAAGTTGAGCATCAATATAACACTGAAAACAAAATGAAACAAGAAGGAACTTTCTTTTTTAAACCCAGAAATAACAAATTGTATCATTCGAAGATGCCACACAGTCCAGTCTTCACAGAAAGTCAAAGTGCATAAAAGCAAGTCTGTGACATCGCGACCTTTAGAAAGCAGTGTCTTGTGTTGTGTCACGTTTTTAGTTTTGTGTGTCTGGTAGTGGGCGTTTTGCTTTTCTCCGTGTCATGTTTCCTCCCTGTGTATTGTCTCGTCTCTTTTCCCTGTGTTTTCCTGTCTGTCGTTAGTTTCCCTGGTGTGTCTGATTTCCTGATTGTTTTCACCTGTCACCCCTTCTGTGTCTCCTGTGCTCATCAGCGTCAGCCCCGCCCCCGATTGCTCCCACCTGTGTCTTGTTGTCATGTGTTTAAATTCCCCTGTTCCCCAGAGTTCCTTGTCAGTTCGTGTTTGTCTATGGTCATGGTCAGGTCTACGCTCCTTGTCTATGGTCATGGTCAGGTCTACGCTCCTTGTCTATGGTCATGGTCAGGTCTACGCTCCTTGTCTATGGTCATGGTCAGGTCTATGCTCTTTACAAAATAAAGTATCCTACCAATACTCTACCTCTGTCTCCCGGTGCTGAGTTCTTAACAAGCAGCAAGTCAGACAAGGTGCTCACCTCCTACCTCCATTCCTGCAGTGCGTTCCCCAAAAAGCCGCTATGATTCAAGGCTTCGTAACACGCTGTTCTCCAACGTTAGCAAGGCTTTTTGAGGCTTAAGTGCAAGTTAGCTTGTAATCAAAGGTTACTCGGAGAACCTGACCAATGCTCTCTGGTCCATTTGTCGGACGGTATTTACATTTGGCAAGTTTTGTGAAAATAACAAAAAAGAGAGACTGGGCACCGTTTGAAATGTGTCCCCGAGCGCTGCACTCAAACTGACGACTGCTGCTGACCTTTTAATGGACAACCAATCAGATGACGGCTATGCTAAGCAGCACAAGCTAGCAGGGGACGTCACCATAGAAACACAACTTAACTGGCTGTTTTCCACGCAAAGCTTTGCAGCCAACACCGCAATGAGCATGTGCAAGCAGAAACATTATGGGTGAACAAGCATCTGAACCCTTCCTCGATGTCATTTTCAGCCTTGCGTTTGCCTGGTGTGGAATCAAACGGGATGCAACAGTGATGAAGGGTTTCTTGTGGCATGAGCCTTCGGCATTTAGTAACACCTCTCTGCGACAGGAGGAGAGTTCGTGTTTGGCATTAATCCATAATCCAGCGGCCCTGCTGCTCCTTCCACCTGGGTGCTTGAACACACTGAGGCAGACCTTATAATGATTATCACGCTCTCGTGGCCCATGTGCACATCGATCAGCTGGTCGTCCGGTATGCGGTAAGTGCAATGCACAGGCTTGTAAAATTGGTTTTATTTTAAGGCTGGAGAGGAAAGCAAAGGGGAGGTCCGATGTTGGTTCAGCGAGACGAGGTGATTTGGTAGCTTTGTTAAACCACAGTAGTTTGTTTTTATTGACGTGTTATTTAAAAATGTTTCTTCCCTTTTGCTTTTACTGCTACATGGCACAGCTCCCCCACAGAGATCAATACGGTTTTATGGTATTGTGTATTCACAAATCACACCTGGCATACACAAACTCCCAGCAGAACTGTATTGATGCACTGCAGAATTTATATGGATGAAGAATTTTCATTTATTTTCTACTTTGTTTTAGTGTCTTTTCCTTTGCACAGTGAAGCAGGGCCAGTTGATCAATGCCTTTACAGTTCTCGATACATAAACTTTTATTTCTAACGGTCGTTAAGTTTGCATTTACCCTCCGAGCTCGTCTGACAGAGAAATAGTGAAGCGACTTCTCCCGTTCATTCCCACTCCTCATCTTCATGCAGCACATGGCCAGATGTGCACGGAGGTCTTATGCCAACAAAGAAATCAGTTTATTTTAATGTGCCGAAACTTCTTTTGAGTCTGCTAAGATAACATGACAGTAGAAAGAAACTCAATTAACCTTACCGACGCTAATCTCCTTTAAACGTTCTCTTTTAAATGCTAAATTATGTTTGAGTGGACTTGTCATCAAGTAGACTGTTACGTCACCTCGCGTCCCTGCGGCTTGGCCATGTGTCGCACTGGAACACACCGCAAAGACTTCAGCCGACGGCCAAGAAGCACGAACGAACTGCGCATGCGTGAGTGGCAATAACTCTCCTTACCAGCAGGCGGCGGTAGTGTGTATTCGTCATTCAAAAGAGGCAACAACCGGAAGACAGACTGCGTGATAACCGAGAGAAGAAGAACAGACTTCGTGATATGAACAAACAACAAATAGAGCGTTCTATTTTCACTCTACAGCGAGAAGCTCACGGGGCTTTCCCGAACATTTGTCGAGAGCTGGATTTGTTTGTTTGGGTCCCTCACTTCTGTTTCGCTAGCTGAACAGCCAATCAGAGTGATTTATTTTGCCAACAGCCTTTGGCCGGGTTTTCGGCCGAAAAGGTGTTGGCACGGCTGAAAAGACACAACGGTGCGGGACACACCAATCTGAGTAGGGCGTGTCGACGCTCATCGTCGGCCTGACGCCCACCGACGGCCAACATGGGCTTGGTGTGTCCGGGCCGTAACACAGCAGAAATGTGGTTTGAAATCTACCTGGCAACCGCCTGGATCATGCTGCCTCTTCTGCTCTGCTCTAGAGTGGTGCAGGAACGAGTCCTAGAACCCGGAAGTGAGTTAGCATTTTATCACTTCCGGTTCCCTCGTCTCAGTCAATGTTTTTTTTTAACTAGTTTTTGGAAAATAGCTCCAAATAAGGTCTGTGGTTGAGACACATTGAAGAGACGGATCACGTTTCGTTCTACGACATTAAATCATCAGCAGTGACCCTGCTGGTGATTTCTGAAGAGTTGACGTGTCTGAAAAACGATGGTTGTTACCAAGCGGCTGAACAGGACTACAGAAGTTGTCGAGGCCGTTGTACGTCATTACACCGAACACGTAAACACTGTAAGTTAGTTTCTGTTCAGCTTGAAAGCAAGTAGCTGCCTCTTGCAGACTGTTCAAACAAACGCTTCAACTTGCACCATTTTGAATCTGAATGTTTGAATATGGATCTTAAGTTGGCGTGACATTGAAGTCGTGCTGCTGGACTCGGCTGTAGCTCCTATAGCATAACGTTAGCATTTTGCTTCTGGCGATTAGATTTATGATTTGAAAATTATAAAAGTAGGGTAGACATGTGGAGATTATCCGGCTGAACAAAATGCGCATTTATCAAACAGGTTCGTTTTCCACAGATCTTATTTCGAGCTATTTTTCAAAATCCTGTGGAGAAACCCCATTGCTTTTTTGTCGAGGGAAACAACAGCTTACTTCCGGGTAAATACGTCATCCCTGCACCACTCTATGGCAGAAGTCGAATAGTCCATTTAGCTTAGGAACCTTCCTAAAGGAGTGAAATGACCCGGAAGTCCCTCAGTGGCAGCCATGATAAGTGCCGTTCGAATTCTCTAGAATGATGAGAATGATAGGAAAGGAGGTTTCAAACTTCCTTTATAACCTCCTTTAGCTTAGGAACCGCTGGACCTCCCTAACTGACAGGAGAAGAGAAAATGCTGCCCCACAATGCCTTGCAGCCGCAGCAGGTGCCGTCACTCAACAGTCGGCCGTTCACGGAAACAACCGATTATGACCGAGAAATGATATCATGAAAGTTACGGTGCTTATTAAGCATTTTTAAAACATAGGTGGTAAGTTGCCAAAGTGCTTTGTTTTGAACGTTCATCAGTATTATAATCAAAGAGAGAAATATGAACGTTAGTTTTCACTGAAATGATCAAATAAAGTCAACATTTCAGTCTTCACTGAGCTGTGTGGGGTTTGTTCAACTTTTAAAAGATGTTTGAATGGTGATATACACAGTGATAGGTGTTAAGGACTAACCTTTATAATAAATACATCTGTATTGATTTTAAGATCTTTAGTTCATACAATCATACGTATTGGGATCATTGGTATTAATGTGGACCGGAGGGAGAGGGGGACGAGCATAAGTTTCACTTTCCTTTTTTATTTCAATTCCAGCTTTGGTCATGAAGAATATGTTTCTCTGTTGTCCACGTTCACAAAGCAAAGCAGCAGCATCAGAGCACGGAGCAGAGTCTCCAGATGAGTTCACAGTAGTCCCTCGTTCTTATTGAACATCCATGTTGTAGTCCGCTGTATAGAAAACTGTGGTTACCATGGTTTCCCCACAGCAGCAGACGCACACAATGACGTCCGCTGGTGCATCATAAACACGTCGGATAGTGAAAGTGCATTCGGATTCTCTAAAGTACCGCAGTCTCTTCTCCTAAGTCCTTTTGAATTCTCCTATCCACTATCCCTTAACCCCGTGACGTTTCACTCAGAGTCAAGAAATAGACGATAGGGTTAGAATTTAGGAGCTGATCTTTGGACTATTCGACTGCAGCCCAAGTCAACAGATTACACTAACCCCGCTGTAAACCTCATTCATCCCACTCCCTGTGGGAACAATTCTCTCAATGGCCCTCAAACGGCATACCACAGATTGTTTGTTTTGCCCTTGGAGGCCATCGTGGCTGTTTTGAAGGAGCTGTTTTGTCGGGTATTGAAAGGAGAGGGCCGTGACAAGTGTATCCGTGCACAGTGATGTCTCTACTTATCAGTACTTCAAAACACTTGTTGGCAAAAGATTATATTTAATAGACATTTCATGATTTTCCTTTTACTTCTCAGTATCCTCCTCCTACAGGCTACTTCAAGACCAATAGCACAATAACATGAGACAACAACAGTACTGTGGTCCTTGAACCTGGAACCATAGCCTTGTCTGAAAGTACACTAGTGCAACTGAGAGATACACAAGCCTAGAAATGAATATGCTTTTTAAAAAAGTACACACATATTTTACTTGGATTTTATAGTTTGAAGTTTGAACCCAACAAAATGGCATATCGGTTGTCTTTGTAATCAACATTTCACAACCCACATTTTTGTTTATGTGAGATTTTGATTGATTAATATCCTGCATTAACCCACTCTGATAATGTTATTTTATAGTCCGTTTAGACATGACAACCCCCATTATGCAAGGGCTGTAGCCAAAATACAGCCTTTTTAATTGCTCTGATTTATTAGATGCTCTGTGTATGGGATTTCACCGCTGGCATTTCATTGCAATCTTATCATGCAGGAATGTAATAGAGTGGACCAAGTGCCACATTATTTATAGGGTTATATGCAGGAATCCTGAAGTCAGATGTAAAACCTTTTAAGACCCTTTCCATACATGTTAAGACCTCATCGCCACTTGGAGTTCTAACCGGTTACCTTGGCGACACACTTTACCTCACATTCACTATATACAGTATTGATTGTCCTTCCTCCTTATCTTCCAACCATTTGGACGCAGACTTGCATTTCCCCATAACGATGCTGTTTAACAACCGGCGTAAACGGGCCTTCGCGCTATCAAGCAGTGAGCGTGCGATGTCCTGTTCAGATGACGTCCAATCCAACGGGATGCCATCAATAAACTTCACAGAATCACACTACACACCTACGCCATGATTACATTCAGGCAGACTGTAGAACACAACCTCTTTGGACCATTGATATACTTATTGAAGACAAGCTACAAAATGTAACACCTTGTAAAATAATAATACCTTGGAAAATGCCGTTTAACACTTTTTAATAGCCTTCATTTTCGCTAAATTGATTGATCAACTTTTAATACTTTTTAAGACCTCGCGGACCCCCTGATTTAACAACAAATACTTTGCAGCCTGTAGTATATTGACTTAGACCAGTGCTTCTCAAAGTGTGGTCCGCGGACCACTGGTGTCCGTGAGCGCCCCCTAGTGGTCCGTGAGTATATTGGTAACATTTCACATTTGAAATTCATTAATTAATTTGAGTTCTCCACACTCTCGCGGGAATATCTCCGCAATGGAGCGAGCTTAAGTTACGTTTTTGATTGCATGATATAGCCCAGCGCAACACCTTCATCACACATCTTGCCACTTGTTTGTACCATTTTCAGGCGATTTGTAATCTGTTCTAGAAAAACGATGTGATTTTGGATATTTGTGAAGTTAGGTGGTCCGCGAGTGTTTTTTTATTGGTTAAGTGTCCTCGGTATGAAAAGGTTTGAGAAACATTGACTTAGACAGATAATGGGATTGGCTCAAACCTCACCAAAAGCTAACGACATCAATTATCTCTAAAAGAGAAATATTCAAATGATCCCATGTTTATTATGCTTAGATTTGAAAATATGTGAAATGGGGGCTAAACGTAGAAAGAGTGGAAGCAAACACACTGTACTTTGGTTTTAAATGATTGAGTGATCATGGAAAACAACACTCCAGAAATCCAGATATGCAGGTAACACAATCAAAGCTCCAATACATCGTCATCCTGCAGTAACTGAAGCATCACAGAGTGTTTTCTGAATCAGCACGGAGTACATGTAAAGCACAGCGGTGTCTGCATACATGTTTTAAAAGCTGTCATAAATAAATCAATGATGACCACATGCCTTCGTCACAAGCCGAGCGGCAGCACGACGCAAGAGCAATTCTATATTTAGACCCAGAATACAGTAGCCGAGTAATCACCCCCATCCTGTGTGAGTGACGAAAGGCTCCAAACCTCCCTCCACTGCTCCGTGGGGGGTGAGGAGCCTCTGCCAAACGAGCCCTGTGGTCTCCATCCGCTGCAGGTTAAAGTGAGTCAGACATACCTCTACTTTAGTATCTGCAACGCTGAACATACTAAAGCTGCCAATGTAATAATATTAAAGCTGGATGCTGAAAAACACACTCTAACGTAGGCAAGACACGTTTATTTATATAGCACCTTTCAACACAAGGCAATTCAAAGTGCTTTAGAACAATGGAAGACATTAAGAGCATTAACCCTCCTTTTGTCTTTGTTCCTGACTTTGGTGTTCGCGGTCAAATTTGACCGGTCCCGTTTTAACTGCAATCACATTAACACAACAACCATTAATCATCACCACATTTCATTTAACACCCTTTCAAACTGTACATATTGTATCAGACTACTGGTATACATGAAAACTAAATATACAAAGAACAGACAATGAACATGTATTGCGTGTGCCAGGTGTGATCCATGTGGGGGATGGGCACATAAGGGTGTGTGTGTGTGTGTGTGTGTGTGTGTGTTTTTATCTGATCCGGATGGTTACTAATTCCTTTTCTTTATGGCGGTCATTTTTGACACATGGGTGTTTCAAAGTTGACTAAATCATCCAGAATTCAACGAAAGTGTTGATCAGCAATTGTTCAAATGTCTCCATGCAATCGAATGTAAAACAAAAAAGTTATGATTGATGAA
This sequence comes from Champsocephalus esox, assembly GCA_036324585.1. Taxonomy (NCBI): domain Eukaryota; kingdom Metazoa; phylum Chordata; class Actinopteri; order Perciformes; family Channichthyidae; genus Champsocephalus; species Champsocephalus esox. The sequence continues at coordinate 29,452,432 of CM070488.1, read as the reverse complement.
AGTAGTAAATCGTAAGCATTTTTGCAGACAATATATATAGAATTTTTTTTTAAAAATCTGGTATAATATACAACAACAAACAAACAATGTATCAAACCATTACAATTTAAAAAAATGAAATAAATGTAAATATAATAATATACAGGAGACAAATACCTTTAGCTGATTGCAAGACAATGAAATATATGTAAAGGGGGATAGAATATGTCTTCATAATGTCATCAACACAGTTATTTCTGCTTATAATATTCTCTGCGATTGAGCTAGGAGGAAAATGTATACAATTTCATCTTCATCATTACGCCCTTAAACGTACAATATCCAAAGCAAATCTACAGCCCTCTCCCCTTTAACATGACTCTAGATCTCAATCCACCAAACTTGGTTTCCACGGTAACAATCCCCTCCTCTTTTCCACCTGTCTTTCTCTCCATCTCTGATCTATCTTAATTAAAGTGAGCGAGATGCCAAAGGCCAGGCAGCCAGTCTCGTGGTTTCCTCCCGACTGTCAGCTCGTGTTTGCTTTGACTCGCGGACAGTTCCCCTCCATCAGTCCAGGGGGACCAGCTTACTTCTGGGTCTCTGTGTTCCATTCAAGCTCTGCTCTGTGTGTGTGTGTGTGTGTGTGTGTGTGTGTGTGTGTGTGTGTGTGTGTGTGTGTGTTATAGAGCACATGATGAACACAATTAAGGCTCTTGGTTTGTTAGTTGCTTGTTAGTCATTGCCAGAGATGGGGTCGTTACTCCAATATTACATATTACTCCAAAAAAAGTATGACTGTACTTCGTTACTCTCTACATAAACTTAGCGTTACTTTACTCGCAGGGTGGCCCCTCGCTACAGGCAGATCACGCAGACTACTGTTTACTTTACTCGACATCCTCACTCTGGATTCGGAGGTCCTCCTTAGCTCTTAGCTAACGTTAGCATGTTGTCTTTGCAGGTGCGTGTTGAGGTTAGACGTTGTGTTTGCAGCAGTGGATAAAAGCTTCTGGCCTGGACACAGTTTGCACCTCGCCGTCACATTCCTGTCTTTTCTTCGGATGAACTCCAAATAATGGGCATACCAGCTCCACCCCTCGAAAGTTATCGCTGTTGACTCAGCCATGTTTATGCACTGGATGTGTGGACACTCAAGTTGCGCAAATGTTACGTATACATATAAACCTGCGGCGGAAATCCCTCTTGTCCGTCAAAGGGAGAATCTAGTAATTATTGATGTTCGTAGGCTAACTGTAGTGTGATTACTGATTTTATAAAAGGCGTTACATTACACTACTCCATTACCGACAAAAGTAATGTGATTACGTTACACCCATCTCTGGTCATTGCAAACAGTTAATGTCAGAACATTTTGTAGAAATATAAGTGCTGCTGGAAAACACATTTTCCCATCTTTAATGTTAATTGTACTGCTTAAAGGGGCCCTATTGCGCTTTTGGGGGTTTCCCTATCCTGTAGTGTGTTATAGGTTTTAGTGCATGTAAATGGTCTGCAAAGGCTCAAATCCCTGTGTTCCCTAGCAGAGTTTCTCTCGCCCCGAAACGCCTTCATTGGACTCCTTTGTTTACTTCCTGAATATAGTGACACTCGCTCTTCTATTGGCTAGCGCTCCAACACATTGTACGTGATAGGCTAAGGGGCGGGACATCTCTAAGAGGTTGACCAATCACCACCGAGCTGACCAGCTAACCAATCAGAGCAGACTCGGCTCTGATTTCAGACGGGGGGTGAAATGAGAATAATTAAGAGCTTTTTGAACATCAAGGAATGGAAACATGTCGGAGAAGAGAAACAAAACACAATTAGAAACCTGGACATTAGCATAATAGGGCCCCTTTAAACTGGATATGGAGTGATGTGGAGAGCATGCAGGGAAACCATCATAATGTGCTAAAATATGCTAGTAAGCTAATCACTTGTGTCAGTCTGGCTCTATGCAAGGCAAGGCGAGTTTATTTATACAGCACCTTTCAGCACCAGGCAATTCAAAGTGCTTTACAAAAGAGAAAGACATTCAGACAAAGACATTTAAAATCAGTCATTAAAAAGAAAAGCTAATAAAATAAACATTAAAAGATAAAAGTTACCGTGCAGTCTAAGATATGAATAGTTCAATTATTTCGGTTCTTGATTTTTTATTTATTCACAAAACCTCCCTTTGGAAATCCGAACATTTCCGTCCCGATTGTTAATTTAGACTGATTGTTTCCACCATGTTTTGCTCGCATGACATCCACAGTCGGACCCTCAGGAGGGTGTACTAGCCCCCTACTCTGCTTTGCGTTCCATAGCAAAGTCTTTAAGTGTTACCTGAACACCCCGTGTTACCAAACACACTGTTTTTCACCCGTCGGTGCTGTGATACTTGTTCCTCAGTACAACTCACCCAAAAACTGATCGTAAACCCTGGCTACGACGGATATCCCAAATATCCTACTTTCGAGCAGTCCCTCTCATAAATGTCATGGAGAAATTAATTACGTTTAAATGTAAAACATTAAACAGCACCTCTCATCTTTTGCTAAGATTGGTGTGAGTTTTAGACTTCGTTTTTCTGTGTGCTGTGTTTTTCCTCCTCAGTTCTTGTTTTGCCTTTTCCTTTCTTGTTATCCACACACCTGCACTGCATCAGCCTCGTTAGTCCTTCCCTGCTCCCACAGTTCCTCCCAGCCAATCAGTTCTCCCCTTTAATCATCTCTTTCCTCTCACCGATGCTTCACCGCCCATTTCTCCACCTTCACATCATCCCCTCGTTATGACTTTGCTCACTTTTGCCTCACCGGCACCAACCATGCAATTAAAGTTGTTTCCATGTTGTGTCCACTTAATTCACTCTTCATGAGCAACACCTGTCGCACCACATATCGCCCTTTGACCATTTTCTCATTTAAAGATGTTGATGCAGTTCAGAACAGTTTATATTTGCCTTAACTCCGAAACAAGCTAGATATCAGAATGAGAATACCTTTATTCGTCCCACAGAGGAGACATTTACATTGTTACAGCAGAAAATGTTTCCTGAGAATTCATAAAAAAATAAATATTAAAGATTAAAAAGAATTCTAATAAAGTAAGTTACACAATAATAAAAAAACACATAATGTGACAGTTCTGAGAATTTAGCAGCCAGGTAAGTATAGAGAGGCGAAGTCCCTCCCTTTCCGGGGAGCTCCATGGGACCTTATTTCAGAAAAAGTATGCATTGAAGTCAATGGGGAGAGAAAGATTATCTTTCGATCCCGTTTGAATTGTGCCACGAATTACACATATGATGTTTGTCAATTTAAAAGATAATTAAAGTCAAAAAAATTAAACTGTGAAGTAACAATTTTGTTTGTGTGAAACCGCTCAATGACCTACATCTCCCGCCTCGCACCACACACCAAGACGGCCGTCACGTTGGAACATTTCACTTCTTTCTTTCAGAACGAGGCGGAAAGTATTAAAAGAGGTGAAAATCACTCCAAGTCTGGGCGCGTTGAGAGCTGTGCGTACACAAGGGGAGCTAGTCGGTTCTAAGAGCCAGCATGCAGGACCACGACTCTGGGATTTGTAGTCTTTCTAGTTGCGTATCGTCTTATATTTCAACAGCTTTACGACAAACTGTGACTTTTTTGACACGGAAATTATTTTTTAAGATTGACAAACATCATGTGTGTAATTCGTGGCACAATTCAAACGGGATCAAAAGATAATCTTTCTCTCCCCATTGACCGATGGGTCGGAAGTATGGGTGGGACTTCGCCTCTCTATTGCACAGTTATTAACGGCATATATATATAATGCACATATTGCACATAGCTCTGACCCATGAACTTCACCACAATGCCTCGTTCTTTATCCACTTAAAAAACAAAGCACCATTTTAAAACAGAAAATTCATAATTGGCAATCTCAGGATGATCATTAGCTGATTAAGATAATCACATGTTCTATGTGTGGGTTTTGCTTTCTAACAACGTGCCATCCCCTCCCCCACATCCCCCTGAGGAGTGATATCAGACCCCTCATCTGTCACATCACATTCTTCACGCAAGCAAGTTCCAGCTAATTAATGTGCAGAGAGAACAAATCGGAAACATTTGACCTCCTCCAGTTTAAAAATAAGTCCCACAATCCTTTGGGTTTGTCAGAGTTGCGCATTGGGATGTCCCGATTTCGAGCTCATGAATGTGTGTGGCGCGTGATAATTACTGCAGTGCACAGGCTAATTGGGCCAATGGATATTAATTCATTAAACTGTCTCCCTGCTGGTATCCTCTTCAGATCTGGGCCTCCTCTGCTGGAAGGGTCGGGGTCCTGAGAGAAAGGCAAAGGAATTATTCTCAGCTCATATCGTGAGATAGCGAGATGTCACAGCTGAGGATAGACATTCAAAGCTGCCTTTCTACTGTACAACTTCCTCTATTCTTTTTAATAGAAAGTATCTAAGCAGGGCCCATCTTGAAATGTCATCTTTCTGATACCAGTCATTCTCTTCAGTGCTTCGCGCAATTAAGACATCTTTGAAAACTGACATCCATGACATAAGAGGTCATGTGTGTGTGTGTGTGTGTGTGTGTGTGTGTGTGTGTGTGTGTGTGTGTGTGTGTGTGTGTGTGTGTGTGTGTGTGTGTGTGTGTGTGTACATGTAAGAGAAACACATATACAAGGGGCTGTTGCAGGGGCCTGGCTTGAGAGTGGTTGCTATAGCAAACTGCTTAGTATTGACTTCTGGCAAAGACTAAGATCCTCTGTTTTTTGTCTGATCTCTATCCTGTGTGTGCATGACGTGTGTGTGTGTGTGTGTGTGTGTGTGTGTGTGTGTGTGTGTGTGTGTGTGTGTGTGTGCGTGTGTGTGTGTGTGTGTGTGTGTGTGTGTGTGTGTGTGTGTGTGTGGGTGTGGTTGTGTGTGTATTTTTAGAAAGGCCTTTATTACATGTTAAATGAACCAAATGGGCAGATAGCAATCAGCTAAAGGGCAAAATGAGCTTCTGCACAGCAACACTGAATACAATGGAGGCAGGCTGTGACCTTAAGCCATAGTGTGTGTGTGTGTGTGTGTGTGTGTGTGTGTGTGTGTGTGTGTGTGTGTGTGTGTGTGTGTGTGTGTGTGTGTGTGTGGCTACCTGAGGCCATATTATGCATATAGGCACTATAGAGAATATGGAGCACTATCAACAAATCTCCCATACGAAAGCCTCACCATATTTCAAATCAATTTTTTCCGTTGATGAAAGTGTTTGTCATTCACTCTGAGAATACATAATCAAAGCTGTAGGCGAAAAGGCTATTTACTAAAATGGAAAAGAGAGTGGAAAACAATCAAATTATGGCTAATCAATGGCCTAATAGCACATTTGCATAGCAAAGGAAATGTAGATAGATGGACGGAGAGCTAAAGTGAAAGGGCGATGGAGAGGACAATGTTGGAGTTTTTACAGAGAAAACGGGCAAAATAAGCGAGTAGGCTGCGGGAGAATGACACGATGATGAGGTTAAGTGACAAACCAAGTTAGATAGAGAGAGGAAGAGGAGGAGGAGGAAGAGTAAGGAGCTCTGGGTGCTTCAGCAGGGGCAGGAGAGGGAAAACAATCTGATGAGATAAATAACAAAACACTGCCTAGCCCTATTTTTATAGTGTTTGTAAAAGTGGAACGGAGAAGAAAATCACAGATGAATAAAAAAAAACAATATCCTGATATTAGTTAGGGTTTATTACCCTCTATCGGTAAATATAGTAGAAAACTAATAAAAACCACCCTATTGCCTTAGAAGGCTTAGATGTATGGACAACATTTTTACTATTTGGATTATTCTTACTGCTTGACAGCACATATGGATTAAATATATACAGTTTATTATCCCCAAAGGCACATTTTGCTTGGGTTTTAGTGCTACGTACACACAGCTGCACTTACAATTAAACACAGCCAACAAAGCAGTACAGTGGAAACCCAAAGACACAGTAAAAACGCTATGTAATTAATTGCACGAGGCTGTATCAACAGGCAAGATGGGAATATAAATGTGGGTGTCATCTGCATAAAAGTGAACATTTTCCTTCAGGTTTTTGATGACCGTAGCAAGTAAACGAACATACCATAATTCGTTTTTAGTTGACTTTACCATATCTGTCCAGGGAGTATGGCACTTTTATCCAAACGTGTATTAATGTGCACTGTCTCTGCTGAATAAACTAATAAATAAACATTTAAAAAATAAAACAGGTGTCCTAAAACAGAGCCTTGGTGTGCACCATAGAGAATATTTTCACGATCAGAGATTGGTTGATTGGAGATTAACTGTTTGCTGTCAAGCTAGTATGAATGAAAACAGATTAGTATCTTGCCAAACTTTGGAATATCCACTACTATAGAAATCAAGAAAAAGTTTTGTTATGATTTGTTAATGACAACTTCAGAGTTCTGTGCAGCGACATTAGTATAGTATTGATATTGGGCACCATTAGAAAATATTTCTCACATTTAAAATAGACATGAGGAAAGACATAAGAATTGAGGACATAGCTGAAGTGATCAGTGAGCATATTATTTGCAGGTCAAGCATGCACTCAATCTTTCCTCAGATTTCTCCTTCCCACAGTGTGAAGTTGGCAGACGAATCAATAATTAGATATCTCGCTCCAACACTCAGCCCTCCCACTAACATATCCTTGGCAGTGTTCCTAATCGCACCCTTCAAACTACTCATCAAAACCGGAAGACACCGATATTTTTAAGACACCTATCTAGAATTTAAGGGAGAGCCACAGTTATTAATTGATGCTGCAGTGAGCGGTGCAGCGGGCAGAATATTTTTCTCTTTAATGGTGCCACTCGGGATTGCACTCAGGCAAAGTGTGCATTACTGACCATTCATAATTGATGTGTCCCGCTCACCACACAGAGCCCTGACTGGGACAACCGTGTAAAGGGATACTTCACACACTTCAGATTGAAATGAAGGCATTCACACACACACACGAGCTGTTTATGTCACTTTATTTTCCACTTCACTTCCTTCATTTAATGATTAACCTATCTCTTGACCAAACTTCGCAGGCATGTTGTTCAATTAGTCCTCTTGATTACAGTTTTTGTGTGATTCTTACACCCTTTTTCATGCCATTAGTAAGCATGTCAGTGTATTTAAAAGTGTGTATTTGTTACTAATACTTTCCCACATTACATTAAAGGTCCCATGTCATGGCCATTTCTACTGATCATATTTCCATTGTTGAGGTATATTCGAATAGATTTAAATTGTGCAATTTTCCAAAATCACATTGGGTTCTCACAGCATCTCTGTGTAGTATGTGTATTATCTCTCTGTCCTAAACGGCTTGTTGGAGCTCCTGCCCCCCCCCTCTCCCTGTGAGCCCAGTGTGCTCTGATTGGTCGGGACGTTGCGAGGCTCGTTGCTGCGAGGAGCGGACAGGTTTCCGGGTCGGCGATACAGCGAGACACAGCTAAACTTATCCTGAGCACACACACACTCACAGCCGAAGTAAAACCAATAAGTGTGGCTTGATATTGAGAAAGTAAAAAAGGTTTATGACGCTGTGAGAATGGGTCTGCGGAGAGCATTTCTCCGCCATCCCAACTCGACCAGCGTTCAGGGAGCTCTATGCAAGTCAATGGGACTCCCTGTTAGTTGGCCAAGGGATCCTGGTGTGTGAGGTGCTCAACAACGAATGACCGGATTGGTCCATTTGGGCCAATCCGGTCATTCGTTGTTGAGTCATTCGTTGTTGATCTGGGTGTTCACACGTCACAGAACCCAGGAAGCAAACAATGGAAAATGATAAATCCCCAACGAGGCGTTCTGGGGCAGCTCAGACAGGTCTTCTCTGTGTTAGAGTTTTACTCCCTACAGGGTGTACTTTGAGGGTTTGTGACTCTGCAGACCGTTTACATGCAGAACAACCTTCATAACTCACAAGGGGACGGGTAACAACCGGATAAGCATGACATGGGACCTTTAATGTAAAGCTGTTAATAATTGATGATTTTTCTCAGACTGATATTATGAACAATCTGTGCTGTTGTATTTTCTGTAAAGTGTCTCTACTGTCGGCTATTTTTATTATATGTACAGCACTTTGGCTCGACCAAAAATCGTTTATAAATGTGCTATATAAATAAAACTTGATTTGATTTGATTTGAGTGACAGAATATTTGGCAAACTTGTACTTTTTCTGAGCTTTCACTCAGAAAATAAAGTCGTCAACTAATCATAATGATGCTCAAACTTCAGGTCCCCCTGATGACATTTCTGGCTCCGACCTCGATTTAAATCCTTGTCATGGTGCAAACATTTGATTAATCTAAAAATAAATGTCCAAGAACACTCACACACATTTTTCCCACTATTTCCACGAACACTTAATCCAGCCCAGACAGTGTGCGTAAAGTGTATTATCCTCTGTGGGCTAGTTGCCATTGTTAGCATGTGCATATTTTGAGTTGGGCTTATGGGTGAGTCCTAATGTTGCCAAGCAAACAGACAACACTGATCAAGAGAAAAGTTATGAAAGGATAGGCGGTTGTCTTGTTCACACACACAAATCCACAGTTACATGCATGCTAACATCACTTAGGAGTCTGACGTGTGATCAACTGTCCACAACAATACTAATGAGTTGCATTAGAAACAGCTGGGTGACCCGTCCCTGACTCAGAGTGTCACAGCTACAGGCGGATTATGCTAATGCTGCACTTAAAACAAGACAACAGTGATTTATTTCAGAATGCATCATGGGAGGCATGTATCAAACCAAGAAAGTGTGTGGCTCTTTAGCTGATAACTTTAATTCCTCAGTCTTTATCTTGCTTGCACTGAGCCAACATTGCTTGATGTGTTTTTCGCTGATACAGGTATTGTTTTATTGAACCGGTAAAAGCATGAAATTAAGATAGAGCAAGGAAGGGGGAACAGTAATACAGAGATATATTGGTTCTTGGCAGGCTTATCTGAGAGTATATGTGATTATCTTGCATTGTGTTATTGTGATATTGTGTGCATGTGGGCGTGCGTGTGTAGTTGTGTATTTCTGAAGCCTGATGTCCTCTCGGGGGCATAAAGTTGAGAAAATTGCGTTATAAAGTTTTGGTTAAAAGTTTAAACTGACTATGAGTTTTTCTATGAGTTCAATGGGCTCTATTGTGATAACTTTCAGGTGTATATCAGTATGTAGTGTCTCTACTTTAAAGAGTCCTCTCCTGCTGATGTTCAGGTGTATATCAGTATGTAGTGTCTCTACTTTAAAGAGTCCTCTCCTGATGATGTTCAGGTGTATATCAGTATGTAGTGTCTCTACTTTAAAGAGTCCTCTCCTGCTGATGTTCAGGTGTATATCAGTACGTAGTGTCTCTACTTTAAAGAGTCCTCTCCTGCTGATGTTCAGGTGTATATCAGTACGTAGTATCTTTACTTTAAAGAGTCCTCTCCTGCTGATGTTCAGGTGTATATCAGTATGTAGTGTCTCTACTTTAAAGAGTCCTCTCCTGCTGATGTTCAGGTGTATATCAGTGTGTAGTGTCTCTACTTTAAAGAGTCCTCTCCTGCTGATGTTCAGGTGTATATCAGTATGTAGTGTCTCTACTTTAAAGAGTCCTCTCCTGCTGATGTTCAGGTGTATATCAGTGTGTAGTGTCTCTACTTTAAAGAGTCCTCTCCTGCTCATGTCCAGGTGTATATCAGTATTTAGTGTCTCTACTTTAAAGAGTCCTCTCCTGCTGATGTTCAGGTGTATATCAGTATGTAGTGTCTCTACTTTAAAGAGTCCTCTCCTGCTGATGTTCAGGTGTATATCAGTATGTAGTGTCTCTACTTTAAAGAGTCATCTCCTGCTGATGTTCAGGTGTATATCAGTATGTAGTGTCTCTACTTTAAAGAGTCCTCTCCTGCTGATGTTCAGGTGTATATCAGTATGTAGTGTCTCTACTTTAAAGAGTCCTCTCCTGCTGATGTTCAGGTGTATATCAGTATGTAGTGTCTCCACTTTAAAGAGTCCTCTCCTGCTGATGTTCAGGTGTATATCAGTATGTAGTGTCTCTACTTTAAAGAGTCCTCTCCTGCTGATGTTCAGGTGTATATCAGTGTGTAGTGTCTCTACTTTAAAGAGTCCTCTCCTGCTGATGTTCAGGTGTATATCAGTATGTAGTGTCTCTACTTTAAAGAGTCCTCTCCTGCTGATGTTCAGGTGTATATCAGTGTGTAGTGTCTCTACTTTAAAGAGTCCTCTCCTGCTCATGTCCAGGTGTATATCAGTATTTAGTGTCTCTACTTTAAAGAGTCCTCTCCTGCTGATGTTCAGGTGTATATCAGTATGTAGTGTCTCTACTTTAAAGAGTCCTCTCCTGCTGATGTTCAGGTGTATATCAGTATGTAGTGTCTCTACTTTAAAGAGTCATCTCCTGCTGATGTTCAGGTGTATATCAGTATGTAGTGTCTCTACTTTAAAGAGTCCTCTCCTGCTGATGTTCAGGTGTATATCAGTATGTAGTGTCTCTACTTTAAAGAGTCCTCTCCTGCTGATGTTCAGGTGTATATCAGTATGTAGTGTCTCCACTTTAAAGAGTCCTCTCCTGCTGATGTTCAGGTGTATATCAGTATGTAGTGTCTCCACTTTAAAGAGTCCTCTCCTGCTGATGTTCAGGTGTATATCAGTATGTAGTGTCTCCACTTTAAAGAGTCCTCTCCTGCTGATGTTCAGGTGTATATCAGTATGTAGTGTCTCTACTTTAAAGAGTCCTCTCCTGCTGATGTTCAGGTGTATATCAGTATGTAGTGTCTCTACTTTAAAGAGTCCTCTCCTGCTGATGTTCAGGTGTATATCAGTATGTAGTGTCTCTACTTTAAAGAGTCCTCTCCTGCTGATGTTCAGGTGTATATCAGTATGTAGTGTCTCTACTTTAAAGAGTCCTCTCCTGCTGATGTTCAGGTGTATATCAGTATGTAGTGTCTCTACTTTAAAGAGTCCTCTCCTGCTGATGTTCAGGTGTATATCAGTATGTAGTGTCTCTACTTTAAAGAGTCCTCTCCTGCTGATGTTCAGGTGTATATCAGTATGTAGTGTCTCTACATGTCTCCATGCTTTACTGTTCAAAAAGCTCTTTATTTGTCTCCTACTGCCTGTGCTGCAGCACCTCTTTTCACCCTCTGTCTGAAACCAGAGCCCAGTCTGCTCTGATTGGTTAGCTGGCCGGCTCTGTTGTGATTGGTCAACTGCTCATGTACAATGTGTTGGAGCGCTAGCCGATATATGTGCAAGTGTTACATAGAGATGTCATCATGTTCCAGAAGTAAACAAAGAAGTGGAGTTTGGATGTTAGACTTTGCAGACAATTTACATGCACACAACCTATAACACAATACAGGAAATGGAAAACCCCAAAAAGCATAATAGGGCCTCTTTAAGACTCAGTGTATGTAAGCTATACTGGTTTGAACTTATCCACTTCAAAGCGTGTCAAGCAGGAAGATATAGCTCTAATGCAAATAATGAAACAGCTTGAAGAAGAAAAAGCCTAGCATTTGTTTGGATAATTACTTTCCAACATCAAACTTGTCAACATACATTTGTCTCCTGTCACGTACCCAGTTGGTTTCCATGGTGACCTGATGTCCCAAGGGAACTACAAAATAGCCACTTTGCTTTCGCATGCTAATATGTAAGAATTCAATAGTTCAGGATCCATAGCGGTTACCTCTGGGGGCTGCATCCTGTTGCTTCAGATTGCCTTTATCAAAGGAACAATGTGTGAGATGATGGAATTCAACACACAGACCTCTGACTAAAGCAGGCAAGCACACAAACATAATCAATTACTACTACAAGTTAAGGGAGCCTTATATCTTCCGATTTGACCATTTCTTTCAGTACACTTAATGACATAACCAGGGGAAATGATTACTTATTTTGGTATGTTGTTATGTCCACTCATGAAAAAGCAATTTTGCAGACGCACTTGCTTTTTGGTTTTCTTCAATAAACAAAAGCTGGCTGCCTTATTCAAATGGATTATTAATAAAGCTTTTATGATGCACTTACGATTTCAGACATGCAAATTACTGACATCAACAAAACAATGTCTTAAACAAGCTTAGTCATCATCAATGGCATTTCAATTTATATGAATAATTTTTCCGCGGGCAACTGGGCCGGCAGATGCTGGATAAAGCATTTCAGTATATTTTAAAGAAACTCATCCTTATGTTCCCGAGGTCATATAAATGAAATGAAATAACTTTGGATGACATTTGTGAGATCTCTGCTGTTCTCAACAAAGGGGGAGTTACTTTTAAATGCAATTTGGAAGATTAAAATCCTTTGAAAGCCATAAGACTCTACCCCCTCTCTTGTTAAATTATGTGGGGATGTTACGTGTTCATACAGTACGTACTAGTTTGAGGTCCTTAATGTCAATCAATTTGTTGAAAACTGGTTTAATGCTCTTCTGAAAAACTGTAAAATATACCCATTATAGTATTCTTACATTGGGCCTGTGAGGAAATGACAGTAGGTTGGCGTCTGAGGAGCGGAGACTGCAGGGAAGGGGGGGCCTGGTGATGGGGGGCTTTATGGGGGAAATGTGTTGTCTGGGGATGCAAAATGGATGAAAGAGAAAGATGAAAGGAATATAAAAAGGTTAGAAAAGTATCAAAATAATTATAATTTCCCGGGAAGACTAGGGGTAGAGGAATGTGAGAATTTGGTTCGGGATATTGTAAAATATCTGCAACTCTGACTACTTTTAAATCCATGCTGAAGACTTTTCTTTTTGCCGCTGCTTTTCATTGAAATATTCTCATCTCACACTGCACTGTAACTTATATTCATGTACCTGTTATTCATGTTTTATTATCTTTGCTTTGTAATGTGTTTTATGCTCTTAATGTCTTTCATTTTTGTAAAGCACTTTGAATTGCCTTGTGAGTGAGGAGAAGGATTTTCAAATGGATGCGTTGTGGGACGGGGAGCCAGTGGAGTCCTGCAGGACAGGGGTGATGTGGTCACTGGAGCAGGTGAAGAAATGGGCGAAACAGTTCTGGATATTCTGGAGTTTAATGAGGAGTTTGGACGGTGTGACATAGAAGATGCTGTTGTAACGGCCCGTCTACACTACAGGCATCGAAAAATGCTTTCAACGCTTCGCCCATTCACTTGAATGGGGTGACGTAGAAGATTTTGAATCTTCGCCGAACTGCATTGTGGGGAGCGGAGCATGGCTTTGCAAGCATCGTGAGCATCAACATTTGAGCAATGTTCAACTTTTGATGCTCCCGATGCTTTCGAAGCTGGCATCAGCCAATCAAATCCCGTTTATGCAAATCCCGCCAGTACAGCTTCAGACACGCCCAGCTTCAAGATTTGTTTATGTCTGTAGTGTAGACGGGCCGTAATAGTCTGGATGAGATGAAGGCATGAATGAGGGTTTCAGCAACGGCCCTTCCACACGGCAGCATGCGTTGCTTCAACAGAGAAGCTTCCCATTCACTTTGAGTGGGGAGACGTCACGCTTTGCCGAACTGCATTGTGGTTCCGTCGCGTAAATTTGCCTCCGTTGATTGCTTCAAAAGAAGTTGAGAAAAGTTCAACTTTTCAAGCTTCGACGGAAGCGTCACCCAATCAAATCATATGCCAGTACAAGCTCTAGCCAATCGAACCGCGTGCTTGTGTGTCCGGGGCGGGAGATTCATGTGATTGGTTGTTGGTCACGCGCCAGACACGCCCACCGGCAAGCTGGGCGCGTGGACGTACCGTGAGATTCTTGGCAAACTAAAGACACGTAGAAAGTGTTGTTTCTTGTGCTGTGATTCTGGGTTAAGAAAGAAGTCATGACTTGTACTGTTTGGTTTTCATGCTCTCCTTCATCTCCAGCTCCAGATGAGTCATGCATGCTGCACTCAGCTCATCAATATTACAAATCCTCCCTCCCTGTGCCAGCGGGCCCGAGCAGCATTACTAATTTAACTTTTATTTTGCTGTATTCTCTGCATGCTCAGATGAGTCGGGGAGGTTTAGAAGGAGCATACAGTGGAGATGAGCCATGGTCCCTGCATGCTGTAGAAGAGATCTGAAGCATTGCTGTCAATCCATTGGTTTAGAGTACTGTAAGAAATGTAAATCAATGTTGATATGGTGTAAGTTAAATTAAATACACTGTATTTAATTTAAATCAGTTTTATTCTAAAAATCAAATGTTCACACATGACTTCCGGTTTTCCGCTAGTAAATCTCGTAATTTCCGGTTAGCATTAGCATGTGGCGAATGCTACGTTTTGAAAGCGTGAATTGAAGGTGAAAGGACATGTGGTGTTGTACACTAAACACACTGTTTTTAACACTCATTTATTGACGCTGAAATATTGTTATTAGAGAATGTTTAAATAACCACAGACATTAGAATGCTGTAATTTAACACCAGAAAAAACGACAGGAATTGCCTTGGACCCGCCCCCGTCGACGCCGGCCAATAGAAGAAGAATATAATAATAATAATAATAGATTTAATTTGTTATCGCTTTTACAGGTGCTCAAAGACGCTTTACAGATATAGTGAAGGGAAAAGAAAAGGAAGGAACAACAAATAAATATATAGTTAAAGTTAAAGTCAAATAATACAAGTGTTTTGAAGGTGGTGAGGTCAGTGCAGTCTCTGATGGGTTGGGGGAGTGAGTTCCAGAGGGAGGGGGCAGCGACGGAGAAGGCTCTGTCCCCCCAGGTCCGGTGATTGGTGCGGGTGGGGATGGATAGGAGGTTGGCTTCTGATGAGCGGAGGCAGCGGGAAGGGGCATGGTGGTGCAGCAGGTCTGTGAGGTAGGGGGAAGGGGTGTGGTGGTGCAGCAGGTCTGTGAGGTAGGGGGAAGGGGCGTGGTGGTGCAGCAGGTCTGTGAGGTAGGGGGAAGGGATGTGGTGGTGCAGCAGGTCTGTGAGGTAGGGGGAAGGGGTGTGGTGGTGCAGCAGGTCTGTGAGAGGGGGAAGGGATGGTGGTGCAGCAGGTCTGTGAGGTAGGGGGAAGGGATGTGGTGGTGCAGCAGGTCTGTGAGGTAGGGGGGAGCCTGGTTGTTGAGGGCTTTGTGAGTAATCAGGAG
Organism: Champsocephalus esox; assembly: GCA_036324585.1. Classification (NCBI taxonomy): domain Eukaryota; kingdom Metazoa; phylum Chordata; class Actinopteri; order Perciformes; family Channichthyidae; genus Champsocephalus; species Champsocephalus esox. The sequence continues at coordinate 29,437,347 of CM070488.1, read as the reverse complement.
GACTTTGACGTCGATTCTTTGACGGACGGGGAGCCAGTGGAGGTTCTGGAGGACGGGAGTGATGTGGTCTCGGGAGCGAGTGTGGGTGAGGAGGCGGGCAGCAGAGTTCTGGATATGTTGGAGTTTATTGAGGAGGTTGGATGGTATGCCGTAGAGCAGGGCTCTCCAACACGTCGATCACGAGCTACCGGTAGCTCGCGGGCAGCTTTTCAGTAGCTCGCCGCTCAATTATTGATTATAGTGTTGTAAGGTTGCTTCTTGATTTTTCAACCGCGGCTGGACAATAACGTTTTTTGATTTTAGAATTACACGAATACCAAATTGGCCGGTGACGCAGAGATCAACAGGTCAGGTCAGGAACAGACGTGACAGCGGCACAGCCACACCACACACGGAGCAGTCTGCTTTCTCCACCAACACCAGACCAGAACCAACAGCAGAATGACCCGCTCTGAATCAGGCCTGTCGCTGCGACCCAGACACACAGGGACAGACCCGGCGGCAGACATACGTCTCTGGGCGGGCATTTGATGTACCAGGGCGGGCCCACCCCGAAACTTACATTTCCTGGGAAAAAACTGAATTGTGAAAGAGCTGACATGCTGAAAACCCAACGCCTGCAGGGGGGGTCTGGGGGGATTCTCCCCCAGGAGATTTTTTGAAATACTAACATAAAATACACATTCTGGTCCTCTCTTGAGAAGAAAAATAAATAAATCTATTACTACACAACATATTTTAAAAAAATGAATGCCATTTCAGTTTTTTGTTACTTTGTTCTGAAAGCTGAACCTGCTGCTCCTCACAGAGAGAAGAGGGAAGAGGCTGTGAATTACTTACATTGTGGATAAGGGTGGATTGCCCCCATTGTTCTGTGTGTCAAAATGAAAGACAGCCCACACATCAATCCGTGGGGTCATATTGAATTACGTGTTGATTTCTATCAACACGTAATGTTGTATCGATGTATATAGAGATGTACTACAGCAAAAATATTCTCCGTCGGGACTTCCTGCAACAACACCACGTCGTTATCTTGATTCTGATTGGCCAGAAGACATTATCAAAGATGTTCTAATGAGAAGATGATCACTACGTGACAAAAGTTTTCAAACCGTTTCTAGTCTTCGGTATTTCCAGACAAGTGACTGCTGAAATACATTTTACTAACTGCTGTCTGTGCAATTTACTCCACGCGAGTTGGCGGACTTTATTTAGCTTACTTTAAAATCATTTTTCATGGTGGGGCTAAGCCATTTATTGGTATGGGCTGTAGCCTACCCAAGTATATCCTGGCGCCGCCACTGAACATAATAATAAAACAATTAAAATGTTGTATTCAGCCCTGATTAAAACAGCGGGCCCAAATCCTGGATGGCCGGGCCCAAATCCTGGATGGGCGGGCCCGGCCCCATGGGGCCCGCCCATGACGCCGGGTCTGCACAGGGAGGGATTTGTGCTTTTTGAAAAACACTCGTTATCATCATGTCAGGTTTTTGGTGGATTCAGGTCTTGGATTGCAGAGTATGAATGTCCTCTTGCTATTTTCAGTTGATAAATACTTGTGTAAAGTTTGTGAAGGCAGGAGGAAAGCTTCCGCGATCACAGTCTCCTCTCCGTTCCTCCAAGCCCCGCCCCCTCTTGAAAATAATGACATGAGTGACAGGCTGATAGTGACCCGAAAGAAACTTTGTTATTCACTTAATCACTGATGCGATATGATGAAGCTAACTTAATCTCATACATTCATTGGATTCATGTAACAGTAAAACAGAGAATAAGTGTGCACCCACATGCACTATTTTTGTTTTTATAATGCTGTTGTAAATACTCCTTTTTTAACAGAAGACCGTTGCTAGAAGCTGCAGCTAGACTGCAGAAGTATTAGTTTTTTGTTTTTGAGGATGGAGCAATTTCGCACACAGATATAGGGAGGTTAGATCTATACAATATATTTATTATGGTTTATAATTTAATGTCAAGACGAAGAAGAAGAAGAAGAAGAAGAAGAAGAAGAAGAAGAAGAAGAAGAAGAAGAAGAAGAAGAAGAAGAAGAAGAAGAAGAAGAAGAAGAAGAAGAAGAAGAGAAGAAGAAGAAGAAGAAGAAAAAGAAGACATGAACTGATCAAGAAGTCAATCCTGTGGAGATGGAGGTTATAAATCTCCAAAATCATGTTCAGCTGAAGTCTCAGCAAAACTATAAGAACATTCACCAAGCAGCACAAACACGTCTGCTTTGTTTGGTTCTGTTCTACAGACCTTTTTGAAGCAGCTTTTTCTGACATGAATGTCATGAAATCTAAATACAGAACAAGACTGACTGAATATTTAAACGACTCTATTAGAGTGAACCTAAGTGGGTACACTCCAGCATACACCTCTCTGGTGGACTCCATGCAGCGCCATTCATCTCACTGACTGTAACAAAGAGTGAATGCACTTATTTGACCATAAGTGCCATACAGTAGCTTGCCAGGTGGTGATTAAGGACATCTCTGTGAATTCTCAGTGATGTACTCACTCACTATGTGGGCCATGATATTATGTGAGAAATTTTCGTTTTCTTGGACCTTGATGTGAAGTTAAGATTTGTGATAAGCTTTAGGTATTGCAATTTCACACGTGTACAAAAGTATAGCTTAATTCAACTGATGAGGGCTACGTGAATAAATGTAAGCGATGTGATGCAAGTAGCTCTCAGATGAGGAAAGGTTGGAGACCCCTGCCGTAGAGGATGCTATTGCAGTAGTCGAGTCGTGAAGTGATGAATGCATGAATCAGGGTTTCAGCAGCAGAGGAGGAGAGTGATGGACGGAGACGGGCAATGTTTTTGAGGTGGAAAAAGGCGGTCCTGGTGATGTGATTGATGATGAATTTGAGCTGACTGTCGAAGATGACTCTGAGGTTGCGGATGTGAGGGGGGGGAGATAGAGTGTGGCAGTCAATGGTGAAGTTGAAATTCTGGATGTCTTTGATACGGGATGGGGGGGCCGATGATGATGATGATGTCTGATTTGGCACTGTTCAGTTGGAGATAGTTTGTTTGCATCCATGCTTTTATTTCTGAGAGACAGTTGGTGAGAGTGGAGTGTGTTGTGGGGATGAGGGTTTTTGTTGAGATATAAAGTTGGATGTCATCGGCGTAGCAGTGAAATGAAGTTGTGGCGACAAATTATTTTGCCAAGGGGGAGCATGTAGATGATGAAGAGGAGGGGGCCAAGCACCGAGCCCTGGGGGACGCCTTGGGACAGAAGAGCAGTGGAGGAGGTGCAGTTGTTGATGTTGATAAACTGATGTCTGTCGGTGAGGTAGGATATCAGCCAGGAGAGTGCAGTGTCGGTGATGTTGAGTGATGATTCGAGGAGGGACAGCAGGATGGCGTGGTTGATGGTGTTGAATGCTGCGGTGAGGTCGAGGAGGATGAGGTGGGCTTTAAGTTGTGAGGCATCGACACGTTCAAGTATTTTTGACAGAAAGGGGAGATTTGAGATGGGAGTTTGAGATTTGAGACTACAGTTGATTACCCGTGATGGACAGGGACAATCGATCTCTTCTTCAACCTCTGCGGACCCAACGCGCACAGGGACCAACAGTTGGGGGGGGGGAGCCACCAACTCGCACATTTCATTGTATATCGCCGCATCATTTGTTTAATTAAATACTGTTAACTTTTATAAGCTTCCTTGTGCTCTTTTCAGTTTATCCTAGTCTCGGGGCTAAAGAAATCCTAACAGTTCCAATCATACTGTCAGCTGTCGAACAAAGTGTTCTTATATAAGACAGCTGCCATGTGTCCTTTGATTTATTTTGCAGTACGATTAGGATGCTAAATGGTTGTGTTTGTGTGCTTGCAGGCCTTGTATTGCCTTGGTAATTGCCTTCCTTGTGGGATGTATCCCTCTAAGAACCACAAAGGTCACTCTCTGCTTCGTGTCATTGGTCTCTGGTTTGGGCAGTTAGGGTGTTATTGGACAAAGATCTCACACTATGCATCCCTGAATTCCTGAGAGGTCAATCTCTGGGCGGGGCTTGTTTTTCAAGGCTGAGAATACTATTCACAGTCCAAACAAATATATTTATCACTTTGACACATAGTTTGAGAAGCGAGCAAAAGTTATTTAGACACCAGACTGTGTGTGCTTGTATGTTATGTAACCACTGTAGCCTGAGTGTATTCTCCCCCAGATGCTATTAACTATCCCTGGGCATTTATCCAAGTCTAATCCTCTCGTACAAGTGGCCATGCTTGTGACCAACAGCTGTATCAAGTGCTTCTCATCACATTACAGTTCCCCATCAATTATAGACATATAACTGATGTCTGCATCAGTGGGGAGTTTCTGATTAATATTCCGGACACATTATTTCTGCTTTATTTTCTTATTAGTTGCATCATAGCTTAATATTCAGTGTCTTGTAACTAACTTAGTTATCACACATGACGAGGCATTCCCCAGTTTTACAGTGAAATGCTTTAAAGAGTCCTCTCCTGCTGATGTTCAGGTGTATATCAGTATGTAGTGTCTCTACTTTAAAGAGTCCTCTCCTGCTGGTGTTCAGGTGTATATCAGTATGTAGTGTCTCTACTTTAAAGAGTCCTCTCCTGCTGATGTTCAGGTGTATATCAGTATGTAGTGTCTCTACTTTAAAGAGTCCTCTCCTGCTGATGTTCAGGTGTATATCAGTATGTAGTGTCTCTACTTGAAAGAGTCCTCTCCTGCTGATGTTCAGGTGTATATCATTATGTAGTGTCTCTACTTTAAAGAGTCCTCTCTTGCTGATGTTCAGGTGTATATCAGTATGTAGTGTCTCTACTTTAAAGAGTCCTCTCCTGCTGATGTTCAGGTGTATATCAGTATGTAGTGTCTCTACTTTAAAGAGTCCTCTCTTGCTGATGTTCAGGTGTATATCAGTATGTAGTCGTCTCTACTTTAAAGAGTCCTCTCCTGCTGATGTTCAGGTGTATATCAGTATGTAGTGTCTCTACTTTAAAGAGTCCTCTCCTGCTGATGCACACAATCATTATAATTTGAGACAGTCAAGCAAATCAGTTTCATCAATATCAGTTATAACCAGTGTTGTGCTAGTTACTGAAAACCAGTAACTAGTTACCATTACTAGTTACTTCATTTCAAAAGTAACTCAGTTACTTTACTGATTACTTACACCCAAAAAGTAATGCGTTACTGTGAAAAGTAAAGTTTTAGTTACTTTAAAAAAAGGCTCCCATTATATCAATGCCCTTATAGCCTTCATTTCAGTACTGTTATTGCATTGGAGAATAATACAATCTGTTGATCAACTTGACATGCATTATATGCAATCTGGATAGCATCGATATTAGCTGGCTTTACATTTGTGTATATTCTTTCTCCAGGTAGTTGGAAAAAGTTTTCCGTCCCATATGCCGTGTGCCGCCCGGACATGCTATCATGCTAACTAGCTCCCTGAAAGCGGGTGACTCCACTGTAGCAATAGCCTGCATGTGTTCTACAACATATCGTGCAATGGCTTTATCGACTTTTCCCTGGCTAGCAGTCCCTTGGTTAAAATCCAGCGCTGTTGCTTCGGTGCAGGTGGAGGTGGAGGTGGAGGTGGAGGTGCAGGTGAAGGTGCAGGTGGAGTGGCGTCGGCTGAGTCTCTGTGGTCTGAGCTACTAGCTTCGTCCCAGCATGTTGTTTCTGCAGATGTTTTAGAGATGTGAATGACTGGTTTGGGCAGTAGATAGGCTCTTTGACCCGCCAGGACACAACTTACATTTAACTAAAACGTTCTTTTCTTTGTGCTCGACAAAAGTGAAATAGTGAGAATATCTCCAGGTGGAGAAACTCGACTTGAGCTCCGCCGCCATGACAGTCTTGTTAGTAAACAACACAAACACGCCCACAGCCCGTCTCCGCATGTGACACAGGAAGTATCTAAGTACATTTACTCAAGTGCTGTACTTAAGTACAGTTCTCATCTCTGTTCACCTGGCTGTTGACTATATACAAAAACTAACGCAGTAATGGAGTAACGCACCATGTAGTAACGGTAACTGAGTTACTGAATTTAAAAAGTAATGCGTTAGAGTACTAGTTACTGCCAAAAATAACGGTGTTACAGTAACGCGTTACTTGTAACGCGTTAGTCCCAACACTGGTTATAACAAGTGCAGACCAGTTGAACGTGAGATGATAATGCATGTTTAAATAAACCCAATGATGCAAGAGATCTAATAGCAGCAGGTAAAGTATTCCAGTCTGTTGGGAGCTTTGAACATGAACGCTCTTCTCCCAATCAATGTTTTTGCAGAGGGGACAGAGAAATAAATCTGAACAGAATGTCTAACTTGATGAATTGGTGAGCAGGGTACAAAATACTGCTTTAAATAAGGGGGAAGGTTAAGATAAATGCATTTAAATATCAGCTGAAGCCAATGCAAGTCTCCATGTCTCTCTTGTGATTGGTCAACCGCTAAGAGGATATTACATAGTGGTGTCATTATGTTACGGAAGTGAACAAAGGAGTCCAATGGTGGCGTTACAATGAGTACGAGGCAGTGAGTACTGTTTTGCATTTGCACTCCACATTTTTAAATGCACAAATTGGAAAGGGATTAGCCAAGTGTTATCCTCTACATTACATTACATGTAATTTTTTAGATGCTTTTATCCAAAGCGACTTACATACATTCAGTTCTGTAGACAATCCCCACGGGGCAAATTGGGGTGAAGTGTCTTGCCCAGGGACACAACTGCATGCTGACTGCAGTGGGGTTTGAACTTGCTACCCCTGATCAAAGTCGAGCACACAACCCACTGCGCCACAGCCTCTACAGAGTGAGGAGAGAAAGGTCTCTTCACAGTGAAAGGTCTCTTTATAACTGGGAACTTCCATGGAGATGGGAGCAATGGAAGGTGCACTCTCAAATGAACTCTCCAGCGATCCTATTTGCAGTTTCATGCAGTCCCTCGCCTTCGTCTGAAAGATGACACTTCATCTCCACACCAAAGGCTTTGCCTCTGCTTCAATATAGGGAAGGACGGTAGAATATTTTCCCCTCGCTCTCGAAGACCTTGGAGCATCGGCCAATTCCATGATTAGGTTATGATGCACTGACTTTTGTGACTCCTTGATAGAGTGGCTTCTTTCTTTATGATTCCCCGAGGAGCAAAATAGGCTTGAAAAAGGTGAACATGCAGAGTTTTATTTTGCACACTGCATTTTGAGTGTGAAATATACAGCAGCAAACTATAGGTCATTCTTTGAGGGTTAGTATATATATATTATTAATTAGGATTAATTAGGATTCATTTCTTTCACCAATACTTGGTTATTCAATTGGATTAAAGTTCTCGCTTGACAAGAAATGATCGCAGAGTTTATACAAATTATAAATCTGCAGCTGAAATTTAAAAAATGCAATTTTATTTAGCACATTTTTGGCGAAGAATTTGAGTTGGTTCGGTTTTCAAAATAAGGTGAAAACAAATGGTATATAAGATAAGATGAGACTTTATTCATCCCGAAGGATATTGTTGTGCCAGAGTAACACAGCATATAGTTTATGCTAAATACATATATAGAAAACAGATAATTAATGGGGTTGTATTTACAAGATGTTGAATGTGTTAGGCTACTGTCCATTTCTAAATCAAGGAATCAAATGAAAATGTCTTTATGGTGAAGCTTTTTTATTTTATCAATTTGCAGTGACATTTTGAAGCAGCATGAGTTTCCTGATCTCAGAGTTTGATGTTTGAGGATTTGAAATCTCAAAGTCTCAGAATATACCCTGCTGGGACAGAGACTTCTTCAAGAGATGGCTTGTTGGAAGTGGAGTCCTCTCATCTATCTCAATGGGTATGAGTACAAACCGTGTATCTGTGTAGCTGAGGGTTTAATAAGTTTAGTCTCGGCTCCGTGCCCTCTCATTAAATCCTCCTGTTGCCGTCTTACAGGTGAGAACATCCTCTCCTTGCAGCCAAAGGAGATTAAGTGGAAGCATTACAGTGTGCAGTCCAAGCATTAGCGAGAGTTTCACTAGCTGCATTAAAACTAGCCGTCTCAGTCTGGCTGCAGCTTAAACTCTGTGAAACCCAGAAGAGACACACATCACTGAAACAGGAACTGCTGTAGCCATTTTAGATTGTGACGCCACCAGCTTGTATTCACGGCTTCTCCTATTTGTTTGCAATATTGCAGATCTGACAGCAGTTACATTTTTCACTCACTTCCTGCAGTTGTGTCTCTGTGAAACAACCTCTAGGAATGATTTTTAGGATTACTGAATAAAAGTCCCTCTTTCCCTCACTGAAATAGCTCCGATATAATCCCTCTGGACACAGGTGATATCAGCGGCTGCAGGATTAGCGGTCACAGGGTGGGGAGGTGTCGGGAGAAACCTGGTTTCAAACCCACATGTTCATTACCAGATCATCCTTTGGGGAAAATACCAATGCAACACTACAAACCCATCGGGCTCACATCAGCTCCCCAGAATCAGAATCAGAATCAGGTTTATTACCAGGTGGGTTGACACGTACGAATAATAATAATAATAATAATAATGCATTACATTTTTTATTAGAGCGCTTTTATAGGTGCTCAAAGCGCTTTACAAGTACACATTACACATATTAGACATGTAAGAGTCATTACCGCGGAGCAAATGCGGGTAAAGTGTCTTGCCCAAGGACACAACGGCCTGACGCAGTGACGGCCGAGGCGGGATTCGAACGGGTTTGACTGGTTTGACTTGATGTCATGGTGAATACATAAAAGTAAAAAACAAACGAAAAAAACACAGATATAGAACTATTTTAAGAAAAGTATAATAACATTACAAAATATAAAAAATAAATAAATATAAATAGATTGGAATAAAATGTAATAAAATATGGAATACAATTTGGCAGTAATAAAAAAAAAGGATACGTATCTAAATGTTCCAATAATTGTTAATGCTATACAAAAGGGTGCATATAGAGTTATAAATAATATGATTATTATAAAATGTATAACTTTGTACGGAGATCCATTCATTACAGTCGTTAGAGTCACAATAGGAGTAATACGGTAGGCTGTAACCTTGAAGAACAAATACAACATCTTCCAGGCAAATGCTAAGCTAACATGGCCAAACATTGATTTAAAAAGGCATTTTATAAATAGATTGATATTCTGTAACAACATATTGCATTTGTGATGATTCGATGAGAAAAACATGCAATATGTGCAAACATGCCAGTTAGAAGTATTTCATATGTTGTTGTGTTAGGATTACATCTCAGGTCAAGTGGTGTGGCTGATCACACATTCAGGAAGTACGTCTATTTGCCGGTTTGGGGAGTAACGAATGTCATGAAACGGGATTATGTAATCAGGATGAGGTAGCTGTACTCCCCTACAGTGACATAAAAAATACGTCATCAGATTACTGTTACATTTCTAGAAATTGGGGATTACTAGCAGGATGGTTATTAAGTGTTATTAAACCAGTTAAGCCCCGAGCCTGTTGTTCAGGCCTCAGGCTCGAAAATGACATTCCCAGAACAAATGACCATATCTTCACTTCTAAAAGGGGTAAATTAATAATCTTTTTTCTCAAAGCAAGGGATACACCTGTGAGTTGGATGTAGAAAAGTCAGAATCAATGTAGATTTTTTTTATTTTAAAGTAAATTCAGATTGAACATAGTAAAAAAATGTAAATTATAGTGTCCGTCCAAAAAAAACATTACTTATAGTGAAAGCCGCCCTTGAATGATGGGATGGTAGACTAAACGCTTTAGGAATCCAAACTATAACATATGATAAGTACCCTGTATCAAGATTGATGCAAAACAAGTGACCTTTTTACAGAGGTTTAGCAACAAAAAAACACTTCTGGGGTCATTTGGGTGGATTTGGGCGTTTCTCTGGAACCCATTGGTTGATGTTGGTGATTGACATCTCTTTTGAACCGTTAGAGCCAATATAATCGAAGGGGAGATTCCACATACACACACACATTACCATTAAGGAGTGGGACACGCACGCAGTCGGAAGCTATGTTAGGCTCTGAAAACTGAAACCTAGGCTCAAACTAGTAAATATGAAGATGGATTATCAGTAATCATTTCAAAGTGACACAGACACATTGGATTAACCTATGGAATTACCTTCAGCAGCGTTTGTCGTTTTGATGCCATTGAACACGACTTTTGATCAGAACAACAGCTAAGGTAAGAATATCTCCGTGTTTCCTCCGTAATGCTACGTGTTGTGATGTCTGTGTTTGCTTCCCCTGTCGCGAGTTCTGATCGCTCAGTGATAATACTTATATGTCTGGAATCTGTGGAATCTCAGTTTGCTAATCGATATCTTGTTTGTGCAGATTCAATAAGTAATAAAGGGTATTTTACCTTGAGTTATGTGCTAACTGCGTTAGGTACGGGGGGGGGCATGGGACTTAACTGGTTTTAACAACCTGAAAAGAGTTTAAAGGATCAGATGTTAGCTCTTCTCTGTAAGCTGTTCTGTAGGTTAATACTCCAAGCGTGAATCTATACGCCGACTGCCTGAATCTGCTTTATGGTTTTTTGATACTAGACTTCTTGGTTTCTTATTTTGGTTTCATTGTTTAGTCATACACAATACACTTAAAGGTAGGTAGGTAAGAATGGAGAAACCAGCTCGAGTGCGCTAGAATTTGAAAGTACGCTGCCGAAAAAAATCTGCCCCTTCCTTACAGAGCCCCTCCTCCAACACACACAAACGCGCACATGACCAATGAGGGACACGAGATAAGTGTGTGCCCAGATGGAAGGCTGACAGGCAGGTAGGCCATCCAGTTACTTTAGCCGGGCCGGCTCAGGTGATTGGTCGTGCTTTTTACAGCGCCACGGCTTCCACAGATGACATTTTTATATGGATTTATTATCAAAGCATTTCATGTATTCATTGCTATCGGGATCTTAAGAGCATTCCATGGAATATAACAAGTGTTTCTGAAGTGAATTACCTACCCCACCTTTAAATCAAAATTATTTGATATGTATTTGCATTGCATTTGATGTTGATGAAATCCTAAAGTCATTAGGTTTCATTACCTCGATATTTTGATTCTCAGATTAGGTAATTAGTCATTGTAACAGAATACATTTTTAAAGTAACCCTTCCAACCGTGGCTGTTTGTGAACAAGCACCCTTCTCCTTTGAAATGATATCTGCTTTCTGCTCTTTATCGAACGCTCACGTCTCTCTCCCTCGGAGCTCGTATCTTTGCTTCAGATGCAGGTGAGGTTCAGGCCAACGATGCTGCTATTGTACTTCCTGAAAAGACAAATATCCAGTTACATGTCCAGCTCATTCATGGATTTTCCACATGTCATGGAGCTTGGGTCAAATGAAGCGCTGGAAAACGCTCTGACGAGAGAATGGTTTAATAGTGTCATGTGATTTAGTTGAATAATTTGTACTATCAACAAACTCATTTGGCCCGAGTGTATTTCCTGTTTTCAGAATCGTAGCTGCCAGGGCTGTTTCTCAAAGTCGAGGACGCTTCCTCGGTAGGACATGTAAAAATAATAATAACATATTCATTTTCTATAGCGCTTTTCGGAGCCCAAAGACGCGTTTACATTTGGGAGGGACAAAACCAAAAAGAAACAAAACAGAAAAGCAGTCAGGAGGAAGTTGATTGAGAGGGGGGGGGGCTTATGGATAGAGAGTTGAAGAGGTGGGTTTTGAGGCGGGACTGGAACAGGTTAAGGGACTCAGACTCACGGAGGTCTTGGGGGAGGGAGTTCCAGAGCCGATCAGGTCCTTCAGAGGCTAGGCAAGAATCCTTCCTAGCATTCGGAGAACGAAGAATGGAACAGGCTAGCAAGGTGTGCGTCATATGAGAGGCCCGCCATAACTTGAGTGGAATTTGTTTGAAGACTCATAACTTGTAGCGTAGGTGTTATCTCTGAACGAATACATTTCATTCGGGCGCCAAATAGAGGAATATTTACTATAGCCAGCTGTAAAAAAAAAGGTTTGCTTAAACACGCAGAAACAGAGGGATAGCCCGGTGACCAGCTACTGAAGTTTACAAAGGAAAAATAATAATCAACCAATTCACTTTCAACATAAAATGTCTGTATTTTTTAACCCCAAATAATAATCGGTACATTAAACAAACAACTCATGTCACAGACCATTTAAAAAACGTAATCCAATAGATACATAAACAAAAGTAAAGTTCTGTGTTTCCAGTCCAGAGTGTGGTGTGTGGGTGTAGAGTGCAAGAGGACGGGAAATGATATTGGTGTGTTGAGAATAACTTATCTGAGGGTGACAGGCCAGAGCAGATCACCGGATTGCAGGTTTTAACTGGGAAGGGGAAAGTGAAATGTTTCCCCAACAGCTCCTGGGTTTAGTGGCCTGATTTCTCTGATGGAGTCCATAAGAATCTACTTCAGCGTTTCCGCCAGGGGGGTGTCTTGCCGTCAATATTTCCAAAAATATTAATAATTCGAGAGAAGATCGCGAGTTTTTATCGCTTGAAATAACGAAAATGAAAAAGGACAAGGACATCCCTCTGTTGGAGGGGCAAAGGAGTCTGGTGGGATTATTTTCGGACTGTTGAAGATCCCCCCCCGGCTCTCGGGGTGGACGCCCTCTCAGCCCTGGTCTGGCGGAAACACTGATCTACTTTCTTCCTTGCTCGATCCGACTTCCTCTCGGTTCTTTCTCTCTTTCTGTTGAATGACTTGCTGTCCTCCTTTTAACAGCACACAGGTGCCAATCATTTCCTCGATTGGTTTCCTCCAGCTTTTCTCAGGGAATCTGTAGGAGTGTGTTTACTTTTTCCCCTGTCCTGCTACTAAACTGATCTACGAAGATCGAAGATGTACTTGAGTAACTGTATTTTGTAAAAGCGTAATCTCTCCAGGACAGAACCACTAAACTAACATAACACGTTCTCCTTCTGTTTGCAGCCTTGAAAACGTCCTGGAGGATAAGCAGCCATAAGAAAATCATAAAATCACCATCACCAAACAATAATAACATTTGTATTCATATCATACTTATCATATTGGTGCACAACAAGCAAAACAAATCAAAACAAGGTTCATTTAATTTATTTATTTAGGTGCAAAACGCTCTAAAGTCTCATTCAAACCTAATAGTCCGCTTTCACACGGGCAAAACTCAAACGGTCTATAATCTTTAAACACAATTAATGTGTACATTTATTACGCCACTGAACATACTTATATTTAAATGTGTACTGCCTGGATTCAGCCATTATCCGCCAAAGATTTTGGGAAATTGGTCCGTGCCCAAAGCATTGTGGGGCTTTTAAGACCGCCGAGGATACACATGAGCAGCCTTGAAAGGATTCAGTCCTCAGTAGAATTCCAAGGATCCTGTACATTGGAACAGTCCTTCGACGGGATTCGATGACGTAGCATCCTTGAAGGCTTAGTCGGGGGATACCTTACTTCTTCCTTCTGTCTGTCTGTACCTGTGTACTCAGCATGTTCCGAATAACCCAGCTTCCCCCAAATGTATTTTTGGTGTCTACATCTACGCCGGGATCCGGAGTCGAGGCTGATCCTGTTGCTGCGGTCCTGTGTCCTGGATCCTCTATCCTGAGTTCTGGATCTGAGTCCTGGACTTCGAGTCGTGGCTGAACCTGTCTCTGCGGTCCTGCCTGACTCTCACCATACTACTTCCCTGATGGCTCCCACCAGATTGTTGACATCCTCGTGGATTCATATTCTTGTTACAGACACATGCATTTCCAAACATTTGGTCTACCTATGTTGTAAATGTATTATCTTTTCGATTTACACACGGCATCTATTGCACGTCTGTCCGTCCTGGGAGAGGGATCCCTCCTCTGTTGCTCTCCCTGAGGTTTCTCCCATGTTCCCCTTACACTGTGGGGTTTTCTCTGGAAGTGTCTAGGACAGAGGGTCTAAGGACAGACGGTCTAAGGACAGAGGGTGTCGTATTGTCATACTGATATTCTGTACACACTGTGAAGTCTTGATTGATTGATTGATTGATTGATTGAAATAGAGGCACTGAAGAATCCTTCCTTGACATTGAGAAGCAGCCCTGGAGTAAGAAAAAACTAAGCTGTATCCTAGCGACACAACAGCAGTGACGCAATCTATAAGCTGGATGCAGGTCATTGAACGCATCACAGGTGTGTTGTTTGGATTTGGCTTATTTGCGGCATTAGGAGGTGAAAAACAAACCCCTGGCAATCCGGCTCCATAGTAAAAGTTTTCTCCGATCGTTATACCCGCAGGCACTGTATTTCAGGAGAAATAACTTTATATCAATTTCTTTATAAAGCACAACTCCTCTAGACACAAGCAGCTGGGGGTGCTGTGATGTGAGGAGGGAGTCGCAGGAAGACGATATTAACACATAAGTTACATTCTGTCCTCCAGGGCAATACACATCCTCTGTAGTTTAGCAGACCTTCTGAATCGACACAGTGAGTGCAGCTCATCTTGGGTTTGAAGGCGCAAAACATTGACAGTAACAAGAGTCCGTTAAATATTTAATTACCTGTGTTTTTGCTTTTAGGAGTGATGCTTTTCATACGTTCTCTCCTGGCCTCGGGCTACATGCTTTTCTATAATGTCTCTTTGCTGCAAGAATGATTGTTGTTGTGACTAATTCTTTTAACAACATATATTGCAGTGTAGCCAGCCTATGTGGTTTATTTTCTGCGTCCCCACATCATCAGTGTGGCCTCTCAACATTTCATTACCACTTTACCAACCAAACCCCATCGTATGACCACATCTCAAAGTGTGGTGACTCACACACAGACCATTAAAGTGCTTTCCTATTCTCTCCAGTCTACTAGTAAAGATAATTCACCGCAATATCAATCAATCAATCAATCAATGTTTATTTATATAGCCCAATATCACACATGTTACATTTGTCTCAGTGGTCTTCACAGTGTGTACAGAATATCAGTATGACAATAGGACCCCCTCTGTCCTTAGACCCTCTGTCCTTAGACCCTCACATCGTACAAGGAAAAAGTTCCGAAGAAAACCCAGTTTAAAGGGAAAAATGGGAGAAACCTCAGGGAGAGCAGCAGAGGAGGGATCCCTCTCCCAGGACGGACAGACCTGCAATAGATGCCGTGTGTAAATTAAAAAGATAATACATTTGCAACATAGGTAGTCCAAATGTTTGGAAATGCATGTGTGTATAATCGGAAGATGAATCCACGAGGATATCCATCCAGGACCGATGATCCAGGACCACAGCCACGACTCAAGATCCAGGGCTCGTGATCCAGGACACAGGACCGCAGGATCATCCATGACTCCGGATCCCAGCGTATATAGACACCAAAAAGAAAGACATTTGGGGAAGCTGGGTTAATCGGAACATGAGAGGACACGGGTACAGAGAGAAGGAAGAAGTAAGATGTCCCCCGACAAACTAAGCCTATATCAGCGAAAACTAGGGGCTGAATCTAATCAGCCCTAACTATAAGCTTTATCACAAAGGAAGGTCTTAAGCGCACTCTTAGAAACGGATGCAATACAACCAACAAAACTGATACACTTGAAGAAAATCAAGGCCCGATTATTTTAACAATATACAAATTAGCTTATAATGGCGTCTGGCAACTTGTGACGCTTTTACTGCTAACTACTGTACAGTTACTTTAGGTTGTTCCAACATCCGCCAATGGTGACAGTGACCTTATTCTAATGCCAATATATTATGCAATCAGTGATTACTTTATAATTGTATGTCAATGAGTAGAATCTGAGAGCTCAGGGTTTTCCTTTAATACAAATAATTTAGAGGGACTGCTTACAGAATAAAAACTTCTGGCACATGCTGGCATGAAATGTGAATTAGATGTATTGTATTTCCTGTTGTTTTTTCCATGTATTCTTTCTTTCAAAACCAGGTTTGTTCTTGTATAAAAAGACATACTATAGGCTGGCTCTCAGACAGAGTAGTTGTTTTCATCCTGTGAGTTCCTATGTTTAAACACCAGTGTGTTTTCCTTAGTGGTGACTGACATTGAGAACGCCAGCAAGCTGAAACACCCCCATCAATAAATAATGAATTCAACTGATTTTGGTTTCTACTTATCTAAAGCAGATCCCAATGTGTTATCCTACTCCAACCAAGTAGTCTCATGACACTGTCCTTCAGGGAGTGGAGCTCCACCCACAGTGTGAAAATACTCTTTCTAGATTTACTGAAATGAAGGTCAGTTTTCTGGGCCAATGTTTCCCATAGTGACCATTGTGCCTAGGGAAGAGGAGATGGAGGATGCAACGCAACACGACCGCTGCACAGTTACGCAAGACCGGAGAAAGTGCAACAACAGCATTGAACCCTGGCTCAGAGGAGGGAAAGTGCCAACGGTACACAAAACACATAGGAGAGAGAGGGAGAGGGAGAGAGGGGATGAGAGGAGGAGGAGGGGGTAATTCAATCACATCAGTGTCCTCATTCACAGGACAGAGAGACAGAGTTATGAACAACTAATGAAATAAGTAAAAGCTGAGTCAGATATTCGTCCCGTCGGTGAAACAACTGAGAGGTGAGACAAGGAGAGGGATGAAGGTGTGTGCAGAGAGAACACCAGGAACAAAGCGGAGCGGGGACACACAGTGCTATAGAGACACCGTCAGGTCGAAAGGTCTGGAGTATAAACAAGGGAACACATCTGCATTGCAACTTCCAAACCAGCTCATCCCTCTGAGCTGAGGAGTGAATGCATTATTACTCTCACACACACACACACACACACACACACACACACACACTCACACACACACACACACACACACACACACACACACACACACAGTATAAGGCTTTGAACACACATCTATCAAAGCCTTGACTTCAAGGCTGGGCTATCTTTCTCACTGCTTTCCCCTTGGCTCGTCCCTCTGAGGCTTTTCTCCTGCAGATACAGCAACACTGACGCAGCGTCCACACGGCGGCGTGCGTTGAAGCTTGTCGGTGGGCGAGTCTGAAACTCGACCAACAACCAATCACATGAATATCCCGCCCCGGACACACAAGCACGCGGTTTGATTGGCTAGAGCTTGTACTGGCATATGATTTGATTGGCTGACGCTTCCGTCGAAGCCTCAAAAGTAGAACATTGCTCTACTTTTGAAGCGAGCAAAGCGAAGCGACGGAACCACAATGCAGTTCGACAAAGCGTGACGTCCAGTGGCGGCTGGTGGAAAATATTTGTGGTGGGGCTGTTGATAGAGTCAGTAAACACATTTTTTGGGACAAATGACCCCTTAAATTAGGACTTCTGGTGATGTAATGGCGCGTTTCCAGTGCAGCGCGGAGCTCGCTTTAATGCTGCGTTCAGACCGGACGCGATGCAAATATTCGCTTCGCTCTAAATGCTCCTATCGCATCGCTCTAGTCGCTCGAGTTTCACCGCAGCTGTCAGCTGTGTTTACTCGCATCATTCAAACAAGACGCGCTGGCTCGGGAGCTACAACAACATGAACATATTTTACCGTGATTAAATTGTAATACACGTTTCTAAATGATGCCGACGTAACAACATACTGATACCGGTTAGTAAAAACCATGAATTAATGCTTTGACAAGTCTGCAGACAGACGGCAGGCGAAAAACCCTTTAGAATGCTTGTTCCCTGAATGGAGCTTGGCTAAGCTAACGCTAACGTCCACACTCACAACAACGGCCTACAGACATAAATAAACCAGCGACTGTATCCGCCATGACACAGACAGTCTGTGGTTTGTACTTGTTTAACTTGTGTCTAGTTTCTGAACAGATCGTATCTGTCCCCGGCTGTTTGAAGAGCAAGCATGTGAAACAAAAGATAGCATTTACCTGTTTGCATCCAGCTAGCCATGCGAGAAGCCTTGTTGATACGTTTTGTCTTTTTCACGAGCTTGCTGTGATATATAAAAATCGGGTTGGTCCGGTCCAAGGTCTTTAAGTATCAATTTATCTCCCAAACTTCTCCTTTCAAAAGGATTGGAGAGTAGCTCTTTGGCGGACCGAGGTTCCGGCGACTCCACCTGCACACCATTCTCATCCAAATACTGCGTCACCTTGGTTACTCACGAGTCTAAAAAACAAATCACGTCAACGCACGTAAGCAACATGGGCGCTAACGTGAGCGCCCACGTGACCAAAATATTTGACGGCGCTGATTGGCTGAAATTATGTTTCGGCGGCACAGTTTACTATTGAGACTTGTGCAACCTGCTGGTTGCTGCTGTTTCGCTCGGGGGCTCTGCCCCGTAATGATAAACTAATGCCATGGGCAAGGCCAGGCAGGAAACAGGTGACTTATCAGTAACTTTAGACATCGTAACACAATTTTAAACGAGATCGTATTGTAGATTATACATTTTTGTGATACTAATTGTATGATATTTACCTTGTTCATTAAAAATTAAAATATAAAATATATATTTTTTAAATATATTTTTTTTAAATATATATTTTTTTATTTAATATTTATTTTTATTTTTTATTTTGTATCTGGCAAGAGGTGGGGCGGCGCCCCTAGCGTCCCCTATGGGCCGGCCGCCACTGGTGACGTCACAGTGAATGGGTAGAAGCGTTGATGCTTCAACGCAAGCCACCGTGAGATCTTTCTTGTACCGAGTTCCCAATGAGTAAAGCCTTAGAATAACTCTAAACAATGAACATACAATCATATTCTCATATAATACATTTGTGTTAATATTGCTATATGGGCCATTCTACCAATTGATGCAAAGTGCGGTCCCACAACAAGAAAAACTGTTTAACAAAATAACTAAGTATTCAGACAGTAGATATTTACTAAGAATATGTTATGGTATATTTAAACACAAGGCATTAAATGATATAGTGATAAGTTTAATATATACAAAAACATCATTGATAGGGTACTTTCTATTGGGAAGTAGCTGTCCCCAACCCTGACATCTACATTTCATGTTCTGTAAATAACATTTTATTTTATTTTGTTGAATGGTGTATTTAGAAGATCTTTATGATTACATTCAAACAGAAGTTGGAATATTTAGATTTATTGTAGGTTTAATTTTTTAATAAAAAAACTATACTAAAAAAATTATGTACCGAGTTTTCATGTCACTACCGAAACACAAGGGGTTGTACTCCAATGGCTGTGCCTGGTTTTTAGCCACACCCCTGCATTTTTGACTAGGCAGTGACACTGTATCCCTGTCCCTCATGGCTGAATGGCAAGTAGCTATATCAGTGGCGGTTCTAGACCAATTTGACTGGGGGGCCAGTTATTTTCTGAGGGGGCACAATAAATGCAGGCCGAAAAAGAGAACTAGACAGTATGAAGTAATTGCGCATAAGAAAACAATGCAATACAGTTATTGGTATTTGTTTCAGTACACTTATTTATTTCAGATAGATCTTATAGTTATTACTGTTAGCTTCAGCTTAAGTTATAGTGCAATGTTTGCACTAACACCATATTTATATAAAAATAAAGGCAATGAACAGTTACATCTCTACTTTACATAAGGGTGTCTGCACAATCTCACATTACAGCAACAAAAGCCTGCGGTTTTTTTGGCAAACCGAGTACCAGAAAATACTATAATAATATACATTTAAAAAAAACTTTTCATTGTTAGGGGGGCCACAGGGGGTCAGGGGTCAGTGTTAGGGGGGCACTGGTCCCCCTGCCCCCCCCTAGAACCGCCCGCTGAGCTATATCCCATACTTTTGATATAAATCTGTTCCAAAATCTGAAAATCGGCGTGTAACCTTAAGAATTGTGACTACCGAACACATATTAAAAGGCCACTCTGAAACGTGCAGTTTTGCTTTATTGGGGGGGGTCTGGGGGGGTCCGAAAACCAGGCAGTATCTGGTGTGAGGGGTAGGGTTAGGGTTAGGGGTAGGGGTAGGGGTAGGGTTAGGGTTAGGGTAATGTTGTGAATGGAGTGGCCTGTGTTCGTCGTCCATTACATACGCCTGCCCATACCATAACCCCACCACCACCATGGGCCACTCAATAAAGCAAAACTGCACGTTTCAGAGTGGCCTTTTATGGTGGCCAGCCTAAGGCACACCTGTGCAATAATCATCTGTCTAATCAGCATCTTGATATGCCACACCTGTGAGGTGGGATGGATTATCTCGGCAAAGGAGAAGTGCTCACTATCACAGATTTGTTCAGATTTGTGAACAATATTTGAGATAAATGGTTATTTTGTGTACATAGAAAATGTTTTAGATCTTTGAGTTCATCTCATGAAAAATGGGAGCAAAAACAAAAGTGTTGCGTTTATATTTTTGTTCAGTGTACACACAACATTCAGGCGGTAGAAGTACAGTCAAACAAGAGATGGTCGTCATGGGGATATCTAATTTCTCTACTTTTTCCACGTTTCCTCAAATGTGTTTTCCTGAAGCCTCATTGAGAAAGTGATTCTTTCCATAAAATATCTCTCATGCTTTTTGTCATACCAGCTGTCAAGTGAACCCTCTACCTTTTCAGTCAGCTCTCTGCCCTCTCTGAAGCTAACATTGACTGTGATGTTTGGGATATGGTATTTCCCATTGGCATGCATCTGGAGCTTTCTAAGGAGGTGAATGCGGTGCACTCACTGCAGACATCCTTGAAACCTCTCTGCATCACATTCCTCGTCTAAAAATCCATCCTGGCACACGTTGCCTCGTGCTCAAGGGGGTGTTTTCATAGTAATTTAAACCAACTGGGGTCTTTTTGTTTGACTTTTGTTTAAAGGTGGGGTAGGTAAGTTTCAGAAACGGCTTGAGATACACTTTTTGTTATATTCCATGGAATGCTCTTAACATCCCGATAGCAATGAATATCTGAAGTGCTTTGACAACAAATCCATAAAAAAATGTCATCTGTAGAAGCCGTGATACTGTAAAAAGTACAACCGGCCGGCCCGGCTAAAGTAACTGGATGGCCTACCCTGCCTGTCAGCCTTCCATCGGGGCACAAACTTATCTCGTGCCCTCATTGGTCATGTGCGCGTTCGTGTGTGTTGGAGGAGGGGCTCTGTGAGGAAGTGGCAGATTTTCTCCGGTTGTGTATTTTCAAATTCTAGCGATCTCGAGCCGGTTTCTCAAACTTACCTACCCCACCTTTAAGTGGTTCCCTTTTGATTTTAGTAGAGCTGAGTGCCAGCCATTAGGGGTGGCTTGTCACCCTCACTGTTTGTTGTCTGTGTGGTTTTCTGGGACTGTGTTGTGCCTCGACAGATATGTTAGGTTTAGTTATGTGTTTACTCTAGTTTTGTGTTTTGATCTCGTCACTTCCTGTTTTCATTTTGAAAGTAATCTTTCCTGTCATTCCAGATCCCACAGTTCCTGCCTTTGTGTGTTTCCCGCCCGTGAGATTGCTTGGCCCTGCCCTGATTGTTTTCACCTGTGCCCATCCCCCTCACCTATACATAGCCCTGGTGTTCCTTTGTTCCTTTGTCAGTTCGTTATGTTTCATGTCGTGAGCACCCGGGCCTTTTGACTCCTGATACCTACCTTGAGATTTAGACCTTTTGTCAAGTCAGTTTTTGTGTTGCTGTACAACTTAGTTTTGGCTGTTTAACTACTTTCTATTTTTTGAAAGTACGATTTAGTTTTTGTTATTAAAGAACATTCAATTTTTGGACAACTGTCTCCGAGTCCTGCTTTTGGGTCCTGCGTCCTGTGTCTCGGTTCATAACAGACTGCACCTAGTGAGTGTATGGTAGCACCCTAGTTTCACTTAAAGTAGTCCACCACCCCATTTACCGGCTGCAGCCCACCTCAGTTTAGCTTTTCATACTTTTTAATATTAGATTTTAAGATTCTATTGGCTAGCGGTCCAACACTAAGGGGCGGGACATCTCTAAGCAGTCAACCAATCACAACAGAGCCGGCCAGCTAACCAATCAGAGCAGACTGGGCTCTGGTTTCAGACAGAGGGTGAAAAGAGGTGCTGCAGCACAGACAGTATGAGAGAAATAAAGAGCTTTTTGAACATTAAAGCATGGAGTCATGTCCCAGTAGTAGAGGCACTACATATGAACCTGAACATGTGCAGGATAGGGCCCCTTTAATGATATCATGATTTAGGTTTCACTTTGAAGAAAATAAAACGACTGTCGCTGTCTTTCGTTTATACTTTAGTCTTTTTGGAACTAGACACACTGTGAACCATGAATATACATCAGAGACTTTGAACGCACGAACCTCCCCTTTGCACATGATAGGAAGCCCATGCTGTGCACAGACATTGTAATTCCATCTTCCGGTTGCTTCTAACACTGCATTCAATTAGTTCGACCCGCTGTGATTCCTTCTGCTCTCAGTGGAGGAGATTTTAGCAATAATCCATCGATGAATAATTCCTTTTTATCAGACACATAGTATTTAAAACATCCTCTACCTTTTTTGGAAGTTTACATATGGTTGTTAATGATGAAATGACATACATACACAAATACCTATACATACATCCACATACATACATATACACACACACACACACACACACACACATACACATACATACATACATACATACATACACACATACCTATACATACATCCACATACATACACACACACACACACATACATACATACATACATACATACATACATACATACATACATACATACATACATCCATACATCCATACGTACATACATACATTCGGGCGGTAGAAGCAGTCAAACAAGAGATGGTCGTCATGGGTGATATCTAATTTCTCTACTTTTTCCACGTTTCCTCAAATGTGTTTTCCTGAAGCCTCATTGAGAAAGTGATTCTTTCCATAAAATATATCTCATGCTTTTTGTCATACCAGCTGTCAAGTGAACCCTCTACCTTTTCAGTCAGCACTCTGCCCTCTCTGAAGCTAACATTGACTGTGATTTTTGGGATATGGTATTTCCAGTTGGCATGCATCTGGAGCTTTCTAAGGAGGTGAATGCGGTGAGAGAACTCACTGCAGATGTCATCAGAGTACGTGTTGCCTAAACAGCCGAAGGCCAATGAGACAAGATCATCACATGCCACCGCGGCTGATTAAGAGGCTGCCCATCCTTGAAACCTCTCTGCGTCTCGTTCCTCTTCTAAAAATCCATCCCGGCACACGTTGTCTGAGGAAATTGTCTCTGCTGCCGAACGCTCGCATGCTCCCTTTAGGGTTGTGTCGTTTTAGATGTCGCTGTTCGGGCAGCGCTGGTTACGCAGGGCAGCTGTCCCTCCAATGAGCAATCAGACTTAGTCCAGTGAGACCACCGGCTGAGTCACCTGTAGACCTAATGAAGAAAAAAACCTTCCCGAGCTCTCTAAAGTTCTGTGAGGTGTGACGAAGTCTGTGGCTTATGTCTGGCTCAGGCGGCCAACCGCAGTGTGTGAGTGTGTGTGAGTGTGTGTTTCTTGGGTCTGGTAAGCTGCTCATCCCATCAATATCCACTGACTGGCTGTCTGATGGCTGCAGGTATAACCCCCCTGCTTCTGACGTGTGTTGTCTGTTGGTGTGCTTCTATAATACACTTCCATATGAGAGGTTGCCTGACACAAGTAAAGAGTAACAGCTGCATTTACATCCACCTGTTTTATCCACATGTAAATCGGAATTGAAAGTATGGAGTGCTACTAGTGTTGTGCTAGTTACTGAAAACCAGTAACTAGTTACCATGACTAGTTACTTCATTTCAAAAGTAACTCAGTTACTTTTCTGATTACTTACACCAAAAAGTAATGCGTTACTGAAACAGTTTTAGTTACTTAAAAAAAGGCTCCCATTATATCAATGCCCTTATAGCCTTCATTCAGTACTGTTGTTGCATTGGAGAATAATACAATCTGTTGATCAACTTGACATGCATTATATGCAATCTGGATAGCCTCGATATTAGCTGGCTTTACATTTGTGTATATTCTTTCTCCAGGTAGTTGGAAAAAGTTTTCCGTCCCATATGCCGTGTGCCGCCCGGACATGCTATCATGCTAACTAGCTCCCTGAAAGCGGGTGACTCCACTGTAGCGAGAGCCTGCATGTGTTCTACAACATACCGTGCAATGGCTTTATCGACTTTTCCCCTGGCTAGCAGTCCCTTGGTTAAAATCCAGCCGCTGTTGCTTAGGTGCAGTGAGGTGCAGGTGGAGGTGGAGTGGCGTCGGCTGAGTCGTCTGTGCGGTCTGAGCTACTAGCTTCGTCCCAGCATGTTGTTTCTGCAGATGTTTTAGAGATGTGAATGACTGGTTCGGGCAGTAGATAGGCTCTTTGACCCGCCAGGACACAACTTACATTCAACAGAAACGTTCTTTTCTTTGTGCTCGACAAAAATGAAATAGTGAGAATATCTCCAGGTGGAGAAACTCGACTTGAGCTCCGCCGCCGCCATGATAGTCTTGTTAGTAAACACCACAAACACGCCCACAGCGCGTCTCCGCATGTGACACAGGAAGTATCTAAGTACATTTACTCAAGTACTGTACTTAAGTACAGTTCTCATCTTACAAAGTAACGCGTTAGTCCCAACACTGATTGCTAATAGTTAAAATGTTCTTGAAAGACAAGTTCAAATATTGCAAACAGCATGTTTTTATGCTTGGTTTGAAGTCGCAATGTTTTCCCTTGCAGTGTAAACCCGCCTAGTGAAAAATATGTCCACTGAAGATTATGCCATGGAAGAAGAATAGCAGCACAAGAAAAACAGAAAATCAGATCTACAGTATGTGGAGCAAAAAGCAGACTTACTGCACTCGAATAAATCAATTAAACGTAAATGCCAAATTTCTATCGCTATTAACCCTGTAAGGCCCACTGTTGTCATTTTACAACATGACTTTAAAGGTGGGGTCACTTCAGAAACACTTTTTCTTATATTCCATGGAATGCTCTGAACATCCCGATAGCAATGAATATATGAAATGCTTTGACAATAAATACATAAAAAAACGTCGTCTGTGGAAGCCGTGGCGCTGTAAAAATCACGACCAATCATCTGAGCCGGCCCGGCTAAAGTAACTGGATGGCCTACCTGCCTGTCAGCCTTCCATCTGTGCACACGCTTATCTCGTGCCCTCATTCGTGAAATGCGTGTCCGTGTGTGTTGGAGGAGGCGCTCTATAAGGAAGGCTGAAGGAAGGGGCAGATTCTTTCCGGTTGTGTATTTTCAAATTCTAGCGCACTCGAGCTGGTTTCTCCAAAAGTACCGACCCCACCTTTAAGCTATCCTTAAAAAGTCGGTAAATGTTTTTGTTTTTTTAAAGACTAGGTCCTTTTGTTCAGCCTCACAATGCTATTCGGCCAACAAAAATCTGCCCGACTGGTGCTGCGTCATCGTTTGCGTCATGACGTAACCGTTCCGTCTGAGGTCTCACTTTTGGTCCCGATAATCCTTCTTGACTTTTTTCAATTTGTTGGTCAATAATGCTGCCCTCTCTCACACTCACACCACTTCCGAATCTTCAAACGAGCAACATCTCTTTGTTTTATTGGACTGGATTTGTCAGATTCAAGTAAGTAAAATGCCTCAAATCTTTTTTTGTGATTATTATAATGTCTAGAACATGTACATATTTAGTTGTTGTGGAATACACTCATCAAATTTGATTTTGAGTAGCTTATGTCACACTGGGTCAGTGTGGTAGTCAAAATAGCATGACTGTCATGGACCCCGCCCTTCTTATATGTTCACATATGGAAATACAACACTAATAGAAATATAATGTTTTTGATAATTCACTATAACTAAGTTCTAAATGTGTCCTCTGTTAAGATTTTGAATTAAGACCAGAATTGAATAAATTAATACATTATTTCTGACAAAAGAATGTGAAATTATATCTGTAGCAATATTTTAAACTCTACTTTTATCTTATCAGTTAATTGGTTACAAAAATACATTTAACTCTTCTCTAGTTCTGGCAGAAACCGTTCATTCATTCTGAAATGTTTTGGGACACTTGGATGGATCCCTTTTAGTACGATAATTTGCCTGTTATCATCAGCCAGACAGCATTGTGTGACTTGTGAACTGGGTTACCTGCATGTGTGGGTGGGTGTAGGTATTCCTTGTATTCTGATAATAGGCTAAGCCAGGTAGTATTGTGTGACTCAAGTGTACAATGTAAATAGGACTCAGATACCTGGAAGGGGGTGCTGCATGCATTCCTTTTAGGCAATAAGGCAAGGCAAGTTTATTTATATAGCACGTTTCAACACAAGGCAATTCAAAGTGCTTTACAACAAATTAAAGACATTAAGCATTAATACAAATAAAAGCTAATAAAATAAACATTAAAAGGAAAAATATATGGATAAAAGTTACAGTGCAGTTTAAGATGTGAATAATAGAAAGAAAAGTCTTCTTGCTGGATTTGAAAGTAGTCAGAGTTGCAGCGGACCTGCAGGTTTCTGGGAGTTTGTTCCAGATACTTGGAGCATAATAACTGAACGCTGCTTCTCCGTGTTTAGTTCTGACTCTGGGGACAGGAAGCTGACCAGTCCCTGAGGACCTGAGAGATCTGGATGGTTCATAGTTTAGCAGGAGGTCAGAAATGTATTTTGGGCCTAAACCATTCAGTGCTTTATAAACCAACAGCAGTATTTTGAAATCTATTCTTTGACCCACAGGAAGCCAGTGTGAAGACTTCAGAACAGGAGTGATGTGATCCACTTTCTTAGTGTCAGTGAGGACTCGAGCAGCGGCGTTCTGAATCAGCTGCAGCTTCCTAATAGATGTTTTAGTGAGACCTGTGAAGACACCTTTGCAGTAGTACAGTCTACTGAAGATAAAGGCATGGACAAGTTTTTCCAAATCCTGCTGGTATGATAAAAGTCTAAGCCAGACAGAACGAACACTTGTCCCACCACCCTATCTATTCCTTCAGGTAATCTATTTGAATATAATAAGCATATGTATTATTGATACATATTTATTAATTACCTTTTCCATTTCTGAATACCTCCAGCAAAGAGAGGCCCTCGATTAAGTGTGCAGGATGGGATTGCTGCCATCCATCATCCTTGCTGGGATCAACGCCTGGCTCCTCTGCAAGCGGGAGTGCAAAGCTCTAAAGATGATAAACAGTTTCAGGCAGATCAAGCATCCTTTCTCATCCTGGTAGGAATGCATTTCTGCCATTTGTAATATTTCACTGTAATATTTGTTATCCTAATGTATTTTTGACATTACATTACATGTCACTTATTAGACGCTTTTATCCAAAGCGACTTACATACTCAGTACTGTGGACAATCCCCACAGGAGCACTTTGGGGTGATGTGTCTCAGGGACACTGTGACCCCCTGATCCGAACACCAACGCACAACCCACTGCGCCACACACCTCCCAATAGGCATGGATCTAAATTGATTCTGTTCTAATCAGGTGAACACAACTCCTCTGAATGGGAGCCCAGCACCGACGGTGACATCAAGGAGCCCGTTGGTTGCTCAGAAGAGACCCTCCTCAGGTGATGGGAGTCCACCAAGCGGGGCCCCACCCAAGAGATCACAGCCTCCACTGGATGTTGGGACTGTTTTTGGGACTACCATTGTATTCATATTTAATAAATGACTATTCATACAAAATATGACTGATGTGTGATTATTATTCATGCCATACTGATACAGGGCTAAGTAAGCAATCAATCCTGCAAATCGACCCTTAAGGCCCGCACACACCAAGCCGATTCTGGCCGTCGGTGGGCGTCGACACTCAGATTGGTGTGTCCCGCACCTTCGTGTCTTTTCAGCCGTGCCGACACCTTTTCGGCCGAAAGGCTGTCGGCAAAATAAATCACTCTGATTGGCTGTTCAGCTTAGCGAATCAGTGCATGAGAAGCGAAACGGAAGTGAGGGACCCAAACAAACGATTAAGAAGGCAAATCTGAGATTTCATTTAACTCCAGCTCTCGACGCAGGTTCGGGAAAGCCCTGTGAGCTTCTCGCTGTAGAGGGAACATGGAACGCGCTATTTGTTGTTTGTTGATATCACGCAGTCTGTTCTTCTTCTCTCGGTTATCACGCAGTCTGTCTTCCGGTTGTTGCCTCTTTTGAATGACGAATACACACTACTGCCGCCTGCTGGTCAGGAGAGTTATTGCCACTCACGCATGCGCAGTTCGTAAGTGCTTCTTGGCCGTCGGCTGAAGTCTTTGCGGTGTGTTCCAGTGTGACACATGGCCAAGAAGACGCGAGGCGACACAACAGTCGGTGTCCGTCTGTGTCAGTTATTTGGTGTCAGCTTGGTGTGTCCGGGCCTTTAGTTGTTCAATATATTATTCAGACAATGTGAGTAGAAATACAGGAATTCTGCTCCCACCTAAGCCCAACGTTGCAATATTACAACATTTCGTAAAAAATGTGAAAACTCTTTAATTTCTACTCCATAGGCTCCCTCCAACATCTGAAAGGTCATCAAAACAAATTATAATGTTTTCTATATGTGGGCTTTACAGGGTTTAATAAGCATGACATGGGGGCAAAGCTCAAAGACGGTACAGGATTTTCTATAAAGTTGTTCACATCAAAGGCTCCTGTTTTGGCAAATGCGTAAAGGAAACTGAATACAGCATTCGGGGCAAAGCCTGTACCCGTTTGGCCCTACGCTCAATTTAACAGAGATAGTCATTTAAACGAGCGTCCTTCTTAATTTCCAGATGTAATCGGACCGAATGATCGAACCTTCATCGTGAAACGTTTCCACTGATTTCCAGACTTCTCTTTGCTCATTTTAATCTATTGGATAAAATGTGTGGCAGATAAAATCACGTGACTGTGTGGATTGAATAAAGTCAATTCTGGTGGTAAGAATAATAACAGGCGTGTTTGTGACAGTCATGTATTCACCAGTTTTACATCTGTTATTTTTTGTCAATGTTTGTGGGAAATGCAAGGGTTTGCAATACCAGGTGGTGCCACTGCACACAATTGCTTTGGAGTTCGATTTTTCCATCAATTGAGGTTTAATCTGTTTTTGTTTGTATTATTTATTCTCACTGCATAACAAAATAATGTGCACCTTATAGAGATTTGAACTAGTTAAATGAAAATAGAATCATATTAGCCTACCCTTTAACGTAACTTTCCTACAAAATAAAATAATTTTGAATATCTAGCCAAACTATGTAATATTCCAGTTGTGTGTCAAGGCAAAAAGACAATGACCACGACTCCTATAATAAATAGATATTATACATATGCATAGGCTGCTACAGATCGAATTCAAAAAGGCTATACGGACATTATATTCTCCACTGAGTCAATAAAGAACATTACTATAATCATGTTATATCATGTTCTCATCTTTGACCTATACAGTATGCATCATTAGGTACAGAGATATTGCCCAGTAAATTATAATATTACACACATATTCCACGATGTGACACACGCATCTATCTCTTGCTGAGAAGGAACAACAGCGAGGGGAGGGAAGTAGGAGGAGGGCGGTGCGCAACCTCGGTGCCAATAGGCGCAGCGCTGTCTAATTAAAACCCTACCACGTAATCCCAGCGAACCATCCCCCCGTTTAAATCCACTCCACTGGCGCTCACCTCTTACACACACACACTGTCCTCCGCCGCAGCTATCCTGTCCCAACCCGGCCTCTGGAGGAGTGCAAAAACCCGCTTGCACCAAGCACCAAAGCACCGCACCGCAGTCACTGCTGCCTCTCGCCTGCACGGTGACATGGTTTGCAGGGATCGGCTGCTGTAGCCAAGGGCCACTTAGTCACTGAGTGTGTGTGTGAGTGTGTGTGTGGATGTGTGTGCAGTAAAGAAGAAGCAGCAGCTGTACGGAGATCCAGCAGCACGACACATCAGGAACGAAGCAGCCGAGCATCCGTGCATCTCTCCCCGGCTGTCCTGCACCCCGGCCCCGCTGCACCGGAGCAGGGACACGGTCCTCCCCAACAGAGACCCAGCATTATCGGGTAAGAACGAGAGTCTTCGTATATGTAGGAGTCGGAGAGGTTTGCCGAGCGTGCATTATTAATGTGTTCTGCGATGCTTTGGCAAATGGGATGAATTCGGTGTCAGAAAAAGCGACGCAGACGCTTTTATTTACCCGGAGAAACGGTGTTTTTTCCGGCTGTGCGGGGACAATAACCCGATGAGTAGTGTAGCATAGCACCGTGTGACCTGGACACATTCCCGTATACTCCCTGCAGTTAGTTGGATTCATTATAAGACTGATGTTTTGTGTGCATTCAATCTTGCTTTATTCCAGTTAGAATACAACACATCTTGTTGTTCAGCCAATAGGATGAGAGTGATATTAGCCTGCCATTTCTTTTATGAATGATCTCTACTTGGGACAGGAGTGGAGGAAGGATGGTGCGCATGGTGGGGCTCTTGGTGTCCTAGCTCTCCTCCATATCCTCTGTCTTACTGCTATGAGGTGCATTTATCATCCAGGAATAGGCAGACAGGAAAAAGAAACAGATTGCATTTCACCCGCTAATTTCCTGCCTTATTTCTACCTTACTGATTGGCTGTAATATTCCTGTTGAGAGTGTGTGATGAATTACTCTGACTGACACAGTTAATAACAACATTTTCTATAGCAGCCAGAGATGTGATTGTCTATATATATATATATATATAAAAGTATGCGTGTTTAAGTGGATACATTAGTCAATAAATTGATGTACTGAAAAACAATTAATTGAATTCAAATATGTCACAAAATGCTGAATACTATTGACATGTCTGGATTGATTTCCTTTTAAAGCGGTTTTGCAAAACAAGACATTTAAAGGCATCACCTTAAACAATTCACCATTTCCACATTGTGTACACCAAACAATAATCAGCGTATCAAATGATAATGGAAACAAACATTAGTTATATCAACATTATAGAGCGATTCTCCAATCAGGCTGCTGCAATGGGCTTTTATCCGTTCATTAGTAAGTTCACAGAGATTTAAGTTGGATATTTACTGTAAGAATAGTGAGATTATAACAATATTAGTCGAGCAACCCTCTGCGTAGTATAGTTATGGTCTCAAGTGAGTCCGGGGAGTACAGTAAATAACTCACTGACTGGTAATAGGTTGCAAGCAGCCTTACTTACCAAGCAGTGCGGTTACAATGGAGCTCCATCAACCTCTGCATCTCATATATCAAGTAACCGTGACTTTACAATTGTATCCATATTGGAAATCTCTAGCTGATTGATCTTAATGCTGGGGACCAAATCAATAAAGTAATAGTCAGAGACCGAGAGCATGCCAGCTTGAATACACATGTGTCGTATGTGATAACAAGTCTGTTCATGACGGATGTAGTGCGTTACAACACCCATTTGAAACAGTTGTCTAGTATCCCTTCAGATTTAAATGATTCCTGTCCGACTTGGCTGAAAGTAAAGTGAAGAAAGTCACCGGCATATATCTACAGAGGAATGTCCAAACGAGCCGGTTGAAGGGTCGAAAGGCACCGTGGTTACTCAGTCGTTGTAATTTAGGGCGGCTAATAGAGAAAGAGAGTGATGAGAGGTCCTATAACGAGTCCGGCGGTGGGTGTGACCGCGGGTTAATGAGAATGCGGTGGAGTGGTTCGAACAAATTGATTTGTGTCGGGATATGTGTGCTAAGGAAACGTGCTAAACTCCAGAGTGGGAGACGGGCCAAAGCCCTGCTGCTGATGTTTAGGTTTGGCCTGCAGTACTTTTCCAGTTGTTACATACGAACATACGTGTGTGCTGGGGTCATGCTGCCTCGCCTGCACACACACACACACACACACTCATGATATATATATATATACAGATCAGACGAAGTTTTAACCCCAAGGTGTTGCACACGGAGCATGATGCAGTCAATGGCGCAGGTTGGTTTCATCATCTCTCTTCCATGGATCGTCCATGTGTCTTCGTGTGTATGTCTCTTCCTGCAGGCTCTCACAGTAGCAGTAATGTTGTGTCTCATATATAGATGACCTTGCTGTCGTGCAATGCTGCTAGAAATTCTTTGCAAGACGCCCCTGACCGCATGTATGCATGGCATTCATAAGCACGGCATCAAAGTCACTTTCAATTAAGGACTCAGTCTTGCCACGTGCGCACAGGTCAGAGGAGGATCATGGGATAGAAACGCGGAGAGACCTCGGCGGTGCCTCCGTGCCTGTGGTCGGATCAACTTGCCCCTGCTGTTTGTGCATCTTCTGGCAGCGTGATGGATGTGGAAGGCCAGAAGAATGTTCTCTGTGGATAACTCTTGCGGGGTTTATGGGAACAAATAGACCGTACTCATTAGGAGAAAAGCAAAGAGACGGACAGTTTAAAATGGCTGTGTGGTCTGGTGGTAAATCAGTATTGGGGAGGACATTGCTTTTTGTCCTTTCTGAGACATGTTACATTCTGCCTTTGTGTTTTTTAGCAATAAGCTAATACCACTTTCCCATTCAACTTTATCTCCATCACGATCTGCGTTCAGGCATTCGACACAGGTTGAAGCGCAGTTTACATTTCGTTGACATGCAACCTTCTTTTAGCCTTGCAAAAATAGGCAGTGGAAGTTGTACGGCGCTGTAATACTGCTGCAAGTGTG
Source organism: Champsocephalus esox (assembly GCA_036324585.1). Taxonomy (NCBI): domain Eukaryota; kingdom Metazoa; phylum Chordata; class Actinopteri; order Perciformes; family Channichthyidae; genus Champsocephalus; species Champsocephalus esox. The sequence continues at coordinate 29,404,805 of CM070488.1, read as the reverse complement.
ACTTTGACACCAAATACTGTAATGTGTATCCCTTCTTCTACTAACAGTACACTTTGGTTTGATTGTAAGACCCAGATTTGTCGTATTTTACATAATTAAGGCAAAAAAAAACACAGAAAATCATTATTTGTTTATCAATTACTCACCCCGTATGACCTTGAAGTCTTGTTTTTTTCTCGCATGCCACCACGGTGAACAGAAACTAAAAACCCTGCCCGTTTCGAACCGGTGAGAAAAGCAGGGACAAAAGCAGAAATACAACACATACCAAATTGGAGCTCAATATCTGGCACACGTTTGCATTCAGGTCAGAATATATGGCTCATGTAGGGACATTAAAATCTCAGGGTCATGAACTATGGCGCAATCTTTCCCTCACCTTCACCAGGTGTACTTGGGTGCCTTAACTCATACAATATAAGGCAACAAATTACCATTTGTGTTGCCTCTGTTGTGAAGACGTATGTTTTAGGAGCAGATGTAGGGCCTTTGCTAAACGCACTCAATTCACGACACCCTGTAGAAGGTTTTCAGTCCCTTTGTTTGGGTGAAAAAACACTGGATCGTTCGTTCCCATAATGCATCTCAGTGGCATCTTTCATCAGAGCCTCTCTGCATCCTAAATGTCCACCTCGTCCTCCTTGCTTTGTCACGCCATTTCTCAAGCCTGCGTCTAAAAATAATCCTGATGAAACCACTATGACGTCCGTGTTGTTTTGTTTCTTCTCAGAGACACAGAGGACAGGCTGAGTCTCATTCCTCATGACTAGTAAGGGAACTTAAGTCATGAAGCGAGGACACAGTTGCATATTTATCGTAGCCAAAAGAAACATGTGCTTGGTAAGGGCTTCTCTCTGTGTTTTTATCGGACGTGGGCTGCATGGTTTGACACGAAGTCTGTGTTTCCCATGTTTCTTATAATCTGCCCTGATCCTGCAGGGAGGGGCGTCTCCTGGCCGTCACACATCCATCCCATAACGCCCCCAATAAGGCGTAGGCAGCAGCTGCTCTGGAAGTGGACGCTGAAGCAAAGATATCCCAATCAATCCAGATGTGACGCCCCGTGTCACTTCACAGCTGGGGAGGAGTTGGTCCTTGTTAGAGCTTCCTGCCTGTGTGACTCAACCTGGAGGCACGTGTCCAGTATTAGAGGTTGTATCTGGATCATGAATCGTGGCTGCCCCTTTTGTTTGGCAGCGATCCTGCCTGACACATGGTGTTATCTTTGGCAGCACCTGGAAGATTGGTGACATTTCATTTAGATTTGTCCCGTTCATGGTATGCACAACTTAAAGGTGGGGTAGGTAAGTTTCAGAAACCGGCTCGAGATACAATTTTTGTTATATTCCATGGAATGCTCTTAACATCCCGATAGCAATGAATATCTGAAGTGCTTTGACAAAAAATCCATAGAAAAATGTCATCTGTAGAAGCCGTAATACTGTAAAAAGTACAACCAATCCGTTGGCTAATCGGATTGGCCTTCCATCGGGGCTCAAACGTATCTCGTGCCCTCATTGGTCATGTGCGCGTTCGTGTGTGTTGGAGGAGGGGCTCTGAGAGGAAGTGGCAGATTTTCTCCGGTTGTGTATTTTCCAATTTTAGCGATCTCGAGCCGGTTTCTCAAACTTACCTACCCCACCTTTAATGTATAACAATTATTTACAAAACATGTCTCTATAAACACACCGTACCCGAAAAGGAGCAGGGAGAAGAAGATAATCGTATATTACCTGCCCCTTTCTAAAAAAAAATTAGAAAAAGATGGTCTGTCTTCATATTTCCTTATTCACAGCCAATCATAGCAGTATCGTCGGAAAATAAGAGAAACACAAAAACGTAGAAAAACAATACTTAGTGCGCAACCTCGGTGCCAATAGGCGCAGCGCTGTCTAATTAAAACCCTACCACGTAATCCCACTTGACAGTTAACGGAAAGAAACAAAACAACACCTGAACAAGGAACAACATCTGAGTCAATCGAATAATCACAAACGGTTTTTAAGTTTTTAATACTAGTGTTTACTTGTATGGTATAATATTAATGTATGGTGTTGTGGTGAGGAAATGTCTGACAAGCTGTTGTTTACTTTATCGTCACATGATTTCTGTTAAGCTCCTCGTAAAGAGACACACAACTTGAACCCGCTATGCAAGAACACTGGGACGGAGACTGAGGTGAAGTGTCAAAAAGACTGGATTTAATAAGTCCACAAAAACCCAGGCAGGGGACAAAGCAACCTCTGAACTGAGTGGGGAGAACGTGGAGCAGGGCTGAGACGCAGGTCGGGCTGGACGCGGCAGGCAGGACGGAATGGAATGTGGAGTTTCTGGAACAGGCAAAACACAGAACAGGATTAGCATACGAAAAGATCCAACAGGAAGAGTATACAAAAGCACGAGAAAATCTAGTCAGCCGGACCTGGAGTTTACCACTGTGAGCAGTGGCGGAGCTAGGGGGTGACTCGGAGTGGCCACGGCCACCCCCAGCTGAATCCTGGCCACCCTATTGGCCACCCCAAACACACTCACCACCGGGGCCCAAACTATTTTAGAACATTAAGAAAACAATGTTTAAGTAGCCTTTCATCATTCATCAATAATTAACATTAATAGGACGTTATATCGATAATGTACTCACTAAACTTACAATTCATTGAACTTATTTTCTTCGAAAAGTTAATTATCCAAAGCCTCGAACACCCCCCTCTATTGACATGTAATGGTTTGGTCCTGCCTCCAAACGGCCCTTTCGAGCAGAGAGTGGGAGCATGTTAGGAGCAGGGATGCTAGTACTACTTGTGAACGATGTCTCAACGACTCCCAAAGTCAGGCTTTCAGAAGAGAAACGAAAGGAGAGAAAGACAAGAGAGAGGGACTAAAGGGCGATAGGATGTCACCCAGTTTTTCAAACAAAAGGTGGGTGTGATCTATGAGTGGTGGAAATGTGTCTGTTAGCTACGCGTAGTCCATTGTACATAATACTTGTTATGTTTTTTTTTACTAAGCTGACATTAAGTACTGTTAATATCTATACAGGTTTTTAATGTCACTGCTCTTTTAGCTGACATTTAGTAAATGCAGGTTCATTTTTAGCAGCTATTCACTAAATCAGTTGTCCCTCCCCCTGGTGCCAGGACCAACAGATCCATCTCTCGACTCAGCAGCCCTGTCCCCCCATAAGTGTTATATTTTCACAGCTCAGTGTCAGTAAATATTAGTATTGGACTACAAGATAGATGCAAGCCTGTGCAGGTAGAGTTATTTAAAGCATACATGAGTGGGTTGGGTTCTGGAGGTGTGGTTACAGCATGTGTGCTTGGTTGGCGTGGCCTGGGCCTGGTGGTGGGGCCCTGATGTATTTCCATGGGGCCCAGAATCCCTGCTGTGTATGTTCCAGAGGTCAGGACCTATAACACATTGACTACCCAATAGCATCGTGAGGCTGAACAGAAGGACCTGCTGACGATGTAAATGTAGTCTTTTAAAAAAACAAAACATTTACTGACTTTTTTAGGATAGCTTCAAGTAATGTTGTAAAATTAACACCGGGGGCCTTACAGGGTTAAGGGCTATTGTTTATTGTTATTTGCTTTAAGATGTTTATTGTTAACCCAATCATTGAATTTAAAAACTCTTATTTAAATGATGTGTGTGTGTATCTGTATTCCTGATGACACACTGAGAGAATGAGCTCATAGGGCTGCTGATCACCATAAGCTAAACAGTCTGTATATTGCACTACATTTGTATAATGTTTAAAGCTTCGTTGATACTTTGCCTGCGGGAATACGAAATAAATAGTTAGATATACTGAATATTATTTGATCTATTCCACCACTTAATCCCAAATAATGGAGAGGTGCCTTAAATAACCCCTTATTTTCTAGTGAGATGTATTTTTATGTTCATATAATAGTGATTTCAATGCCACCCCAAAATGATCCCTGGTTCCATCCTGGCCACCCCACTGAACATGTCCTGGCTCCGCCACTGACTGTGAGTATACGAAGAACTGGCGAAGTCTGATGATCGAACCGGAGTTTTAAGCAGCAGCAGGTGAGTGGTGGCAATCAGTGATGATGAGAAACGGGAGCGGAGGTGAGTTGGCGGAAAACGGAAAGTAGATCGACCACGCCCAGCCAGGAAGACAGACAAAAGGAGAAGGAGAAGGAGATACCGCAATTCCTCACCATTTCTGAATGATTGGCTTGAAGTCTGAACATTTTCCAACACTTAGCAAAGCATTGACAAAGCTTCTGTCACGGAGAGCAGCTGTGATCACCCCTGTGCGCTACTCATAAGCTAGTATGGTACGGTTGGAAGTATTCTTAGTGTCTCTATCGTACTGCGAGCACTCTCTGTTCATACGGTGGTGACCTCGTCCGCTATCTCCCACTCCTGTACAACTTCAAGACACCAGAGCAGCGGTAGAATGCCTTTTCATGGTTTTCAACACAAGTGCAGCGGTCATGGATCAGGTGTGTCGTTACAGTGAGGGTTACTGGTGTCCGGTGGTCCACAGCCAGTGAAACACACGTCCTCTGCTTTGTTTGCCTTTTCACTGCCGTTCAATTCATGGTAAAAATTCAGGCTGGAATTACAGGAGGACGCTTTAAAGTATTGCGAGTGTTACCTCGTTAGATTTGACAGCCCTGACACATTCACAGTATCAGTGTTATCATGAGGATTGTCTATGTGGTACGTGTATTATCTTTTTTCGTCTATGACAACTATGGCACGTCTGTTTGTCCTTCGTCGAGGTCCGTGGCTCAGTGGGATAGTGCGCTGATCTCCCTTCCTACCTCTGTTAATTGTGAGATTTATTTTGGAGTGTTTCCTTTTGCACTGTGAGGGCTCATATTCTGGAGAAACTGTAAAGAAGCAAATGCGATATCGGGCTATAGATAAAACATGTGATGTATGTAATTGAACCTGGAGGAAGGAGGTTGTTGCCACTGCTTTGTGGATGCTTTGAAATGAGTCAAAACAAATCAGTTATGGAGCTTAAGCATGCTTGTTCAAATCCCTCTTTGTTGGGACATCTGGCTGAATCCAATCAAAACGCACCGGGTCAGAATCATTTGACACGGATGGTATGTCATTTAGTCTTCTAATACAAATCTAATAAAGCAGGGACAGAGAGGCGCGACAAAAGATCAGAGGATTAAAGTTAAAATAAGTTTGGAGATGTTGCAAGTGTGCTTCGTGTTCTCTTGCCTGCTTCGACTCCTCTGACTAGGAGGAGGCTGAAAGGGCAGCCAATTAGTTGCAGGGCTCACCATGTGTTTTAGCTAATGAAGTCAGAGGGGAGAAAAGTGTGTGTGTGTGTGGTGTGTGTGTGTGTGTGTGTGTGTGTGTGTGTGTGTGTGTGTGGTGTGTGTGTGTGTGGGCTCTCGGCTGATAAAGACACACTCCATTGATACCTTTTGTTGAGATCATATCTCAGAGCAACCTTTTCCTCCACTGCCACATATCACTCCTCTCCAGAACACATTTCTCTCCCCCGTCTCACTCCTTGACGTAATTTCATTTCCCGCTTTTGCCTTTCATCTTCTCTCGGTACATTTCCCTCATATCTACGTGTCCATTTCAAAGGGCTGAACTCTGACGGGGTTTAATTAGTGTATTCAGACCGAGAAGCATAACAGGAATATTTTCTTTTCTTGTAGCTCCCTCTGATTCTCCTCAATGCCGCATTTAGAGTCCTCGCATCAAGCCTTTCAGACCATTAATCATGGACGACATGCAGCAGCAGTACACTTTGTTCCTTGTCTTTTTTAATTCTTCCTGCACAAAAGCGGAACATTCGGTGCTCCTGTTGTCTGACCTATTGCCATTGTAATATCATGGATGTCACAAGCTATTTCTTTCAATATTGGTGGTCACCCTGTTTGGCCAAACCAGCCTCGCAGACTCGAGTACATCTGACAGTTTCTCATTCAATGTTGTAACTCTGGCATTAGCGTTGTTTAAACACCTGTGGTTTTAAAAGAAGGCTGTAGAATATATCCAGAAGAAGGTCAAAGCTGCACCGAATACCGCTGCCTTAGACTCTTCCTTTTTCATTTGCCGGGGGAATTCCTGCAATAATTTCTCACCGCTGATTCTATCCGCCCTTTATTAAATGTTGACAATGCAACATCAGTCAGCATTACAATGATGAAGTGACCGCAGAGCACCTAACGCTATTACTGGGGATTCGGTCCCTTAGTCATGTGATTCAGTGTGTTACCCGCCCTGTGAGACATTTTGCTAGCTCCACTAGCCGATCTGCTCATAACGCTGAAGAAACACAAAACTGTTTAAAACTGGGACATGTTTTTTTGCCTTTGATGTAGAGAACAGAGTGGAAGTAGAGAAGATAAAGACAGGTCGGTATGACATGCCAACATGGTGGAAAGTAACCCAGTACATTCACTCAAGAACTATACTTAAGTACACATTTCAGGTACTTTACCATAGTATATTCATTTGATACTACTTTCTATTCTTCTACTCTACTACATTTTGGATTCAAATGTTTGTACATTTTACTCCACTGCATTTATTTTACAGATGTATTTACTTGTTACTTTATAAATTCACCTTTTTGAAATATGTTTATTTGGTATAGATCAAACCTTCCAACATTATATTTAAATAACTAGACTCACGAGTTGGATAACAGTACATGAAGTAAGGGATAATGCGAGGCGGTCATTACGGGGAAAAGAACACCCGACAGGCGGAGCAGGAGCCTGACGCGAAGCGGAGGGATCTTGATCAGCATTATTACGTGGCCACATTCTCAACAAAGTAACGATATGACTCCCAATATTAATTGAAATGCTTTTATAGATTTAGAAAATATTTTTATTGATTTAAAAAATAGTAGGCTATTGTGTTTTTTAAACGACATGCATCCGCTAAGAAAAATAGTCCGTTGTTACTGTCTGAAGTAACGTAGCAACGGCAGGAACTGCTTCGATAGTGTTTTTGAGGAGCTTTTTGATTACAGATTTGAAAACATCGTTGCTTGCTTTAAAAGTAGCACAATTCATGATGTCAAACCTTGGGGAAGTATCTAGATATTCCTGCCCTTATGCCAAAGTAACTGCACACTGAATATCTGTCGCCGTCTGATGTCTATAGAGGCTTCTCAATACTCAAATTTCCCCTCCTCGACTCCTCGACTCCTCGGTCCTCCGGTAGTGACCCGGAAATGAATTTCAGCGCGCCATTTTGAAGGACGTCTCATTTCTCTAAATGCACACCGAGGACCGAGGATCGAGCGCGAGGGCTCTCTGGAGGAGCTATAACCGAGGATACACTGATGGTTCCTCCACGGCTCCTCCGCGGATGCATTTCCGGGAACGGTGGAGGCGTGACACACGGCCGGACTTATCTCAGCCAATGACAGCTCTGCATGCAACCCCTGGATATTATTTTAGAAACTGCTCTCATCGCAACGCGATGTTTACAGTGAGAACAGCTGTGAGGCCCGTGCAGAAAGCAGAGCAGTGTGTAGAATATATATCACTCAGTATAACAGGCCTACTCTCTTTATTTGCTTTAGTTTAGTAGATATCTACAAACAAAGAGTCGATATTTTTCTAAAACCATTTAGTGCTTCACAATAAAATACACAACGGCTGTAGCCTGATTATGCTTTCGGAGCTGTAGGTGTGTGTGGTACAGTGTGTAGGTGTGTGTGTGGTAGGTTACAGTGTGTAGGTGCGTGTTGTACAGTGTGTCGGTGTGTGTTGTACAGTGTGTAGGTGTGTGTGGTAGGTTACAGTGTGTAGGTGCGTGTTGTACAGTGTGTCGGTGTGTGTTGTACTGTGTGTAGGTGTGTGTTGTACAGTGTGTAGGTGTGTGTTGTACAGTGCGCAGATGCGGCGGACAGACAGGTCTCAGTTGGTTTGGTGTCCTCTGCTTACTTTTAATACTTGCAAATACAATTTATGGCCTGTAATTTAAATTCCCCATTTCAGCGACCAGAGAGAGAGAGAGGGGATATATCCAGTCTCTGATTGTGTTACGTTATTATGAGAGTGCTCTCATACTTTAAATTGCATATATTTATATAAATGTATTTGTGTGTGTGTGTGTCCGCATCTGTAGCCTGGTATTGCCTCATTATATCGCACTCTCAATTAATTCAAAGTAAATATGTGGGGGAACGATGTTCAGTTGATCTAACAGAGATTATAAAATATGACAAAACACTCCACAGCTGATGCAGCTGCTGCCACGTAATAATGAACGACGTCGCTTTAATATGACCGCTCAGAGGAGAGGAGTTCTCATTTCTTTAAACGTCTGCTGCTTCCCCTCCTCTCTCCTCGGTTCCCCTCCTCGGTCCTCCGCTCGCATCTCCTGTGGGCGGGTCTAAGTGAGGGGGATCGAGGAGGGGAGTCGAGGAGGGGAAATTTGAGTATTGAGAAGCCTCTTATGTCTGGACCGCTGCGTAAAAAGGAGGGTTTCTGCCCCGTTACTTCTCCGCTGTTTTCTTGTTCCAGTTTGAAAAGCAAAACTGCATGCAGTTTGCTTTTCGGCCAAACTGTATACAGTTCAATTGAACGGACTTCTTTCTGCAGATGTGAACGTCCTTAACAACGGTCAATAAATCCTTGACAGCGCTCTGTCTGTTCTGGATTAACAACGTGTCACGTGTTCTGAGTTGACCAATCAGAATCGAGCATTCAACTAAACCATGTAATAAATGGCAGTAATATTGTTAAGACGTTTTTTGTTCCCGATTCTTAAATATCAAGATTTGCTGCTTTTGCTTTCCAATATTTTAAAAAGGATGGATGGATGTATCAAGGATGGATTTAAATCCGGGGACGTTGCAGTTACATAGCATGAGCTGTAACCAAAACTGAGACGTTTTTACTTTCTTTAAAAAAAGGTCATTCCCTGCCAAACATGTACCATCTTGCACAGCTTTGTATTAAAGATGAATAAGAAGAAAACCAGCCCTCAACAAAGAGAGGTCCAGAAGCTTGTGAAGACGGATGTATGACAACATAAACCTGACCTGAGAAATGGAAATAGGTAAAGCCTTGAATTCATGGGTGGATTGCACGACAAAAGGAGGATGGAGGATGGAGGGAGGAACTGATGTGTCTGACATTGAGTCGGTAAAGGAGTTATACGCCGGACAGGGTTCTTTAAGATTTGAAGCACCAGTTTTAATCATTAACTGTCTAGAGTCCAGACAGGGAAGAGCAGGGCTGACGGATGAAGCTGCTGTGTGTAAATCTCTCAGTCGTATCAAGGAGAGTACTCGGGGTAAACTCCTGACAACTCATCGCCATGTCATATATCTTCCATCTTCTCTGACCTGTAGAAGGTCCCTGGACTTTGGAGGAAATGTACTATGGGTCCGGCATCTAAAGTCACATCTCTGGAGTCACTCAATGAGAGCCTCGATTACTTTTAAGACATCTGGAAAAGAACAAAAACCAGATCGCTATTGACTGATGAATTGTCTTAAGCTCCTGCACATTGTAGGTGATAGGCTAAGGGGGCGGGACATCTCTAAGCGGTTTTGAACATTAAAGCATGGAGACATGTCACAAAATACAGATATGAACCTGAAGATGAGTATATAGAGCTCCTTTAAAATGTAAACAACATCCCAACTGAGGAAGCATTTCCTGGACCCATTGGGTGTAAGGATTTACCCACATTAGTCTCACAACATCCTGTGGGAGATGTCCATTGGCTTAAGCATGAAACAGAACAATTAGTGCCTTTCATGTGCTTCCATCAGGGAGGAGCTTTTGCCCCCGAGAGGTGGCACAGACAGATATGTGAGTTGTTGTAATCCATCAGCTGGCTCTTTGTCAGTGTTGGTGACGACGAGTGGCGAGGACAACAGCAATGCAAGCGTACTTCTATGTATTATACTTGCTGTCTTGATCCATTTGTGTATTGACTCCTGTTGAACATGAACAGAGACTATCTGAAAATTATTATCTTTTTTTTGTTATAATTATTAATCTGAGTGAAAAAAAAGAGAATATATATATTATTGTCATATTTTTTTATTTCTGACATGTTCAATAAATTGACTAAACTAAACTAAACTTCAGTCTGCACGCCAAATGGTCCCTGTGAGACGCCAAAGCTTCCCTCTGGAGCAGAATATGTATTTTACGGAAGAATAACCACCAGCTGGGTGTCTCCACAGCAGCCAGGTTGTTATAAGCAGAGAAGTTGTATCTGCATTTCTATTTATATGAGTAGAGCAGTATTGCCACGGTGACGGGAGCGAGGAAAATGTTCTGGGTGAAGAATGATAACCTGGTTTCTTACCATGACAGCATCAATTAAGCTGTGCGTGTTTTCTACTCGCAGCTGAAGCAGAGGGCCAATCAGAAATAAGAAAATCGATGTGGCGCCGGCTGGCTTGGATTAATTTACAAGCAGCTGTAATGACTGCAGACTCGTTGCGCCTGCTGCTCTGCAATCACAGTGCAATCCCTTTTCTTCTGGAGCTGTGAGCAAAAGAGAAGAAGCGTTATCCTGTATTCAATTAAATGTGCTCTCGGGGAATGGCAGATACTTCCATTATGTGGACTGCTGTAAAGACAACTGAGAGAACTTACATTTTAATCAGTAACTTGCACAACATATTCAAATAAGCCTTTTTAATTGTCCCGACACGTTTTCTTTGCTGCTTTTGATCCGATATGAATGATTAACGGGGGCCGGGCTCTTCTGGCGCGACAGGCTACATCGTTTAGATGTTTTTATCACGCTCATGTCGGTGATGAATAGTTCTGTAGAAGTCTTGTGGGGCCGGTTATGGTGTTGTGACTTCCAAATGAGAATACGTTACTGAATCAATTGTTAGTACGTGTGTTCTGGTGGATATAAGAGGAGCACGGGTTGCTCATCTTTTGATTTTACGATAGAAACATGCTCAATGGGCGCCTTGTTGCATTCAATGGCAGTTACTTAAAGAGGCCATATTATGCGTTTTGAGTTTTTCTCCCACACATGAACTCAAATACACAGTGGGCCAAAATAAAAAAAATGGGTGCTAGTGGAGGGCCGGACTGGTTCAAAGTGTATTGCAGAACGTATTGAAATGAACTTATTGCACATATTAAACCTGGAACTAACAAAGCTTCAATTATTGCCTATAAAAACACTAAATAATCAGTTGCATTCATTTCTCACGGCTCTATCTGCAGCTTCTCCAGAGTCATTTCTTATGAGTACATTTTCCCACAGGCCAACAACAGCTTCAAGAAAACTATTTCCCTCAAAGAGAAACCAAACATGCCCTGCTGTCGTGAGAGACAAAGTGCAGAAGGAAGCATCCATTGAACTCAGGTTGCTGCTCTAGGATGCTAGCTCAGACACTTGGCGTCTCATCTCGGGTGCAAGGTCATCAATGTGTGGGGTCAGGCTCTGAGCGGAGGAGAAGGCGTGCGTGCAATATACCGGCGGGCCAGATCTAACAGGAATTAGAAATTATCCTGCGGGCCGAAATTATATCCACCAAGGGCCTGATTTGGCCCCCGGGCCTCGAGTTTGACACATGTGCTTTAAGGGGTTTTCTTCTTGCTCACAATCCCCCTGATTTGATTGGAGGTTATTCAGCTCACCTGTTGGCTCATGATTCAAAATTGAGAGCAGCTTGGTGCATTCCTCCTCTTGGCCAATCACGACGAGAGAAAGCCTTTTTCGTGGCTTTAGAGAGGAAGAGAATTGCACTCTTTCCTTGGCCTCCATCCAAGTGTACTTCATATTTACTTTGTGTATGCTTCTCAGGCCTCTTCCTGATCAGGTTACATCTGGGAAACGGTACAGCCACATATTTCTTGTCACCCTCACAAGAATAAGCCCACACTTATGATTGAACACAGTTCCGGTCAGTTAAACATCCAGATCTGGCAGATGTGAAGTGTCAGAATCCCGCAGTCATTAAAAAAACAACATTTCCAACACCGTTTTTCAACATGTTTCTCACAGCCTGGGATGAACAGCTTTAAATAGAGCGGCCTAATGTCCCTTCACATATGGCAGAAAACATGGCAATGAAGTAGCAGTGACAGTGATTACAGTGAAGCTCTCAAGGCTTATGTGCGACCTTTCACTCTCTCCATGGAGATAGAAGTAGAATATGTATTTTTACTCACACAGGGAGAGGGGGGTTACAGATGAAGAAGAACAGAGAGATGGAGATAAGAGGGAGAAAGTGAGCGAACGCTACAGCTGATAGTCCAGATGTGTACAGAACAGATGTGTGCTTGCAGAGACTATAACTCTCACTGATGAACCGCCTCATTCGATGCCTCCTTTTTGAAAGATATACTAACATTTGAATTGAGTGTTTGTGTTACATCAGGGACCATGTGTTGTTACAGCCACACACACATCAGGCTTCAAGTGCAATGGTGAAGGATGGTTAACAGGGTTGTAATCGGATGTTGAAAGTAATTCATGAAACATTACTTTTGTTATCAGTGAGAAATATATGAAATGAACATGGAGTGATGTCATTCTGTATTCTGATCTGTATTAACTCGAGATGTTTTAATAGGTTATCTCTCCAACTCCACGACACTTCATTATAAAAGGTCATTGTAACACCGCTGCAGGTGTTGTCACTCTTCCGGCAGTGGCTCAGTCAGTAGGGGCTTGGGCTGGGAGCCGTAGGGTCGCCGGTTCAAGTCCCCGACCAGACCTAAACATGCAGTGTGGACTGCTACTTGGAGAGGTTCCAGTTCACCTCCTGCCCTGCCGTGGTGCCCTTGAGGAAGGCACCGGACACTCCCATTGCTCCCTGGGTGCTGTGCAATAGCTGCCCACTGCTCCTAGTGCTCGACTCCTGGTGCTAGGGTGGGTTAAAAGCACATTTCACTATGTGCTCTGCATGTGTGACCATTACAGAGGGTTTCATCCCTCCCAATATATATATATATATATATATTCCAGCCGTTGTAATCCTAAATTAGAAAAGATGAAACTTTGGGGAGCCGCTCACCAGCTGGAGGTGAGAGATTTCTCGGCATCAGCAGACTGATGTGTGAAAGAGTTGTCAGAATGTGTGATGTTTCCAACCGAGCCCTCAGCGAGGACAGTACTGTACGAGGTGCATTGTGGGATATCTCCATCCCGCTGCTTGTGGGCCTCTATCAGTGCGACATGATTGTGAAGGGTAGATTCTCGCTGAGTCGGCTGTTTCCCTTCCTCACCAAAAGGCAGGGGTCGCCGGTATTTTTAGACACTTTCTCTCTTTCCTTCACAAACAGCGCCGGAAATATGAAGCTATAATGTGGCGAGGCAGCCAGTGGACATGTTGTATTCCCAGCCTCAGTGAAACATAGCTTGTTTCTTAAGCGTTCCACACATAGCCTCATTAGAAAGGAGGGGCCTTTTGGGAGGCATGTGTGTATTGACATTGTATTTCCTCATAATATCAAATCGTCCTGCGATAGAGAGAAGTTAGATTATGTTTGACAGAAAGGGATAAATCCTCTTTATGTTAATCGAGTCCAATGTCTTCTCTAGCCACACACCACTTACTTTACAGCCAGAATCAACATGATCAGCATGTGCAACACCCCGGGCACTTGCCAATCTTTTCAGGACAACATTGCATTATTTAAAGGTAACAGGATTTAATGTACCCCGGACCAAAAAGCTGCAAAATACATGCAGGAACAGGGAATATCTTTACGTGACTTTTGCAAATCCCAAGGCTGTGAGGATGAAGCAATATGTGCACCGACACGGTCTGTACACACCACTGGTGCCAGAAAAGGAAGCCATTTCTATATCTCCATTCAATATGTTAAAGATGAGTCACACAAGTTGAAGGATGTGTGTAGGAGGTGAGAAGTGAGATGAGGAGTAACTGGGGGGGGGGCGCATGTGTTGCTGGTGTTACTCTCTGGGTGGCAAGGAAATGTCATTCAGTGCAATCTGTAAAGGCCCTGTCACACTGTCCCGAAATTGACACCCGATGGACACACGATAAAGGAAATGTTCAAATTCGGCTGTGATCGTAGCAACATCGGGCCGTTCGTGAGGGCATCGAAGCCATCGTACGACCGCCGGTGGAGTTTCTCAGGCTCCGGCAGCAACTTCGTGAGCGGCAACTTCGTAAGGCACTCGTGAGCATCTTGTCAAATCGTGTCATCTTCGTGTTATCATCGGTGCATTCTCCCTCACTCTGATCGGGGCGAATGCCCGATGGCACCGATGATAACAAGATGCCCTCACGATGGCCTTACGAAGGGCAAAATGGAATTCAACACGAAAATGAACCTTCGCAAAGTCCTTCGGCTATTTGTTGGCATGCCAAAGATTTTGCCACCGCTCACGAAGTTGCTGAGAAACTCCACCGGCGGTCATACGATGGCTTAAGATGCCCTCACGAACGGCCCGATGTTGCTACGATCACAGCCGAATTTGAACATTTCCTTTATCGTGTGTCCATCGGGTTGTTTTATTGCACAACAAAATCATGTAAACATATTATGTAAATAACCCAATTTGTGTTCTGTGAAACTAAAAGAGGATATAATATATTATTTTGAAGGAGAGTTGACAGGAAATTGTTGTTGTTATGGAAACAACATTACGGAGAAAACGTAATATTTTCTTCATATAAAGACGGATAAAGTAAAGAACAAAGTCTGAAGATATCAGCACAGTATCATAGTACTGTAACATAATTGTTTGTGTTACTTTCATTGCAGTTGTACGTCTTAAATGTAATGTAAATGTTGCCTTCGTGTGTGGTTCGGGGCTATCTTCGTGCGAAATTCACAATTCCATATTCGTGTGTCCATCGGGTGTACATTTCGGGACAGTGTGACAGGGCCTTAAGAGGAAAGTGATGAGGAAGGTGAATATGGGAGGTTCATCCAAATGTCCCACCAACACATGACCTGGAAATTGATCGACACGTGACGTATCGAAGGACGTCCCAATTGCTTGAATGCTACGGCAAAGTGTTATAGCCACATGCCGTCTGCATACTGCCGCTGCCAACCAAGGTTTTTAGAACGGACTTGCTAACCTTGTCGTCAGTTTGTGTGCCAGCAAGCAGCTGGGGGGCGTGACTGATGCTCCTGCCTCTCACCTCCTGAATCACCTGAGCTCCACAAGATCAAAGCTTTTGTTTTTCACTGTAGCATTACTTCCGCTCTGTACAGCCTGTTACGAATGTTTTACTTAATTCCAATCTTTTTTTCAGGCCTCAAAAACCCTTGATGCTAGTCCTGAACTGCTGAAACAATTTCATAACATTCACGTGCTACTTAGTAATTATTTATCTATTATCTAATATTTCATTCCAATAACTTGTATATTTAAGCAATAGCTCACGACAGGCTGTGGTGTATATATATATATATATATATATAATTTTTGTTTTGCTTTTCAGCCCAACGGTATACTGTTTTTCTCAGACGCGGAGGGATACTGATTTGTTGTGAAAAGTAACTTACAATTCTACCCATGGTATACGCTCAGTATATCGCGGCTAAGAACCAATCAGATTGCTTGATTTGATTTGTCCGTTTTATAAAGACTCGTATTGCACTTTTCCACTTTTTTTAAAACTATTTTTCTTTTTTGTATTACTGTTCATATAATATACTTTAATATTGTTTTAATATTGATCTGTATTATTGTGTTGCATTGCTTGAGAAGACTGTGACCTAAGATTTTCAACGACATAATTACTTATGTTAGTTTGAATAAAGAACCTTGAACCTGAACAACACTTTATATATCCAAATTATTCGAAGCTAGTAAGAGCCACATCCTGCCAAAACTAAAGTGAGAATTTCTCAGAACCATTCTTGACCTGATTCAGAGAGTGATTGCCTCGAGCTAAAAAAGAAAGGAAGTGATGAGAATAATTACCACCTTCATCCTGGGAAGTGTGTGTCCCTGCTGTGTGTGTTTTTGTGATTGCAGAAGGGTGTGTGATTCCCGCACGTGGCAGTAAATAGGGCTCATGCTGCTGCAGCAACGTGCTTCTCTAGGACATGAACTAAAATATGCTCCGGTGCTTCGAAAGCCATTCACTCCGGAGGCCTCCTGCGGTAAGGGATGTCCCCTTTAGAGCCCTTTTAGAGATAAAAGAAACGGCACGGTAACCCTTTAAGGGCAAGTGGGACAAACACCTCCCAGGCAACGTGACACTGTTGATGTGTGAGGTTGAAAGGAGAGCGGTTTGATTCAGTGTCCTATTTAACTTGCCCTCACAATATCATCATCAAACCAGGCTACAACTAAACCTGACCGCAAGCTTTGCACACTGTCCAAAACGGTTTCTCTCCCGATGCATGCAGGTTTGTACTTACATCAACTTTTTCCACGCATGCATTGTAGTTCATGGGTATTCACGCTAGAACTCCAAGCGCAAGAGTTTGAAATTGACTGCTCTCAGAGTCCGACACGCCTGTCCTTTCAAAGAAACTAAACCAGGACACAGCCACACCAAGACGTAGCTGGAAAAAACGTTTAGGTCATTTAGTAACGAGGACAAAAGGCCACAGGGCTTCAGCGGTACTTTTGCTAGTTCGGGTTGGCAGGAGTATCAGGAAAAAGATCTAGAGCAGCGATACCAGGGGAGCGAGCGAGGCGCAAAGCATTTAGCAAAGATCAAGGACTGTTCAAAAGACGACAAATTGACATTGGACTGTTGAGAGAATATCTTCCAACATCAGAGTAACGTGATGACAAAGGTAACAACTGTAGCTGTGAACGTGACAGGATGTGAGATGACCTGGAAGAGCATCAGGACTGTTTGAGGCATGTGATAGCGATGTGATGAACATGATGATTCAGCCTCTATGGAGAGAGACATCAAGCATGCTCATTTCTGACGTGGAGCTACTCTGAAGTAAACATTGAATACTGCTTTCTATTCCTCCATCTTGTGAGTGTGTGAGAATGTTGGGAGTTTGACAAAAGTCAGAATTTTGAGAAAAAGTTAAACATTTGAGATTTAGAGGAAAAAGTCCAAATTTAGAGAAAAAGTCAGGATTTGGAGAAAAAGTCAGGATTTGGAGAGAAAGTTAGGATTTGGAGAGAAAGTTAGGATTTTGAGATTTAGAGGAAAAGTCAACATTTTGAGATTTTCAGAAAAAATCCAACATTTCGAGAAAAAACTTGGTGTTCCTCCATCTTGTGACTGTGTGACTCCCTCTCTTGGATATCAGCATGTGAAGGACACTGCTCAGGAACTAGTTAATGCTCTGTATGTGACGACTACTTCCATTCTGGAGAGGATCACAGACACATGGATCCTGAGGCTGAAGATCAAGCCGGGGACGAGTGATATGTTTCTAACAGAGACGTTTTTTGGACAGAAGGGATGGAGGGAAATAAAAAGGACAGGCTAAGGATTGGAAAGACAGGTGTTGTATGTCAGCAGATCGATAGCAGCTAAGGATAGAAGTGTATCTCCTCCACCTCAGCAGCAGGAATAGAAACGGTGACCCTGAGGGAAATCTGTGGACTATAGATTGGTTTAGGGGCCAGTTTCTCATCGATGGGAATTCTGTATATTATTTTGGTCTAATAAATAGACTGAGTGCTTATTTCTCAAACCAACAAATGTCTCTCTTGGCGTACTTGTGAAAACAGAAACTATTGTAGGGTTGGGGGAATTGTGAGCCTGTGACCTTCTCCAAAAAGTTTCAATCTGCAAGTACCCTCAAAAACGATATATATGCCTTGATTTGTACTTAACTGATCAAAAAAGTGACTGACAGTGGAACAGAATTGACAAATACTTAAGTTGACACTAAAATAAATGAAAGATTTGATCGGAGAGGGTTAAATAATGAAAATATGCTCAGGGAATGTGACTTTGAACTCGATGAACCAGTTCAAATCAGCAAAGTGATTTATAATTCTCCCTATATTTCATGTACTGTACATGATGTGCTTATGAATGCTATATCGTTGGTTAGAATAGCTCAAATAATCTGCCTATAATCCTTAGTTTATCCCCAGGATTACCCCGATAGGAGATAGCGGTATAGCTGCCGGCCCTTAGCATGTTAGCACGGGACCAAAGGGTTCAACCATGGATCAGGTTGAATTCCTAAAGGGTGTCTTCTCAGTCTGATTGGTATTTCTGAGACATTTCGGTACCATACCTTTAAAAAGAAAGAAACTCTGCAGACCATTTACATGCACACAAATGTATATAAAACACTACAGGAAAGGGAAACCAAAAGAAAGCATTCTAGGTTCCCTTAAAGGTCACCTATTGGATGCATGGATTTCTGCGTAGTTGTTCTATCTGTCATAGTTTCCTGACAATCGGTTTGATTATCTCAGAAGAGAGAACAGTTCTAAAGTTATGTCCTAAAGTTACGTCCTAAATATATAATTGTGCCCTCGTGGAGCTTGAACCTGGCTTCTGAACTGCGTTGAGCTCAGCTGCTGGGGGCACGCTGTGTCCAAGAGGAAGAGGAGCTTGTGGCTGCTCCTCTCCCCCATGAGAGCCAGGCTGATGTAATACGCCGTCTGGGTGAAGGACCACGATCCCGCATGTCAGCATCCAGCCTGCTGTCTTCTCTTTGCTCAGTGCGCGGCAGACGCTATGGATTCTCATGTATTATTATGCTCAGGCCCCGTGCTTACATTACACCCTCGCTGAAGGTCACAGACTCACAGCGCGGCACGGAGCAGAGACAAAACAGCAAGAGAAGAAGTGGCATCAATAATCCATCAGCGCTCCTCTTGTCTTCTCTAATCTTTATTTCTTCTTGTTCTTTTCCCTTCCCTCGCAGTCCTTTACTTGAAGATCTCCTATCATGCTATTTTTGGGCATATATTATAGGTCTCAGATATATAGAAATATACACAAAACATGTCGATAGGCGCTTTCACACCGCAGAACTTTCCCCACAAAGCTCTTTAGTTCTCATGAACTAAGTACGCTAAGTACGCTGACGTCGCTTCTTCTTCTTCTGCTTTGGGTTTACTGGCAGGCCGCAAACCACTTCACGGCGTATACTGCCGCCCAAAGTCCCCGGCCGGAAGTCCCCGGAGTTGGGGACTGGCCTTCCGAGTAAATCGCCAGAACGCCGAC
This sequence comes from Champsocephalus esox, assembly GCA_036324585.1. Classification (NCBI taxonomy): domain Eukaryota; kingdom Metazoa; phylum Chordata; class Actinopteri; order Perciformes; family Channichthyidae; genus Champsocephalus; species Champsocephalus esox. The sequence goes on along the minus strand of CM070488.1, from coordinate 29,385,730 downwards.
ACCTCCTCATCTCCACCGCTCCCATGTTTTCTTTTGTGTTGCCATAAGTTAGTCTCTCTGCGTTTCTGCGCTGGGCTAATGCTAATGCTAATAATGCTAATGCAAGGATAATAAAATGGCGGCTTCACAAAACTTTTTTGGAGTTTTACGGGGCGTGGTTTGCAATCCGCCCAGCCAATCAGACATAGGAACCTTCTTCTCCCACGAAAGTATACCTGCTCTCTAGCAGGGACGGAAAAGGGGGTGAAACGGTTCGAATTAACTCATTTTAGTTCTGGCTCTTTTTGGTGTGAACGCGACATTTCGGAACTATATCGGAAGTGTGAAAAGTACTGCGGTGTGAACGCGCCTTATGATGTGTTTTGCTCAAAATACCAAACAGATCATGCATTTTAGACATCCCTCATATCGCTCTATTTCAGCCCTGTTAGAGAATGGCTGATCTGGGTCCTTAGCTTGAAACAAATTAAATAAAGAGGAGGGGTAGCTTGTGCCTGCTGAGAATTATGGGGAGAGTTTTATTTTCTGACACTTTGTGAGTTCCCTGACACACCGGGGACACATATTTATGTATAAAGTGTTAGGGAATCATTTGCTTAGGTATTCAACCTTCGACACAGTTCATAATGTTCTCCTCTCACTGTCTCCTTTCCCACGGCACAGGTCTACGGCCTTGCTGCTATCGCTCTTAAGGAGGAGCAGCTTGGGTGCATTGTTGTTGCCAGACTATGACCGAGCACAAGCCGCCATGAGGTAGTTCACTGTTCAGGGACGTAGGTTCCCATGCGCACGTTCTTTCCTATGGACGAGAGCTCTACTTAGATTCAGGGTCCAAGTGTTTGGTCTCACTGATGAAGAATGTTGATTATTACACTCCCAACTAGTTAAAACCTCGAGCAGCAGAAGAGTTCTTCAGAATTGGTTTGGCAACCGCTGAGTCAACTCGTCACATGTGTTGTGAATTCTCCGGCCGTAACTCCAAATAAACCGTCAGTGTTTGAGCCAGTATTTAGATTTTAGAAGAAGAATAAGAAGAATTGTGACGTCTGTAGTCAACGCACTTTAAAGGACTACATTTCCCACGGCGCCTGTGCTAAAGCCACAGTGATGGGCAAGCTGTTGAGAGACACCGTCGAGGAACCGTTTTTAACCGTACCGCACACGCACATACAAATCGTACAAGTGCCCTTTAAGTTAAGAAGTTATAAGCATTATCAAGAACGAAAGACTACCCAAGTTGTTTGTTATTTTCATTTGTTTGCCTATTTCTTTTGAATATTGTAAAGGCCTGTTTTCTTTGTTGCATGTGCAAAAGTGTGTTATTTTATTTTGAGAAAACACATCGTCTAAATCGAAGGCCAAGCAACACTTCAAACTGCGAGTACTTTAAAGGAAAGAAACGAGTTAGAACTGTCTGTTGAAGGCGTCTAGTGGCTTGATGCGAGGAAGCCACGACACCCAGTGTTTGCCATCAAAGCTCCAGCTCTCCTCGTGCCTCTCTGAGTCCTGACTCTCCAGTGCTACAGAAGTATCCCCCACATGAAGGACATTAAAAAGTGCATGTTGTATGACAGGAGACCTTTAATACATTGTCCTCTCTCAGAACAACATATCGTGTAAGTGACAAAAGTGAGAGCTCGACTCGCTTTGATTCGCCAACTGTGCAGACACTCGACTCGCCGTCTCCTCTAACCTGGACCTTCCCACACAAACACATGGTGGCGCTTTATTCGGAAACTCAGATCCGACTCCCCCCTGCTGTGAACGCGGGTCAGACGCATCGCTGACCTGAACCATATGCTGCTGAAAGACAGGCTTTGAGAAGCAGCGACAAGTGCTCACGGCTCTGGGACTAAATGCTTGATTTACGGCCTCCATCAAGTGCTTCCTTAGTCGTTCACCGAAATAAACAACACAGCGGAAGCTGCGGCGGCTGCCCACGCGTTTCTCTTTGTGATTGTCACCTTGCTCGATTACCGACGTGCACTTTATTCATCTTCAAGTGGGAAATTGCTGTTGTGAACAAAGCCGAGTGCCTTTAAAGGATGCATTGACTGTGTTTTGTGTCGTGATTTCTGGATGCCACGTTTTAATCGCCTGAACAGCACATCATGATTGCATATTGTTTTTGCTTTTCACTCAATGGGACACATTCATCAGAGTTCACAGTGTACTCTGCAAATGACCAATCAATCAATCAATGTTTATTTATAGCCCAATATCACAAATGTTACATTTGTCTCAGTGGACTTCACAGTGTGTACAGAATATCAGTATGACAATACGACACCCTCTGTCCTTAGACCCTCTGACCTTAGACCCTCTGTCCTTAGACCCTCTGTCCTCAGACTCTCTGTCCTTAGACCCTCTGTCCTTAGACCCTCTGTCCTTAGACCCTCACATCGTACAAGGAAAAACTTCCAGAGAAAACCCACAGTTTAAAGGGAACATGGGAGAAACCTCAGGGAGAGCAGCAGAGGAGGGATCCCTCTCCCAGGACGGACAGACGTGCAATAGATACCGTGTGTAAATTGAAAAGATAATACATTTGCAACATAGGTAGTCCAGATGTTTGGAAATGCATGTGTGTAGAATAGGAAGATGAATCCACGAGGATATCCATCAAGGACCGATGATCCAGGACCACAGCCACGACTCAAGATCCAGGACACAGGACCGCAGGATCATCCATGACTCCGGATCCCGGCGTATATAGACACCAAAAAGAAAGACATTTGGGGAAGCTGGGTTAATCGGAACATGAGAGTACACGGGTATAGACAGAGAGAAGGAAGAAGTAAGATGCAATAATGTCTCCTTCATGTAAACAGGAAACAGTGAAGCTACACGGTGAATTTTGTATTTTTTACCCAGTGTAAATATTTCATAAGGAGATGCGGCAAGGAGCCTCTCCGCAAGTCTTCAAAAACACGACATAAATATTATATACATGAAATATTCTTCTGTGTTTCTTTGCTGATATGAAACGGCTCTGCCCTGAAGAAAGAGGAAAACATCTCTGCGGATGCTTTCCCGACATGTTTATCCTTTATTCTTTCTGATTACAAATGAAACGGCGAGAAAATGAATGTGCAGTTAAAGTCATCGTTAGACGAAGAAAACCGATGTGTGCTTGAGAGTAAACGAGAGAAATGGCTTCTTATTCAACAGGAACAGGAATAGGGCCATCCGTGTTTCTCGAAAATGAGATCGATGTCCAGCGCGAACAAAACCATTATCACGAATGGTCTTATTCTCCATGGAGATGTTGGAAGAGGTTAACCTGCATGACTCAAAGGTCTGAAAATAGTCCCAGATTTCATGGCAGAGGATTGATCTGTTTTTGTTTAGAAGCCAAGTAATGGATACACGGAGGCACTCAGGTTGCTTGACGGCTGCAGTCACGTAAACCTGATTGTTACCTCCAAATGGAGCACATTATTTCTTGTCTCGGTGACCTAGATGGGAACGGCACTGCCCTCCAATGGATGTGTTTTAAATGAGGTCAGACTCCTCTCGGATGGAGGTCTGAGATCCTCAAAAAGAAGTGTTGCGCTGCAGTGACAAAAGTTAGAAGCTGTTAAAGCTCCATCAGACGGTCAATGTTCAAGATGCAAGGCTTTTATTGTCATGTGTGCACAGTGTAGTTATGTCGATGAAAATCTTAGGTCCCAGACTCCTCCAACAGAGCAACACAATGAAACAGATAAAATAGTGCAAGTAAATACAACAAAATAGAATATAAATAGTGCCATAAGAGTCTATATACAAGTGATACATAATGTGTGAGTTTCAAACTGGTGAATGTTGTGGATGTTCTTAGTTCAGGTGTTTAACAGTCTTATGGCCTGTCGGCATGATGTTGATACGAAAGAGTGGTGGAGTCCCATCTGTCTTTGGAAATGCACCCAGCAGGTGGCAAAGGTTGACTCCAAGTGTCAGATGTTATTTAAAGAGGACCTATCATGCTATTTTTAGGCAATAGCATGGCTCTCAGATATATAAACAAATATATTAAAAAAACATGTCTATGAAGTGTTTTTCTCAAAATACCAAACGGATCACCCATTCTAGCCACGCCTCGTATCCCTCTGTTTCACTTCCTGTTTCTAAAGTGCTGATTTGGGGAATACAGCTTTTTTTTAAAAAGGAAATTGATTAAATAAAAAGGAGGGGTCTGAGCTCATGCGGGACCCGGCAGCTACTGTCTAAACTAAATGCTGCCGTGATGGATTATCAAGGATCCTCTCTGAAACAGTCTGGAGCTCAAAGGCTTTCTCTCTTGCCGGTTATACCACACGGTGAGTTCCTTTTTACTTCCTGCTTCTTCACACACATGCTCTCCAGCACAGGTTAGCTCTGAGTGTTAGCGATGCTAATGTAAACACCGACCATATTACGTCCAAAACAGTCGGGAATTGTTTCTGATAGCAACGTTTCTGATTGGGCCCGTGGGTCCACATTTCAGATATTACGTCATGTCGGACGCAAATCTGGATCAGCTCCGTTGGAACCCCCGTTTTTAGAGATTTGGGTACGGAGGAAAAGAGAGAGGGTTTTATTTTCTGACGCTGCGTGAGTTCCCCGACACACCGGGGACACATTTATGTATAAAAGACATCAACAAGTGCATTTTGCATGATAGGTCCCCTTTAAGGAGAAAACCTTCAACCAAGAGCGAAGAGCCCAATTTAGTTCAGTGCTCATTGCTGCTGGTTGTAGTTCTGTTCTTATCTCTGTAATCCAGGGCTGGACTGGCCACCTGGATATTCCTTTTACTTTTGTTCTGGTCCATGCATGTTGGTAGTTGTCTTGCACTGATAGTAAACATGTTCCTCTGTCCCAGCCCTGCTTGAATCCAAAAGATGTTCTCCCACAAACTTTTTATTTATTCCACAAATATATAACATACATGGAGATGTACATACAAATCACCACCGCCTCAGTTTACAGTCCACTCAAATCTACACGTTATGCTCACATACACATACAGTACATTAACCCTTTCCTTCCAAGTCTTGGCAAATTATACATAAATACAGACATTCATTTAAATTCTCCGACCTGTCCCTGGGTAGTCGGCTGATCATATTTTGATTTGGACACATATCTTGGCAAGCGTAGGTGGTGGGATTGGGATTCTCAGCTTTGTTGTGGCCCCTTTTTGTAACTAATGATGACAAGACAAGTGTATTTCTATTTATTTATTTGTAATTATATTATTTTTTGCATTGCATCATCAAAGCTTACATATTAAAAGTTGCAAATTAAGTTGAATACGAATACAATCTTTTACATATTGTTAAGACAATTGCCATTTTCCAATCCGGATTTTCACTCCAATAGTCACTTATTCTGGTTTGGCGTGAAAATTGGCTCAAATGTGCTGCTTCCAGGTGCTCAATGTGATTTTTTTTTACATGATACATACACTGAATGTCTTTGGATGATGGTGGACTAAAAAAGAGGGACACAAAAAATATCTTCCATTTAATCGCTAATGGAAATAATCGGTATGTTCAATAACGTCCATGTTTGTACGTCCATGAGAATAACTTGATGAGCATTTCCCTCCATTGTGAACTATAACGGATATTCAAAATGTTAATCATAAAATGCATATTCAGGCAAATATGAAATAGTGAAATCCTTTCGTAGTCTTCTGAATTGTACTCTGATAATCTGATAAATATATTTTACCATGGGTTCAATCAGAGAGAGATATCCTCTATCTTTCTGTCTCTCTTCCTCTCCCTGCAGTCAATACGACTTTTCAAGCCTTTCCTTTCTGCTTGTATGTGACCTTTATTACTTTCTCATATCCTCTGTCTTCCCTCGCTAAATCCATAGCGGCTGTATATTACATAGAACTATATGGTGTGTGTGCGTGCGTGTGTGTGTGTGTGTACGTACACGTGTGCTGCTTCTTCGTGTTATAATCAGGATTTGTACATGCTCTGAAAACTGTGGAGCTCCACACCGAGGACCAGCCCTCATTCTTATTTTTAACCACTCCATTAATGTCTTTTTTCCTTCAATACCTCCATCAATCGTCCCTCTGTTCTCCCACCTCTCTATTCTTTGTTTCTTGCTCGCTCTGACGAAGGACAACACGTCATGAAGACTTGATTAATTGATCGGTATTGATCAGCAGACTTTACCAGCAGTGGCACAATTTGGAGCTAGAAGACAAAAGGAACAGGATTGATGGACGAATGCGTCTTTAAAGGCCACATTCTGATCTATATGTATATTTAAAGAACGCTTTTAGGCAGTTTGAGGTCAATGATATAGTCAATTATCAATGCTTTTGTGTTAACACTGGATCACATGGCGTTAGTTATGTTAAAGGATCGCTCATAGTGAGAAACCGACAGTTCACCTCAGCTTTCCACAGGATTTAAGAGTCGTTCACAGCTTGTTTATTTTAATTGTATGGCCCTCAAATGTACTGGTTTGGTTTTAACAGAGCTACAATCAAAAGTCATATTGGACTTGTCATGTTAAAAAGCAATGAGAAGCTAACACATGCAAATAAACGGATAAACCTGTACGCCGGTGCCTTACTGAATGCTGCCAAAAACATTTGCATTCATGAGCCGACTTGCCCTTCGGCGAAAGTACCATAATATGCTATTGCGGCGACTGAGTCTTGATGTAATGAAGCTATAGGTCAGAGTTTTAGCAGAACAAAAGGTTTTGGAGGGACGGGGACATGGAGAGAAAGCACTTTTGGTAATGAGGTTTGAGAAATAATGTATAAAATGTTCTGTTATGATGAGAATATTGGCTGTTTTTCATAGACCTCTCTGATGTGAACATCTTTACATCTCAGAGACATTTGATAATGTGTCTTTGGGCTCTAGGAACTTGTGACGTTTTTCTTGGTTCTGCCAACTATTTTATATCTCAAACGAAACATCGAGAACTGGAGAACGTTATCTGACGATGAACTGATAATGAAAATATTTTAGATGCGCCTTAATCGGATGTATTGCGAGAGTTGAGTGAAGATGGAATAACTGGAGAGCAATGACAAAAATGTGACGCAGGAATAAGATCTAAACCCAAGAATTAGTAAGCATTAATCCTTCCTGCTTCCCTCATCTTGAATACGGTCTATGGTTGAAAAGCTTATAATATGTCCAGGTTTTGTTTTACGACATAAAATCCACTTGTTCATGTCTTTTATTTATCAACATGTGTCCCCTCTTCTTCATGTCTCTTCTACATCAACATGTGTCCCCTCTTCTTCATGTCTCTTCTACATCAACATGTGTCCCCTCTTCTTCGTGTCTCTTCTACATCAACATGTGTCCCCTCTTCTTTATGTCTCTTCTACATCAACATGTGTCCCCTCTTCTTCGTGTCTCTTCTACATCAACATGTGTCCCCTCTTCTTCATGTCTCTTCTACATCAACATGTGTCCCCTCTTCTTCGTGTCTCTTCTACATCAACATGTGTCCCCTCTTCTTTATGTCTCTTCTACATCAACATGTGTCCCCTCTTCTTCGTGTCTCTTCTACATCAACATGTGTCCCCTCTTCTTCATGTCTCTTCTACATCAACATGTGTCCCCTCTTCTTCATGTCTCTTCTACATCAACATGTGTCCCCTCTTCTTCATGTCTGTTCTACATCAACATGTGTCCCCGTCTTCTTCATGTCTCTTCTACATCAACATGTGTCCCCTCTTCTTCATGTCTCTTCTACATCAACATGTGTCCCCGTCTTCTTCATGTCTCTTCTACATCAACATGTGTCCCCTCTTCTTCATGTCTCTTCTACATCAACATGTGTCCCCTCTGTGGAAAGAGACTCTGAAAGTTTCAGGAACAAAGATTCTCTCTCTTTTTGATCCATTTCTATAAAAACCTGTCTGAAAATGAGCTGATCAGATTTTGGCCACTTTATGATGTCATCACGATGTGTTGTCTTGTGTAACCATTAGCCAATCAGCAACCAATGTACCCCTTATCACCTGAATCTCCTCCTAGAGCACCATTGAGTTCTTTGTAACCAAATGTCTCTCAGAGGGGCGTGGGGAGGGGCTCCTTATTTTCATCTAAAGTAACAGACGGAGAATCACCACTTTGGAAACAGAGGGGATTATGGGTAATGCTGCAATGATCTGTTTGGTGTTTCAGCCAATCAGAGACAGGCTCTGTATATATCTGAGACTTGTGATATATTGATGAAAAACAGTATAATAGGGGACCTTTAAACTACTACATGTTCTGACGCGCAATATTAGCTTAGCGGTAGTGACGTAGTGTCGTTATTTATATAGCACCTTTCAACACAAGGCAATTCAAGGTGCTTTACAAAAATGAAAGACATTCAGAGAAAGGCATTTAAAAAAAAGATAATAAAAGAAACAATTAAAAGAAAAAATACATAAATAAAAAGCACATGAATAAAAATTACATGAATTACAGTGCAGTTTAAGATATGAATAGTTCACACATAAGTTCCACTTTACTGATGAACACAACGGCTCAGTTTCAATTTAAAAGCAGCGACAAAAAGAACAGTCTTCTTGCTGGATTTAAAAGTAGTCAGAGTTGCAGCGGACCTGCAGGTTTCTGGGAGTTTGTTCCAGATACTTGGAGCATAATAACTGAACGCTGCTTCTCCATGTTTAGTTCTGACTCTGGGGACAGGAAAGCTGACCAGTCCCTGAAGACCTGAGAGATCTGGATGGTTCATAGTTTAGCAGGAGGTCAGAAATGTATTTTGGGCCTAAACCATTCAGTGCTTTATAAACCAGCAGCAGTATTTAGAAATCTATTCTTTGACACACAGGAAGCCAGAGTGAAGACTTCAGAGCAGGAGTGATGTGATCCACTTTCTTAGTGTCAGTGAGGACTCGAGCAGCGGCGTTCTGAATCAGCTGCAGCTTTCTATTTTTTAGTGAGACCTGTAAAGACAACACTAGATATGTTCTTTAGGTGATAGTAGGCTGATTTAGTAATTGTTTTAATGTGACTGTTGAAATGAAAATGTCTAGCTTTATCTGTTGTTTTGAACATTGCAGACTGAAGCTCAGCGCTAACTTTTATACGTTCTGCCTTGGCTCCAAAAACTATTACCTCAGTTTTATCTTTGTTTAATTGGAGAAAGTTCTGACATATCCAGTCATTGATTTGTTCAATGCACTTACTCAGTGTTTGAATTGGAGCATAGTCTCCTGGTGAAATTGTTACGTAAATTTGTGTGTCATCCGCATAGCTATGGTAACTTATTTTGTTGTTTTTCATTATCTGAGCCAGTGGTAGCATGTAGATGTTAAAGAGAAGAGGCCCCAAGATGGAGCCTTGAGGAACCCCACATGTCATATTTGTCAACTTAGATGTGTATTTACCTATAGAAACAAAGTTGTTTCTGTCCTTTAAGTGGGATTCAAACCAATTTAGAACTGTTGCCGAAAGTCCCACCCAGTTTTCCAGTCGGTCGGGTAATATGTTGTGGTCAACAGTGTCAAACGCAGCACTGAGATCTAATAATACTAACACTGAAGTTCTGCCACTGTCTGTGTTTAAGTGGATGTCATTGAAGACCTTTACAAGAGCAGTGTCAGTGCTGTGGTTTGGACGAAAGCCTGACTGGAACACATCGAAACAGTTATTTAGATGCAAGAAATTACTCAACTGTTGAAAAACTACTTTTTCAATGATTTTGAGTATAGTTTGATATGGGCCTGTAATTGTTCATTACTGAAGCGTCTAGATTATGCTTTTTTAAGAGCGGTTTAATGACTGCAGTTTTCAGGGCCTGTGGAAAAACACCTGAGTGAAGAGACTTGTTTACTATATGAAGTAGATCTGAGGCCATGCAAGGAAAGTTAGCTACTTACTTCTGGTATTTACGCTTTAACCAAATGTGTAAGTATCATACATGTGTGTTTTCCACAGATGCCTTTTACCGCAATATTTCAAAATGCATTGGAAAAATCCCATTGCTCTTAGTCTTCAGACAAAAATACGTCCTCACCTCACCACTTTATAAGAAACTCCTACATTAACAATGTCAGAGCTTCCTGTTAGACCTTACATTTGCCAACTGAGAACACATTTGAAACACTATTTGGTTCAATACCTACACCCAACATCTGAACACAAGTCATCATCATAAGACTGAAACCAATCTGTCTGAAAGAGGTTAGATAATAGAGGGCTGTGTGTGTGACAGAGAGAAGCCACAGGTTAACATGATGGAAGTTCAAGGAGGAGAACATGTGAATTGCTTGGCAGAAATGACAGGAAATAAAAGGCACGAGGAGCTGGAGAGCGGAAGAAACACAGAGGAAAGAAATATGGATGAAAGGTATAAGCAGCCGGCGTCTCAGGTGGTATTTCAGATTGCTGTGAGAAGACGCAGCGGGAGGCTGAAAACAACTCGAGTGAAGAAGAGAAATCAATGGCGCTTGCCATTTTCTTTGATCCAATGATTTTTTTTTCATGTGGCTTTGTCTGCTGTATTCTAGTGCTGCATACTTCAACCCCTCCCTATCTTCCCTTCTGTCTGGCTTTCTATCCTCTCCCCCTCTTCCTCCCTAATGACTGAGCTGTTGGCAGGCAATAAGAAGGCAGCATTTTCCTGACTTATAAGCACATTAGACAACGGAGAAAAGGACTGGCTCTCTACAAAGTTAAATTGGACTTTAGACTTATCTCTAATGCCTCCATTCCAGCTTCTTCCAATCTGAGTCTGCTGTCTTTCCTTTTCAATGTATTGCAGTTATCCCTTAGATGCCCGAGTGACTGGACCCTACACTCTTCCATAAGTGGGTCAAAAAAGGACCCGTATTAGAATCATATGTGTTTTTATGCCATTTTTGTCATTTTGGTTAAGGAAAGTCACTTGTATAATATTTAGTATTATATTTTGGTTCACATTAGAAATATTTTATATTTAATTTTTCACTTTTTATAATTTTAGACATTTTTTTTACATTTTGAAAAAAAACATTTTGAACATATTGTCCCAAAGATCTCCGCTATTCTGAGACCCTCACAGTATTCCAGTCCCTTTTCAAAACTCATCTCTTCTCCTCTTGTCTACACATAGCCCACCCCCCATCAATCCATGCCGGGTGATCAAGTTTGATAGTCCTATACCCCCCACCCTAACCTTCCCTTATATTGTAAAGCGATTTTGAGTCCTTGAAAAGCCCTATACAAATATAATGTATTATTATTATTATTTTAAGTATTATTATTATACTGACAGGTATCAGATCTTGCTGTGTAAAATAATCTTCCTGAGAGGTGTCACTTGTGATGTCGTCTTGGTGTTCCACAGTGAATGTATTCCTGACGGCAACAGGTGATAAGAATCAAAGGTTCCCAGAGGATCCCATAGGAAATGCATGCGGGTCATTTTTTTACCCACTTATGGAAGCTTGGCGTAGAAATACAAAAACTACAATTTCTTCAAATGTAAATTTAAAATGTGAATGGCGTGATATCCAAAACATGTTTTTTGAGGAATAGCTGGAATAAAGATACTTCAAGAAAACCACCTCACCGGGTCAAAAAAGACCCACTTATGCATTTAAGGGTTAAACTTGGCCTAACTTATTGTAACAAGACAAAATCTTAAAAATATAGATTTTGCTGCAGGATATATACGATTATTTGAGTCTATCTCCGAGCTCAGTCTGCATGTTAGCTTTATTTGTTTGTATGTTTCTCACGTCATACTCAAAGGTTATATGTCATTTCCAATAAAGGCAGTATTGAGCAAGTTTCATGAAAAAGTGCTAAATAATTTATTAATTTTAACTGAATTAAAAAGTAGGATTTTATTATGACATTACTCAACCAGAAAATACATTTGTTTCATTACTTGTTTCTTTTCAACCAGGGAAACAGATTCCGATGCTGTTGGTTTCAAATCGTTTTCATTTTCCGGGCTTCAAACATTGTTCCTTCTTAAAGAGGCCCTATGTTGTCTTTCTCTCTCAATGTACTGCAGCTAAATTTGGGCTGACGTATTGTAACAAGACTTATTATTAAAAACCTGGTATCGGCCAGGGAGTCTCACCAGAGTCATCTCTACCTCGGGTGATGAGCCTCCCAAACCACAGCTAGTCAATATGCTTTTAATATGTCTTATTTCACATTGTCCGCCCACAGAAACCATCCCAGCCTGCTGTGGGAGGATTTCTCTCAACAGTCTGCAGTGAAACCTGCTCCAATCCTCCTCAAGGAGCGTCTAACCCCAACGCAAAGAATTAAATTACTTTTAGTGCACGCTGATGTGCCATAAGGTGCTTCTGAGGGCTTTAAGGTCAATAAAAGTGGCCTTATAAAAGAAATCCAATTATAATGTTGGCACGAAATATCAGCTGAAATGAATCACCCCTCAAAGGTTTTATTCTAAAGGTTTACCACACAGATTCATCGCCTCATCTGTGCCCTCACATATTGGCATTACAAGTCATGGACCTCGAGTGTTGTTATTGAAATATAAACCTCGGTGATCTTTCAGAAGATTTAATGCACTGAGACTTTTATAGTAGCATCGAAAAATCCATCGGGGTGAAAACAAAATCTTAAATATATTGTTTTTTCTTCATGGTATACAAAATAGTTTGATCCAGTTCACAATGTGAGTCTATTTCCGTATCGAAACATAGCCTGAAGGGACTTATCTCCTCGCCCAGCTTGCATGTTATTTGCTTGCATGTTTCTCACGTCATACACAAAGGTTATATGTCCTTTCCAATAAAGGCAGTATTGAGCAAGTTTCATGAAAAAGTACTAAATAATGTATAAATGTTAACTGAATTAAAAAGTAGGACTTTCTTTTTGCATTACTCAACCAGAAAATACATTTGTTTCATTAGTTTTTATTTTTTTAAATCAGAGAAACAGATTCAGATGTTGTTGATTTAATATCGTTTTCATTTTCTGGGCTTCAAAGATTATCCGTATTGTTCCTTCTTAAAGAGGCCCTATTTGGCTTTTCCCCCTTTCCTGTAGTGTGTAATGTGTGGTCCTGAGTCTCGACTGAATCACGGGGTTCAATCTTACAATTAAAGTATTAATAATCGCTAAAATCTTTTGTTATGCCTGTGGTCTCTCTTGTTTTAAAGTCAGTTAAGAATTGAAAATCCTCTCATGTGCGCTAGGCTTCACGAGCATCGGGCTCTTGGACTGGAGAGATAGATGAGTGATTAGTGTCTGAAGATGGAGGGATGAACGATAGATGTCAGCGGTCAAAGCTGGGTTAATGAAAGAAAGAAAAACACCACGGTGAAAAGGTCAAAGTGTTGCAATAGCAGCAGAAGGCTGTCAGTAGAAAGCACTGACGGCCTTCCTCTGAGTTACACTCTGTCGCTTTCTGAGATTTGGTTCTCCAGGGCTTTGTCCAAATCTGTAGAGGACTGTCGTGTGATCTAATCCCTTCTCTAGCAGCCGTGTTGTTGCATTACATGTCACATGACACTTTTATCCAAAGCGACTTACATACTCAATACTGTGGGCAATCCCCACAGCATTAATTTGGGGTGAAATGTCTCAGGGACACAACGACATGCTGACTGCAGTGGGGTTTGAACCTGTGACCCCTGATCCGAATACCAACGCACAACCCACTGCGCCACACACCTCCTTGGTCCAATAGAGGCTAAGTGTGTTTATAATCAACAAGCATCAACACTAAAATGGCATGGTTAGTTTCTAAGAGCTTTTTTTCCCAAGGTCTTTTCAAAATATTTGCGAGCAAGAGGTTATGCATTCGTCTGTCAAGTTATCAGCAGAAAAGGTATCTGCCTGGTTTTCATGAAACTTGGTGGAACCACAAAAGGACATTTGGATTGTTAGGTTGAGACACAATTTCAATATCTCTGGTACTCTTTGGCCGTTTCTCAATCGCGAGGATGCTGGCTTGGTAGTCGCGTACTTCCAAGTCACTTCCTTCAGAAACGAAGCAAGTATGCTTCCAAGCCACGGCTTCGGAAAACGAAGAAGAACGGAACAAGCGTGCCACTCTCTCTAACGGTTTCAACATAAACTGTACTGAAAATAAATACCTCACGATGTCTATCTAATTATGAACTTGCTTTACTTTCACAGAACCCATTTTTGGTGATAAGAAATGTAACAAAGTAACATATTTACCAACACATGTTCTACGCCACTACATACTTACATTTAAATGTGTGCTGCGTCGGTTCAGCCATTCTCCGCAAGGGTTTTTGAAATTGGTCCGTGCGCAAAGCATTGTGGGGATTTTAAGGACGCAAAGTCTACCCATGTGCAGCCTCGAGATTTCCCCCAAACCAAGGACGCGGCCTCGGTGGAATTCCAAGCATGCTGGAGATTGAAACAGTCCTTCGGCGGCACTCAATGACGCAGCATCCTTGAAATATTGGCTTGGAAGCCAGAATCCTCGAGATTGAGAAACGGCCTTTGTGCCATCGGGCAAAAATTCTAGTCGAGAATTTTTTTGCCTGGAAATTCCCATGATGCCCCTTGAAGTCGGAATAGCAACTTGAGCTGCTGGTAAAACACAACGCATCTTCTTTGAGGCGTCCATGTTGATTCTGCATTTTGACTTTAATGAAGTTAAGACTTTTAAACTTGGGGAATAGGACCATCGGAGGGGCTTTCGGATCCACCATTGGCCTTGGTGGCAGTCTGCATTCCTTCAGGCTCCTTTCAGGATTAATTGCACGGCCAATAGGAAAATTAAAATGTCATAATTACAAATAAATCACGTAGCTGAGCAATTGTTGTCTTACAGACCGTTCTGGGAACTTTTTGAACTCTGCAAAGTTATACTCTCGAAGGAACTGTTTCTGAAATATTGAGTTCATTAAATTGCAGTTTCCGGGGTTTTTAACCGTATCATGGTTTTCATCAATGCTCAGTTATCCAGACAGTGTTACCTTTGTTGTCATAAACCCATTTGACCACATTGATGAGGACACACTTCATGTACTTTTAAACTTCATTGTACTTTCTGTTTTCTTTCTTTGTATTCAATTTCCTTATTAACTTTTGCTGCAAGCCAATTAGGGGATAGTTTGCTCTGTGAGTCATTTGTGGCACTTGCTGCTTTAATTAATGAATCTTTATCTATCCAATTAAATCTCATCCTCTCATTAAAGCCCTTTCTTCTTATTCATCTCCTGACCCGCACGTCGAAGAGCTACAGACCGCTTCAGTTTCCTGTGTTTGCCTATTGGACAGTGTGGGCAGCTAACTGTATCTCCACAGGTACTAAAAACTGTGTGCGTCACTGCGTGTTGCTCAACTGAAACACACAAACTAATGTTTTATAGCGAGACATAGTTGTTTCAGAGCACTGCAAGCACCACTCAATAACTCCTCGAGGAAAAGCTATGTGTTTGCTTTTGTCCGTAGATCGTGTTTGGAGGTAAAGACTGACTGAGCTGTACTTGGTGGCGTATCAAGTCTGTCACATTTTGTTTAAATGTGGTTGTATGAGGTTGTACTTTATACATCGATAGTCGGTGTATAAAGAAGAGTATGGCATTCCGAACATCCCCAGTTTCACAATTTCAGGTTAATTGTACTCCATCGTACATTTTTACTATCTACGCTTTACCTTGACATGAAACAGGCCTTTTTGGAAAGGAACCGAAGCTTTTATATCCATCTCTGACCGCACTTAAATGGTAAATCTGAATTAAAGTCACACAATAACACAAACTACCTCACCAATCAAGGCAGCCATAGGGTAAAATAATCGGATTTTATGCAGTTATGATCATTTACTTTCATACATTCCAGTTACCTACGCATCCTGACCCTGTGCTTCTCTCTGCTCCCTGAGAGCGATGTGTAAACATTAAAGTTGTTTCCATTTCGCCTTTACTCCGTTGTTTGTCCATTTCCTGATTATATCTATTAGATTCCATTGAAAATAAACCCGCTGTCAGGACCTCGACCCAAACGGATGAACCCAGAGACAAGGTCTTGAATATACAGTGCAGGTAATCCCTCTTAACAGAGTAGGCGGTGGAAATAACAAAAGGCGCTCACAAGGAGGAAAAAACTAGCGTAACAAAAAGAGGACTTCATAAAAACTTAAGACAACAAAATAATCAAACGTAACAAAACCTGACATGAGAGAAAGCGATCCTTTCTGAGCTGAGGCTTGGCACGACCATTCGAGGAAACAAACGAGACGAGCTAACACAGGACAGGGGAGAGACAGGACTATTTAAACATGAGGTGAGTGGGAACAGGTGGAGACAATCAGGGGCGGGGCAAAGACTGATGATGGCGGGAAAAAACACACAGGCTGCGTCTCAGGTCGACTATTTTCATTTCCTCGGCCCTCGGTCCTCGGTCTCACCGGAAGTTGATTTGTCCGCGCCATCTTGAGTAGCGTCCCATGGCTCTTATTTGTGCCGGAGGATCGAGGAGCGATAATGGAGGAGCGATAATCGAGGAATCACCAGACCATCCTTCGATGAAATCCTCAGCCACTCGCCCCGCCCCCTTACTGTGTATCGCTCACTGATTGGACGATGCAGCGCATGCACTGATCTGGCTGCTGTCAGACGATCAGCTGTGCGGCGTCATCACAAACGGACGTCGCTTCACGCGGCGCTCCGGAAGAAAGGACGTCTCATTGCTCTTAAAACTCAATTCCCTGCTTCTCGTGGTTTCCTTGCATCTCTCCTTCCTTCAAGTGAGGGACGCAAGGAATCCCTTAAACCGAAGTGAGATGCAGCTAATGGGGAGGAAGAAATAGGGCCTGAAATGAAAGACAATCTTGAGGTAAATACAAAATAAAACAAAATATATAAACATAACGAGACATTTGACGAGACACAACACCCGCCCGTTACTATTATTCACAATTTAAGACAAAGCATAAATGTCAGCGTTCAGGCATTTAAAACGCCTTCAGAACGAGGGAACTAATATGAGTTTAATTTTGCTTATCGAGTAAACAAACGATGGGCAATGTTTGCTAATTATCTGAAGTCCTCAGCAGGTTCTCATATGCCTCACACCAACTGTTTGACTTTCTCAAATTCTTCTAAAAACAAACAGGCCTGTGCGTGTTGGTGTAATTACCTGGAGACGCTGGAGGTCGGGGAGGTTGGTCGAGTCTCATATGAGGAGTTACAGTAAATCCCCAGTGATACTGCAATATAAACACACAATTAAACTTCTTCACACAACACCGAATACACTTCTTTGATGGCAGACCATCGGCTAATTAGCTGTCCGGCGCAGGGAAGCAAAGCTAACACGGCTAATTAGCTAAAACACCACGTATTATCCCCCCTGAAAACACACAGAGCACCTTCATTGTTTCCATGAAGTTCTGAAATGTTTTCCACTAAAAACTCAAGACATTTTACAAACAGTGTCCAGCTATAAACACCTCGAATAAGGAGCTCAGCCCACATCATGTTAGCTAATAGTCTAGATCAGGGGTGTAAAACTCAATTTCATCTCGGGCCACATCAGCATTATGGTTGCACTCAAAGGGCCGGTTGTAACTTTAAGATTATATAAAAATACATATATAAATATTGAATATATATAAAATAATGTATTATATTACATTAGTGCCTCTGCATTGGATTATTATCTCATAGGGTAATAATATCTTCATAATTAACTACGTCTGGAAGCAGAAGTCTAGGGCAAATAATTGCAAGTCTCTTCAGTGAGAATGTCACAATATGATTTTAAAAGAAAAGCCAAATTCTGGAAAACCGAAAAAAAGTAACATTTTGAAAAAAAAGTCAAATTCTGAGAAAAAAGTCAAATGAGAGATGCATTGTGGGACATGTCGTTTTTGGGCAACGTGCCTCTGTACATCGCCATGTAATCGTATAATAAACATATATTATTTCAGAGCTCTTGCGGGGCCACAGAAAATGAAGTCGCGGGCCGGATTTGGCCCCCGGGCCTTGAGTTTGACACCCCTGGTCTAGAGGAAATGGCAGTCTTAGGTGTGTTAAGTTTGAACAGAAATGTAGTTCTGACACATACACGTTTCTGTTACGGTTATCATTTAGTTAAATTAGTCATTATCCTGTAACTGCCATCTGTCGCCACAGTATTGTTTTTTAAGGGGTAAAATTCCCTTATGATGTAATAAACGACATGATGTAAATATGATACTTCAAAAGGACCTTTTCCATTCAGTCATTCATTCATTGGTATTCATATATGGAGGTGTTTTATCAGATCTGCACAGTATACAAACACCTTAATGTTTAACAGTGAATTTTTAAAGGAATTTAAGGTGTAAAAACACTTATAACTGGACAACGAGTTCTGAAATCTAAGCCTGCTTTTTCTCTTTCACTAAGTAACACATTAATTGATGTTAGGTACACTATACATTAAGGCAGGGGTGTCAAACTCAAGGCCCGGGGGCCACATTCGGCCCGCGACTTCATTTTATGCGGCCCCACAAGAGCTTGCAAAGAACGGTTACAGGCTGATTTACAGAAGCACGCAAACTACATGTCCCACAATGCATCTCTCATTTGACTTTTTTCTCAGAATTAGACTTTTATTTCAAGATTTAACTTTTTTTCTTTTTAAATCATTTTGTGACATGCGCACTGAAGGGACTTGCAATTATTTGCCCTAGACTTCTGCTTTCAGACGTAGTTAATTATGAAGTTATTACCCTGTCCGATAATAATCCAATGCATAGGCAATAACATTATTTTATATGTATAACATATTTATATATGCATTTTTATATAGTCTTAAAGTTACAACCAGCCCTTTAAGTGCAACCATAATGCTGATGTGGCCCGTGGTGAAATTGAGTTTGCATTAAGGAATAATTTCAATTTGCTCCCTTAACCACCGTATGCACAACACATGTAATCGATTACTTACATTGTACTCAAAGGTACAATGCTGGAATGTTAAGGTAATACGTGTATATTGACGATGGCATGACGTAGTAGCATCTCTGAAATCGTTTTCTGCCAGGCAGGGAGCTCAGAGCTGAGATGAAGATTAGGAGATCTGGGCACACACACACACACACACACACACACACACACACACATACATACATACATATACACACACATACACACACACCGCACAGCTGATTTGACACACAAACCCACAGCTGGCCAGATAAACCCGTAAGTTTGATCAGTGGGCTAACGCTTGACGTCACAGGGTGTGTTTGGGATTATTTACTGTTTTGCAAATGTAATGCATCATTTAAAGACTTGTAGCGTTGCATAACACGGCGTGTCTAAGGGATGAGACACAATACCGTGACAAGGCTCACTTTGATTTCATTAAAGCAACTCATGCACAGTAATTTCACCAATGTGTCAGCATGTTGCAGGAAACAGCCTCTGGCATCTTCCAGTGTTTGCTTTGTGAGTCAATTTGTGAAAACCTAATTCTGTGTATTTCAGCTGTCTAGTCATTTAACAAATCTTGGTTTTAGGGTGATTCTTCTACCTTCAACTGTCACATTTCTAATCTTGCTCAAACAAATCCTACTTTAATAGTATGTACTCTATCTTCTGTGTTCTCAGTGACATGTCGCTGTTTGCTGACAGCATTTTATCTGTCAGGCCCTCCTCCTCTCTGGGTAATTGTTGCTGACCCATTTCTTTCTCTCTGATTGACAGGTGGGAAGAGCAGCCTGGCGAGTGCTATAGTCACCGTTGTTGTTAAGAAAACAAAGAGTCCAGTCCCGTTGCCATGGGTAAACAAAACAGCAAGCTGCGGCCCGAGATGCTGCAGGACCTCCGGGAGAACACCGAGTTCTCCGACCACGAGCTGCAGGAGTGGTACAAGGTACGGAGAAACACACGTCTCATTACAAGTCAAAGTCAACTTCTTTTGTCAATCTTCCAGTTTGTGTGTACAGACGGAGAGATCGAAATACCGTTTCCCACATTCCCGAATACAACAAATACATATACACTGAACAAAAATATAGGGTTAGGGGTAGGGTTAGGGGTAGGGTAATGTTGTGAATCGAGTGGCCCATGGTGGTGGTGGGGTTATGGTATGGGCAGGCGTATGTAATGGACGACGAACACAGGCCACTCGATTCACAACATTACCCTAACCCTACCCCTACCCCTACCCCTCACACCAGATACTGACTGGTTTTCGGACCCCCCCAGACCCCCCCAATAAAGCAAAACTGCACGTTTCAGAGTGGCCTTTTATTGTGGCCAGCCTAAGGCACACCTGTGCAATAATCATGCTGTCTAATCAGCATCTTGATATGCCACACCTGTGAGGTGGGATGGATTATCTCGGCAAAGGAGAAGTGCTCTCTATCACAGACTTTTTCAGATTTTTGAACAATATTTGAGAGAAATGGTTATTTTGTGTTTATAGAAAATGTTTTAGATCTTTGAGTTCATCTCGTGAAAAATGGGAGCAAAAACAAAAGTGTTGCGTTTATGTTTTTAAGACACATTAAGACATCAATAAAAGCACAACAATCAATACAAAATAACAGTCACTTCAATATCTTTGGGAAATGTACATTAGTGCAAGAATCTTACTGTGTAGAACCAAGCCATTTGTGATGTAGTGCTACTACTACATGTTACATCTGCTCATGCACTACATTATACTTTCCACTTTTGTGTATGTGTAAAGTATAAAATATAGTGAATCCCTCCAGCTGCAAAGTCAAATTAGGCCAGGACAATGGCTTATTATACCACTTCAAGGACAAGACACTTAGGCTGTGTTGCCTGGGCCACACCTATCTTTAAACTCCGCCTTCATGTTGATCTAAACTGCACACCACAAAGCCCCATTTGATCAATCCATGCCCATTTTTATTTAATGTTTGAGCTCATCTAACCATCTGCAATGTTTTCTAATGCTACTGTGTTGACAAAATCTGTACGCATCCAGATAGACAGAGGTATACACACCAGGTAGATTATTCTATACTGCCTCTGTGGTATCTTCAGCTGCAGAAGTGTCTCCAGGAACACCTTTTGCCATGATGATACACACACAGAGAGCACTATCAGCGGCGAGGCTGGTTGTTATGTAACGCTGAGAGGCCCATAATGCAGAAGTAGCTTTTACTTTGGATAGATAAGTACATTTGGCAGGATTGTTACCTTTAAAGGTGGGGTAGGTAAGTTTGAGAAACCGGCTCGAGATCGCTAGAATTTGAAAATACACAACCGGAGAAAATCTGCCACTTCCTCACAGAGCCCCTCCTCCAACACACAGGAACGCGCACATGACCAATGAGGGCACGAGGTAAGTTTGTGCCCGATGGAAGGCTGACAAGCAGGTAGGCCATGCAATCCGATTGGTTGTACTTTTTACAGTATTACGGTTTCTACAGATGACGTTTTTTTATGGATTTTTTTTCAAAGCACTTCAGATATTCATTGCTATCGGGATGTTAAGAGCATTCCATGGTATATAACAACAAGTGTATCTCGAGCCGGTTTCTGAAACTTACCTACCCCACCTTTAACTAACATGATATTCAATATTGAAGTGTTTCGACTTTCACTTGAATCTGCTATGACAACCTAGATGTTGCATGATGTGCACATCATTGACACACATCAAAGTTGTTGTGGTGAACCTGGTATTAAACTGTAGTCTATTGCAAAATCTAGCTGACATGGAGCAGCATTACGATTAACTCGCAGTTGTAGATCTGGCCGAATTCAGATCCAAACATTACTCTTCCTGTAGCTCTGCTTTGGTCTCCACCATTTCTGACAGAAACTAATTTGTGTTGCGTGTGTCCGCAATCTCATTATTTGATTAACTTCCCAAAACCATAGATGACGGACAGATTGGAGAGCTTTGCCTTCTGGCTCTGCTCCCTCTTTAGTCCCAAGATAGTTAACCCCTGTGCTCGGGGCATAATAACTCAATCCCAAACAAGACGAAGCAGACGTTTAAGCTTTCTCTCCTTCTGTTATTCTTTATTTGGGTTTGGGTTGCCGTGATCATTCAAAGCACAGGGCAAATAAATTAATCTGTAACACTGACAGACATCTTAAAGGTCAAAACATGTCTCTGAAGTGTTTGGCTCGAGACACCAAACAGATCATTGCAGCATTACCCATAATCCCCTCTGTTTCAGCCCTGTTTCAAAAGTGCTGATTCTCTGTCTGTTACTTTAGATGGAAATAAGGAGCCCCTCCCCACGCCCCTCTGAGAGATATTTTGTTACAAAGAACACAATGGTGCTCTAGGATAGTGTATCTCAAACGTTTTCATACCAAGGACACTTAACCAATAAAAAAACACTCGCTGACCACCTAACTCCACAAATATCAAAATACACATCGTTATCTAGAACAGATTACAAATCGCCTGAAAATGGTACAAACAAGTGGCAACAAGTGTGATGAAGGTGTTGCGCTGGGTTATATCATGCAATCGAAAGTGA
>CM070488.1:29073335-29358335 GCA_036324585.1 Champsocephalus esox | reverse complement strand
AATAAACAAACACTCGCGGACCACCTAACTCCACAAATATCCAAAAACACATCGTTGTTTTAGAACAGATTACAAATTGCCTGAAAATGGTACAAACAAGTGGCAACATGTGTGATGAAGGTGTTTATCTGGGCTATATCATGCAATCGAAAGTGAAATGTAACCTCCCTCCATTGCGGAGATATTCCCGCGAGAGTGCGGAAAACTGAAATGTATTTATTTATTTCAAATGTGAAATGTTACCAATATACTCACGGACCACTAGGGGGCGCGCACGGACCACCAGTAGTCCGCGAACCACACTTTGAGAAGCACTGCTCTAATACCAAGTTCCCAGTTTACTACATGATTTATTATTTTATATACTCTCAAATAAAAAAGTTACGTATAATTTGAGGGACGATTCAAGTTTTTCATCTCCCAAGCTTTTCCAAGAGGGTGTCTGATTTAATAAATAGGCTTCCCTTGTGAGCAGCTTTCATCTATGCAAACAGTAAATCACTTTATCCTTCAACCACACATCCCAGTAGAAGATTTATGTTAGTATTTGTTGTTACATTGAGTTAGCTGGACTCTTTAAAAAAGGTGCCTTCACAGCCATCACACCCACACAATATTGAGCCTTTAATACGTGGAAATAAAAGACAAAATCTTATGGTCCAACAAGTATCCTGCTTAACTAAATCCTTACCAAGTATTCCTCCCAAAGCTCTACCATCTGATAAAAGGGGCCCTATTATGGAAATGTTCAGGTTCATGTCTCCATGCTTTAATGTTCAAAAATCTCTTTATTGTTCTCATACTGCCTGTGCTGCAGCACCTCTTTTCACCCTCTGTCTGAAACCAGAGCCCAGTCTGCTCTGATTGGTTAGCTGGCCGGCTCTGTTGTGATTGGTCAACCGCTTAGCGATGTCCCGCCCCTTAGCCTATCACCAGAGATGGCAAACGTACACACATGCTTTACTCAAGTAGAAGTACAGATACTCGTGTTTAAAAGTACTCTGGTAAAAGTAGAAGTACTGACTAAACTTCTTTACTCAAGTCAAAGTAAAGAGGCTTTGAAGTGTACTTCAGTAGAAAGTACCCATAGCTAGCAGCTGCTTTTAAAGAGTACCTGACCTCCCTTTATATCAATAGAACAATAATGTCATTGTTGCTAATGAATGTTTCCATGGTGACCAACGGCAACATGACAACGTTTCCATTGGTCCCTCTTCTTTAGAGAAGACCAGGAAGTGATGGATACACGGATCGTGTTCCAACCAATAGGCACGCAGTGACTCTAAAGAATAATGACCACGCACCAACACACATTCAGACTAAAGGAACCAGCTGTTTGGGAAATGAGAGAAGTAGAAAGTACAGGTATTTGAGTTCAACATGTAAGAAGTAGAAAGTACAGGTATTTGTGTTCAACATGTGAGAAGTAGAAAGTACAGGTATTTGAGTTCAACATGTAAGAAGTAGAAAGTACAGGTATTTGAGTTCAAAATGTAAGAAGTAGAAAGTACAGGTATTTGAGTTCAACATGTAAGAAGTAGAAAGTACAGGTATTTGGGTTCAACATGTAAGAAGTAGAAAGTAAAAAGTAAAATAAGTAGTGGAGTAAAGTACTGATACCAGAAGAATGTACAGTAACGAAGTATTTGTACTGCACTACTTCCCCCCTCTGCCTATCACGTACAATGTGCTAGCCAATAGAACCCTGAGTTACGGAAGTGAACAAAGAAGTCCAATGGAGGCGTTTAATGAGATTAGTGCACTACTGCGTGAACAAGAAGCAAAAGTAGAATACAAAGAGTGTGTAATGCACATGGATCTTACACCTGGTTGTAACAGTCTTGGTTGTGTGGTGGTCTAACAGGGGCTGTTGTGATTCCTCCAAAATATTGACTTTGTCCCACCTCGTTTCCCTTTCCCTGTCCCCCCTGCAGGCAAACTGTCCCTGGAGGAGTTTATCAAAGGTGCCAAAAGCGACCCCTCCATCGTGCGGCTACTCCAGTGCGACCCCAGCTCTGCCTCCCAGTTCTGAACAGGCCCCCGCCCCGCTGAGACCCTTTGTCCTCCTCACCCTCCGTTGCTATTGAAACACTAAAATCAATGCATGATGGTTCTCGTCTCTCATATCATTTTTTTCCGTTGTGTGCAAGAATGGAGGAGGGATTTTGAGGAGGATAAGAAAAAGCCATCACTATCATTTGACATCATCGTTTTTGTATATTTGGGAAAGCTGAATGGACATGGATATGTTTAATGAGCGTGCAGAAATGTTCCCGAATATCTGTCGGATTTCCAGGAGAGCTTTGTGTGGATTTTTTCGCAGAGTGGGGGGTCGCCCCTCCAACACACATGTACATCATGTATATACTGTACGTCTATCACCAAATGAAGTGTATGGTGCACACTCTGGCATTGAAGCAGTATTATGTAGCGTAAATTCCTGGTGTGATCTGAATGGGGGGGTCGGGGTGGGGGTTTATTGGGATTTTACTGCTATATGATCTTTCGCTGAGAAAAAGAAGGCCTAAGATCCCATTAGCTTTTTATTATTATCGATATCTACTGGCATTTTGTTGATTTTTAAATAGTTTGTACATATTGTTTCCCCTCCGTCATGCCGTTTTATTTATTCATTTGTATTCTTCTTCTTATTATTGTACTTTGATATGTTCCAGTTTACAGTGACAGAGAGAGAGCTCAGACGGATCTCTTTGTGGGTGTGTTAACTGTGAAGAATATAAAACACTCCATAATGCATTTGATCAATCACCAGTAGCACATATCGTCTCAGCCTCCATGTGGTTATGAAGTAAGGCTGTGTCTGAATGTGTGCACGTGGACATGCAATGAGGCTTTACAGTATTATCACGTTGTGTTGTTTCTAATAAGTATTCTTTAACACGAGCAGTAAACTTAAGATAGTCGTTAACCTGTCACACTATACTGCATGATCCTATGAACTGATAAAAACCACAAAAAAAGTTAACGCACAGCAGTATCTTTTTGTAGCGCTGCTGCAGCCTGCTCAGCACTGCACCAGGCAGAAATGATTGAGTATTTGTCTTGCTTTTGGGACAAACCCTGCCTTCCTCCTCCCCCCTTTGCCTCTCTCTCTGACAGACAGAGAACTCACCAAGGGCTCGTTCATCACTCTCCAGCTGAATGCTTTTATAACCTCCCGGATTAGTCTGCTTGCGGAGCAATTAGATGAAGGGACATGTTTCACCAGGTACTTCTTCGTGGTTAGCAGACAGAAATCAGTGGCTGTGTTTACGTTAGCACTGATATACAAGCTTTATTTGGAGCACCAAGAAACTGGAACTTGTCGAGACATCACATCAAAATGCACCTGCAACGTATCCTCATACAACGGTTCCTATCACCCCTTTTCCACTGAAAATCTGTCTAGTTTGGTTCCACGTAATGACGTCACCATCTACGTCACTGATTTTCTCAGCAACGCGGCTGACAACAACAACAACAACAACAACAACAACAACAACAACAACAAACAACAACAACAACAACAACAACAATTATTCCTACACTCGGGCATGAGCTCCGAACCGGCGCTGAACCGCTTTGGTGGAAAAGGGGTGTGTTCGCATATGAATATCAACCACAACGTTATAATTTCTGACCTGCATAAGCTTCCGTCTCGCTGGAAACAAGTTGGTTTAGGAAGCACGAGCGTGGGTTTGGTTAAATTATCTACGGGAAGAGTGGTCCGCTATATATGGGTGTAAGTCCGATGTTTTTAGACCAACTTGTATACGGTACAAACTCGTTGCACAGGATATGAAGTAGCCTATAGTGCGTATGAGAACAGCCTGTCAATTTGGTCTCTCCAATTCAAATTAAACGACTTCTGTGATATTACAGTTTTAAAATACGATTCAAATGTACCGTGCATTTTGTAAACACATCCACTGGTTGCGGTACCAGCACCACTATGTATTGAGTGAAGCGATTTAAGGCCTCCATTGTTTTAGAAGTTTAACATATTCTGTTTGTGAAGAAGCTAAATGTTGGGCAGACAGAGAACACTGCATCATTCTGTTAAAGGGACCTACTTTAATAGGCTGATATAGATAAATGTATACAATATATAAGTGTTTTTGTGGATTAAGAAGTGATTAAATGTAGTACATATACTCGTTTACTGGATTTAAGTGCAATACTAACATACTTTACTGGAGTATTTTCACATTTGACTACTTTAATATTCTATTCCACTACATTTTAGAGCGAAATATTAACATACATTGATATACACACATTTACAACTGGAGTTAATTTTTCAGATTGATTTCATTTTAGATTTAAGTAAGACTTTATCAGTTATTGTTAATTTATCGTTATTATTGTAGGGAAGTAAAACAAGAGCCTGACATGAAATAAATAAGAAAGACTCAAAATGTTTTTAGTATTGTTTTGCAGATGGACCTTAAGAATTATTATTCCTTTGTTTAAATGTGACAGTTGTTTCCTATATGTGATGCAATTAAATTATTTCTGTCTTTACAACATTCAGTTTTAAAGTTGTAGTGCCATTTTAAGAGCATATATTAATTATAATCGGGATAAAATCTGAATTATTTTGGCCACGACAACCGTAACATGACATCTTAATCTATTAAGTGCTATGTATGACACGACAAAACAAGTCCAATTTAGCTCCAACCTTAGGTGCTTCAGTACTTCTCTCATCATTTGATTCTTTTGTTAGAAAGTCCTTTTGAAATCACTGAAAGGCTTCACTGAAACCAGACTAATGCAGTTATTTCAGGTGGTTGAGTATTTCTATCTAAGTGCTTCGGACAGGCTTCACTGACTTTAAAAAATATAAAACCCAGCATAATGATTTCTCTGTCTGCCATGTGAGATAAAAAGACGATTCAAACCAGACTGAACTGGCAAGAGTCCGTTTCTGAATGTGTGTTGCCCAACATTTCACTACCTCACAAACTGAATTCCTGCGTGCAGATGAGAGCCGCATGCACCGGACTTTAGCGTGGGAGTGTAACTTGAACCATTTGCACATGGGCTTCCTAACCTCTGCTTTTGGGGATCCTATAGTGTCACTGCCTTCTGCTGGTAGGATAAGGAACAACAGTTGCTACCCCGTGATCTAAACTACAGCTTAACCCTTTTCTATTCTCACTGCCTCTGATGAACTGGTACCTTATGTTGGATACATGCACCCCCTTTCTTTCTTTCTCCCCTTCTTCCTTCCTAACCTCCCTTCATTTCCTTCCAATTTTTCTGTTGCATGAAAACCTCACGTGAGGATGTCATGTTTGTTCAGTTGGACCTGAAATATACCTATGTGTTTCAAAGCTGCTCGTGTGGACTGTTTCCTTATTTCTGGGTATTGTAAGGGACGGCTTAAAGGAAGATTTCCGTTTTGATAAAGTGGGGTTGTACATGAGGTATCTAAAGTCAAGTTGAAGAAACAGACAGGAATACTATCAAGGAAGCAAAGAAAGTAATGCTGTGAAAAACTGTATTTGAGCCACCCTAAAAAGCCAAACTACAAGGTCAATATGTTTAGAATTGTAGCTTCCATCTTCTTGGAGGTGCAATTACTGTTTGAGTCCTGTTCTTTTGAGAAGAGCATAATGATACTGACGTCATATTAAGGTGATGAAAAGTAAAACTCAATTAAAGAGACTCTACTCTGCTGATGTTCAGGTGTATATCAGTACGTAGTGTCTCTACTTTAAAGAGTCCTCTCCTGCTGATGTTCAGGTGTATATCAGTACGTAGTGTCTCTACTTTAAAGAGTCCTCTCCTGCTGATGTTCAGGTGTATATCAGTACGTAGTGTCTCTACTTTAAAGAGTCCTCTCCTGCTGATGTTCAGGTGTATATCAGTAAGTAGTGTCTCTACTTTAAAGAGTCCTCTCCTGCTGATGTTCAGGTGTATATCAGTATGTAGTGCCTCTACTTTAAAGAGTCCTCTCCTGCTGATGTGCAGGTGTATATCAGTATGTGTGCTCTACTTTAAAGAGTCCTCTCCTGCTGATGTTCAGGTGTATATCAGTATGTAGTGTCTCTACTTTAAAGAGTCCTCTCCTGCTGATGTTCAGGTGTATATCAGTATGTAGTGTCTCTACTTTAAAGAGTCCTCTCCTGCTGATGTTCAGGTGTATATCAGTATGTAGTGTCTCTACTTTAAAGAGTCCTCTCCTGCTGATGTTCAGGTGTATATCAGTATGTAGTGTCTCTACTTTAAAGAGTCCTCTCCTGCTGATGTTCAGGTGTATATCAGTATGTAGTGTCTCTACTTTAAAGAGTCCTCTCCTGCTGATGTTCAGGTGTATATCAGTATGTAGTGTCTCTACTTTAAAGAGTCCTCTCCTGCTGATGTTCAGGTGTATATCAGTATGTAGTGTCTCTACTTTAAAGAGTCCTCTCCTGCTGATGTTCAGGTGTATATCAGTATGTAGTGTCTCTGCTTTAAAGAGTCCTCTCCTGCTGATGTTCAGGTGTATATCAGTATGTAGTGTCTCTACTTTAAAGAGTCCTCTCCTGCTGATGTTCAGGTGTATATCAGTATGTAGTGTCTCTACTTTAAAGAGTCCTCTCCTGCTGATGTTCAGGTGTATATCAGTATGTGTCTCTACTTTAAAGAGTCCTCTCCTGCTGATGTTCAGGTGTATATCAGTATGTAGTGTCTCTACTTTAAAGAGTCCTCTCCTGCTGATGTTCAGGTGTATATCAGTATGTAGTGTCTCTACTTTAAAGAGTCCTCTCCTGCTGATGTTCAGGTGTATATCAGTATGTAGTGTCTCTACTTTAAAGAGTCTCTCCTGCTGATGTTCAGGTGTATATCAGTATGTAGTGTCTCTACTTTAAAGAGTCCTCTCCTGCTGATGTTCAGGTGTATATCAGTATGTAGTGTCTCTACTTTAAAGAGTCCTCTCCTGCTGATGTTCAGGTGTATATCAGTATGTAGTGTCTCTACTTTAAAGAGTCCTCTCCTGCTGATGTTCAGGTGTATATCAGTATGTAGTGTCTCTACTTTAAAGAGTCCTCTCCTGCTGATGTTCAGGTGTATATCAGTATGTAGTGCCTCTACTTTAAAGAGTCCTCTCCTGCTGATGTTCAGGTGTATATCAGTATGTAGTGTCTCTACTTTAAAGAGTCCTCTCCTGCTGATGTGCAGGTGTATATCAGTATGTAGTGCATCTACTTTAAAGAGTCCTCTCCTGCTGATGTTCAGGTGTATATCAGTATGTAGTGTCTCTACTTTAAAGAGTCCTCTCCTGCTGATGTGCAGGTGTATATCAGTATGTAGTGCTCTACTTTAAAGAGTCCTCTCCTGCTGATGTGCAGGTTATATCAGTATGTAGTGTCTCTACTTTAAAGAGTCCTCTCCTGCTGATGTTCAGGTGTATATCAGTATGTGTCTCTACTTTAAAGAGTCCTCTCCTGCTGATGTTCAGGTGTATATCAGTATGTAGTGTCTCTACTTTAAAGAGTCCTCTCCTGCTGATGTTCAGGTGTATATCAGTATGTAGTGTCTCTACTTTAAAGAGTCCTCTCCTGCTGATGTTCAGGTGTATATCAGTATGTAGTGTCTCTACTTTAAAGAGTCCTCTCCTGCTGATGTTCAGGTGTATATCAGTATGTAGTGTCTCTACTTTAAAGAGTCCTCTCCTGCTGATGTTCAGGTGTATATCAGTATGTAGTGTCTCTACTTTAAAGAGTCCTCTCCTGCTGATGTTCAGGTGTATATCAGTATGTAGTGTCTCTACTTTAAAGAGTCCTCTCCTGCTGATGTTCAGGTGTATATCAGTATGTAGTGTCTCTACTTTAAAGAGTCCTCTCCTGCTGATGTTCAGGTGTATATCAGTATGTAGTGTCTCCATGCTTTAATGTTCAAAAAGCTCTTTATTTTTCTCATACTGCCTGTGCTGCAGCACCTCTTTTCACCCTCCGTCTGAAATCAGAGCCCAGTCTGCTCTGATTGGTTAGCTGGCCGGCTCTGTTGTGATTGGTCAACCGCTTAAAGATGTCCCGGCCCCTTAGCCTATCAAGTTCAATGTGTTGGAGCGTTTGCCAATATAGTGTGTGGGAGAGAAACTCCCTCTGGAAGGAACACAGGGATGTTAGCCTTTGAAGACCATTTACATGCACTAAAAACTATATACCACACTGCAGGAAGTGGAAAACCCCGTAATAGGGCACCTTAAAAAAAAAGGAATATATCATTCCCAGGTTCAGTGATTTGATTCCCATTGACATCCGCATTATACTGAACCCCTTATTTCCACAGTAGGAAGACTACAGTATTTAGTATGCTATAAATGGCGTTGGATAACAGCATCAGCTAAATAAACGGTATCACTCGTTTCACAGCATCTCTCGAGTCTGTGTCTCCAGTTCAGAGTAATGTGCGGTCTGACAGCTGAACATTACTGTCGTCATGCATCTCCCTGTGAAGGTACAGCGAGGGTCCTTATTAAGAAACCCCTGACAGGAAGTGGGTGGATGTGTTAGCACCCGCCTGTCAGGGTGTCTACATCTCTGTGTGTGTGTGTGTGTGTGTGTGTGTGGTGTGTGTGTGTGTGTGTGTGTGTGTGTCTGTCAGGCCACTGCTGCGCCCCATTACAGCATATTAAAGTGAAAGGTCTCCTGTCAGAGTTCACCACAGATACAGAGTTATGAATAAAACGTTATTTACTTGTCGACTCGAATAAATATAAAAACGTGCATTCGTGGCATCTCTTGACCTAACATCAGAAAAATACAAACACACTTACATTCTCATTTACTCAAACAGTAAATCCATCCTTAATTAAATCAGATAAATAATGAAGGCACTTTGTACACTTCAGTTTCCTATTGTGCTGTACCTGCCTCCATTATACGTGCAAATGTACTTTAACGATTACTTCCAGAGGGTTGGACAAGAACATCGATACCAATCGTCTGTGCAAAAACAAATTAATCAAATGGAAAACGTGTTGGTGATTTCTGAGCTCTAGCGGTGTGTGTCGCTGTCCTATCGAAACGAGAGGACTATCAATCCTCTCGTTTACCTCTCGGCAAGAAAATAGATTCTCCAAAATGTCAAACTCCGAGCGAATCCGTCTACAGGCACCGTGTCCTCACTTCGAAGGATTCTCCTCCTCGATATGAACAGATTGACACTCATGAAATACAAGAACAGTTATATTTACAAAACCGGGACCCTGAGCTTCAGATATGCTAAATAAAACATCTCCAGCTTTGAGTTCATCGTTTTGAAGTTCTGAGCTCGATGCATTTGGTCTGCAAGTATGTTCGAATGGTCTAAATCCAGAAGCCGGACCTCTCCATGGTTCCTCTCTCCAGAAGTTGGTGCTGCTCCGGTGGGTTTTGCTCGCTGCCAGCTCTGGTTTCCTGCCTCTCTCTGTAGGACCTTTTCTTGTGCTGCGAGCGAACAGGACGTCTCTCTGAGGGAGGAAGACTCTGAGGATGCTTGGGAAGATGATGAGGAGGTCTGAGCTGCTGTCTCTGAGGTTCAGGGCAGCTCGTTGAGGATTCAGCGGAACTTCTGGGGGACTCGGCGTAATTCCTTGGAGGTTCAGCGTAGCTTCTCGGAGGTTCAGCGTAGTTCCTTGTAGCTTCTGTGTAGCTTCTTGGAGGTTCAGCGGAACTTCTCGGGGACTCGGCGTAGTTCCTTGGAGGTTCAGCATAGTTCCTTGTAGCTTCTGTGTAGCTTCTCGGCGGTTCAGCGTAGTTCTTCGGAGGTTCAGCGTAGTTCCTTGGAGGTTCAGCATAGTTCCTTGTAGCTTCTGTGTAG
This sequence comes from Champsocephalus esox, assembly GCA_036324585.1. Taxonomy (NCBI): domain Eukaryota; kingdom Metazoa; phylum Chordata; class Actinopteri; order Perciformes; family Channichthyidae; genus Champsocephalus; species Champsocephalus esox. The sequence continues at coordinate 29,348,540 of CM070488.1, read as the reverse complement.
CTTCTCGGCGGTTCAGCGTAGTTCTTCGGAGGTTCAGCGTAGTTCCTCGGAGGTTCAGCGTGGTTCCTTGGAGGTTCGGCGTAGCTTCTTGTAGCTTCTGTGTAGCTTCTCGGAGGCTCAGCGCAGTTCCTTGTAGCTTCTGTGTAGCTTCTCGGAGGCTCAGCGTAGTTCCTTGGAGGTTCGGAGTAGCTTCTCGGAGGCTCAGCGCAGTTCCTTGTAGCTTCTGTGTAGCTTCTCGGAGGCTCAGCGTAGTTCATTGGAGGTTCGGAGTAGCTTCTCGGAGGCTCAGTGTAGTTCCTTGGAGGTTCGGAGTAGCTTCTCGGAGGCTCAGCGTAGTTCCTTGGAGGTTCGGAGTAGCTTCTCGGAGGCTCAGCGTAGCTCCTTGGAGCTTCAGCGTACCGAGGGGGAGCAGCTTCTCAATTGGCCTCACCAAATGTATCTACAAACACAGAAAGCCTTTTTTCTTAAACCAAATTGCTCCATTGAAAACCATTCTTAACCCTGGCACCTCACACCAGGGAAGTTTCTTGACTTTGTAATGTTAATGTTGGCTGTCTTGAAATATACTACATTATTCATTGGGAGTTTTTGGTAGAGTTGAACAAACCAAAAACAAATGCACGTTAACCCGATGACCATTATAGCATCATGAATTGTATTATACTATGTTGAGTCAACACTTAAAATGTGATCAGTCCTACTAATGTTTTAAGATGTACCACAACGAGGGTAATAAATCATTCTAATTCCAAGCAGACATGTTTGTCCTCAACTTACATCGAAGCAACTTGTCTTAACACGAGGCTCGGCAGCACAGTGTGTGTTTGAGCAGAAATCTCACCGATCTGCCAAAGTCCCTCTTCCTCTTCCTGTTCGGGCAGCCAGGTAAACCCAGGAATGAGACGCAGGCAGCAGAGCAGCGGGCCGAAAACACCATCTGGATCACACAGGTCACGATGAGAGGCACCCAGAGGATCAGAGTGGTGCTCTGCAGAGAGACAGCGGAGTGGGGTGAGCTGCAGACACCAGCTGGACCGTAAGCAGCAGGATACAGTGAGGGTAATGATGCGATGAAGAACCCTATTTTCCCTCAGGCGGCTGTGGAGCAAAAGCAGAGCAGTGTGTCTGGGACTTTGCAGAGGAGAGTCTGCAGAAGGTTTCAAAGTGTTCAGAGGGAATTGCCAGCGGCTGTTTGTGAGGTGGGTTGGTTTGCAGACCACAAAAGAGAATTAATGATTATAGTTTGAACGTTTTCTTTGGTATCCAGAATAAAATATGCCGGAAGCACTAAAGAAAAACGACCTTGCAGAAGCATCATTAGTGCCTCTGAGCAGCCATGAGTATCAGAACCAGAAGCCCAAACATGTTTTCAGGCGATGTAACCGGGCCGCTGGGAACCATGTTGGAGGGTCCCCTGCTAATGGGAAACTGGGGCTGAAGTGGAATAGTCCATTTAGCGTAGGAACCTTCCTAAAGGAGTGAAATGACCCGGAAGTCCCTCAGTGGCAGCCATGATAAGTGCCGTTCGAATTCTCTAGAATGATGAGAATGATAGGAAAGGAGGTTTCAAACTTCCTTTATAGCCTCCTTTAGCTTAGGAACCACTGGACCTCCCTAACCGACAGGAGAGGAGAAAATGCTGCCCCACAATGCCTTGCAGCCGCAGCATTTGCCGTCACTCAACAGTCGGCCGTTCACGGAAAAAAACGATTATGACCGAGCAATGATATCATGAAAGTTACGGTGCTTATTAAGCATTTTTAAAACATAGGTGGTAAGTTGCCAAAGTGCTTTGTTCTGAACGTTCATCAGTATTATAATCAAAGAGAGAAATATGAACGTTAGTTTTCACTGAAATTATCAAATAAAGTCAACATTTCAGTCTTTACTGAGCTGTGTGGGAGTTTGTTCAACTTTTAAAAGATGTCTGAATGGTGATACACACAGTGATAGATGTTAAGGACTAACGTTTATAATAAATACATCTGTATTGATTTTAAGATCTTTAGTTCATACAATCATACGTATTGGGATCATTGGTATTAATGTGAACCGGAGGGAGAGGGTGACGAGCAGAAGTTTCACTTTCCTTTTTTATTTCAACTCCAACTTTGGTCCTGAAGAATATGTTTCTCTGTTGTCCACGTTCATAAAGCAAAGCAGCAGCATCAGAGCACGGAGCAGAGTCTCCAGATGAGTTTACAGAAGTCCCTCGTTCTTATTGAACATCCATGTTGTAGTCCGCTGTATAGAAAACTGTGGTTTCCATGGTTTCCCCACAGCAGCAGACGCACACAATGACGTCCGCTGGCGCATCATAAACACGTCGGATAGTGAAAGTGCAGTCGGATTCTCTAAAGTACCGTAGTCTCTTCTCCTAAGTCCTTTTGAATTCTCCTATCCACTATCCCTTAACCCCGTGACGTTTCACTCAGAGGTCAAGGGATAGACGATAGGGTTAGAACTTAGGAGCTGATTTTTAAACTATCCGACTGCAGCCTGGGAGGGAACACAACAACAAAGGAAGCAACTTCTGTACTGATGGCAAGTTTCTGGGTGAAGGATAACTGGTTTATTATTATATTAGCTCATCATTTTTAACCATTAAATGTGAGGTCCAACAAAAGAGAGCACTCCCAAAATGATAACAAAAACATCTACCGTACTTTTCGGACTATGAGCCGCGACTTTCCCCCCCATTTTTTTTGTACAGCTAACGGCCACTAGGGAACCTCCTAAATCTATGGATTTTACAGGTCAAATGAACCACCTTTAACGCTATGGGCTCTAGGACCGGTCCGCGCCCGCCACCTTTAAGCAGGAAAAGCTGGAGGCCGGAAAAGAGTGAGACAGGTAGCGCGCCAAAGTAAAAGTGGAACCGAGAGACAGAACGAGAGCAAGACAGACGGACCATTTAGCTGCTGCGGCTCATATGCTGGTGCGCTTTATAGTCCGGAAAAGTACGGTACTTACAGGAATACTGAAAAGACTATTTGGACGCTAGTTCCTCTACCAAATTAGTTCGGCTGAGGTTTGTTTTAAAGCACGTCTGATTGTCTCTACCTCTCTTTTTGCAGTGAGGATTGGGATTTGGCGAACAAACCTTTTAAACCCAAGAAGTGTCTTTGAACAGAGCGTGGATGACAGTTTCAGTTCCACGTCAGGTCGATATGTCAAAGGTATAGCGTATATAATATTGTTAAAAGAGCTTTCACTTCAAACTAATTATTTAAGGTTGGCCTTTCTTTAAAGGTGGGCAAAATAAATCTACGCTAATGTGCTGGTTCTCTCTACCACCCCACCTGTCTCTTATCCAACCTATTTTATTTGAATGTAAGTGACCTCAGTATTTTGACAGCTGCACACAAGCTACCGTCAGCACGAAGAGTCTTACATCATAACCATATTTGCTTTGCTATATTAGCTTCAGGACTATTTGGTTAATTAAAAGATTGTGAGGTTAAATCCACAATATGAAATGGTACCACCCTATTTCCTGCTTGAATACACTTATATTTATCTGTGGTTAATACGAATGTCTTGTGATGCTGCAAACACGCAGATTGCACGGCAGCTGTCTCCGATTGGAAAACAAATACTGTCTGTGTTATGCATCCGTCTAATGCGGTGTTTGTGCGACTAATGGCAGACGCTGAACTGTAATTTAAAAGCTACTGGGGCAGAACTAGCATTGACCTCCTTACATTGACCAGTTTAAAGACAAAGGTCACCTCACAAACTGCAGACTACTTGGCCGTGATGAAATGCCCGAGTGTTGCAGATGTGTGTGTGCAGCTGCTGAGTCTGAACGGGCCTGACACTCCCTCTGTGGCACCGGAGAGACAGGGGCAGGACAGCTTTCTGCCCCAATGTGACAGACTGAGTGACTCTACCCTTCACACACACACACACACACACACACACACACACACACACACACACACACACACACACACACACACACACACACACACACACACACACACACACACACACACACACACACACACACACACACACACACACACACACACACACACACACACACACACACACACACACACACACACACACACACACACACACCACACACACACACACACACACACACACACACACACACACACACACACACACACACACAGTGCCTTTTAATATCTAATGTATATATTTTCCATATTTGAAATTTGTATTATATACTTATTTCTTTTCTTAAATATATTTTGTTTACGTTTTATTTATTTATTCTATTTTTTGCACTGTTCTTATGAATGTTATGTCCTAAGTATATTATATATGAAATGGCAACAGAAGCTTACTTCAGATAAGCTGACAGAGTTGCAAGCTTACAGTAGCGAGCAAATAAAACGAAATAAAACAAATATAACCGTGGGATTATTACGGACACAAAAGTTACCAAAACGTCATAATAATAGCAGAAAATGACGTATATATGCATTGTTGAAAATTGAAATTGTCCTTACCAAAACTACACTCTAATTATTTTGCATATAACAATAAAGCCTTTTAAATCTAGACCCCAGCATCTGTCACACACTCACGTAGATACGCGTGGGGTCAAAGGGACACTCGTTGGTGATGCTGGAGTAGCCAATAGCGTCGGGGAAGCGGCAGTGCGTCAGGAGGCTCCGCCCATCGTGAAGGATGGTCCTCACCATGGAGACCAACAGACCAATGGCCGAGGCCGCCGCCGTTAGAGAAGCAACTACTCCGACAGTGAGAAGTGACCACGTCTGTGAGAGGAGGGAAGGAAAACAATCAGCGATCAAACCCTGAGGGCTGAGAAGATTAAGATGCAACGACGATAAAAAGGACAGCAAAGATTAAAACAATAGTAATACAGACAGAACACATTTAATCTAAAGCAGCATCAACAACATGACATATGGCTTTGAAGCTAAATGCAAAAGGAAAAAAAAGTACGCTTTGTGACCATGTCATGTCCAATCCACTTTATATCAAAAACAGAGGGTTTACCAAAGTGCTTCACAGCAAACATAACATTATAATAAAATATAATATTACAATAATAGATAAAAGGCACACATAAGAATGAATACAAGGTACACAAAGGCTATGGACAGACAATAAAAGCATACAAATCGATAAAACAGCTCAGACTGACTCGAAAGCGAGGGGAAAGGGGTGGGTCTTCAGCCGGGACTTAAAAGTTCGGTGGGTGTCAATGTGACATGGGGAGGGCAGGTCGTTCCTGAGAAGGCTCGGGCTCCCCCGGTCTCTTTCTTGGTTTTAGGGACTACGAGCAGCAGCTGATCAGCCGACCTCAAAGCCCTCGAGGGGGTGTACACCTTTAGGAGGTCGGAGATGTACTGAGGGGCAGGGCCGTCCCTCCCTACAGGCCGATTCACTGCGTGGGGCCTCTTCTTGCGGAGGGGGCCTCTTCTTACGGAGGGGGCCTCATCTTGCGGAGAGGGGCCTCACTTGCGGAGGGGGCCTCTCTTGCGGAGGGGGCCTCGCCTTGCGGAGGGGGCCTCGTCTTGCGGAGGGGGCCTCGTCTTGCGGAGGGGGCCTCATCTTGCGGAGGGGGCCTCATCTTGCGGAGGGGGCCTCATCTTGCGGAGGGGGCCTCTTCTTACGGAGGGGGCCTCATCTTGCGGAGGGGGCCTCCCCTTGCGGAGGGGGCTCTCTGCGGAGGGGGCCTCTTCTTGCGGAGGGGGCCTCGCCTTGCGGAGGGGGCCTCTTCTTGCGGAGGGGGCCTCTCTTGCGGAGGGGCCTCGCCTTGCGGAGGGGGCCTCTCTTGCGGAGGGGGCCTCATCTTGCGGAGGGGGCCTCGCCTTGCGGAGGGGGCCTCGCCTTGCGGAGGGGGCCTCATCTTGCGGAGGGGGCCTCATCTTGCGGAGGGGGCCTCCTTGCGGAGGGGGCCTCACCTTGCGGAGGGGGCCTCATCTTGCGGAGGGGGCCTCGCCTTGCGGAGGGGGCCTCGCTTGCGGAGGGGGCCTCATCTTGCGGAGGGGGCCTCACTTGCGGAGGGGGCCTCATCTTGCGGAGGGGGCCTCGCCTTGCGGAGGGGGCCTCAACTGAGCTGAAAATACAGCGTACCTATGCGCTTATGCGGCACAGTCTCGAGCACGAGGCTCCACTAGCACCCCCCCGGTCGACGCTCGCGAAACAGAGGGCCTCATCATATAACTTTGCGTGGGGCCAGTGGCGGCCCTGTTGAGGGGCCAGCCCATTAAGCAATTTAAAAACATACAATAACATCTTAAATGAACTCTAAAATGGACGACAGGAAGCCAGGTGTGGGGTGATGGGCTCATGCTTGCGTGTTCATGTCAGCATACTGTGAGCTTACCATGGGAATCTTTGACCATGAACAAATATTTAAATATCAACAGAGTCGTCCTTTAAAGAGGCCCTATTTGTTTAGTTTTCTCTTTCCTGTAGTGTGTTATATGATAAATGTTTCTGTGCATGTAAATGGTCTGCAAAGTCTTAAATCTTGTGCTCCGATTTGCTAGCCCTACAACCTTTGTGTACGTGAAAGGCGAAGAAGCTGGACACCTTTGAGCGGTTTCTTGGTTAAGCCTGTGACACAAGATTGTCATCGACATAACTACACTGCAGCTGTTCGTCTGACAAGTGAAGAACCTTGAACTAATATGAAGCTGTCTTTGGCTCTTTTCCCCCTCTTTGGGATGAAGGTATTCTGATTCTGATTGGCCAATCCCAACAGAGCCGGCCAGCGTTTAACCCATGTCCCAGTAGAGGCATAGAAATATGAACCTGAAAAGGTTGGATGACACATTGTTGGTTTTAGTCTTTTGAAGGCGAATCAAAACTCCAAGTAAGTTGTTGCAGCATTTGAAATTAAAGCTATCAGCTATGAGCAATTACAAAGGTGGGAAGAAAAGCAGCCTTTCCCTTAATAGGTTTACAGAGGGTGAGACATAGCGACAGACATTTAAAAATCACTTTGTGAGTCGTCGAAACTGGATTAGAAATAATACAGGAGACAGATTACAACGTGTAGAAGCCAGGTCATGTGATACAGGTGTGGACATCAATAAAGGGAGTGTTGAGATGACTTGTTATTCCTGCATATGTAATGCCTTGATGGGTTAAGATAACAGGTTGCTAGGTTTGCCCAGTTTACATTTGATCTGCCAACAATGGGAGCAGGGAGCGGTTAGCAGAGGCAGGTTTGGCCGGGCGTACTCATTCGCTGCTCGTCAGTCCCGTCTGACAGCTGACTGAGTAAACAGAGGAAAGCGGAAACCACGCTGCACCATGGGAAAGAGACACGAGAGGAAAACACCAAACTATTCCTGCTCCTCACACCCCTGGTGGCTGCGTACAAGAGCTCAGAAGACAGACACAAAGCTGGGACTAAAGCGTGAAGATATCAAAGAGAAAGCAAGTGTGCAGGGAGACCAACGATAACACGGTTGATAGGAAAACGCAATACTAACCAGGCCTTTGCGCTTCTTGTTCTTAGACAGGAGAATAGCCAGAATGCCAACGACGATTCCCTGCAGAGACAAGACGGATACGTTTGAAAGAATAATCATATCACTGCTTGGAACACATATGATTGTATTCTCATCCAGTCGGAGACACACAAGTTAGCAACCAAAGGAAGGTCAAAGGATTAAGTATCTGAGCTGTGTCGTCACTACAAGTATTTCAGAAAAGTCTTTGAGGTCCTTTGAAATTTGTTTTTGGAAGCTTGAAGAAAGAAAAACACCCTTTAACTCATGTCTTCCATATTGGCTGATCACTCTCCGACTCTAACATATCTCCTTTTCTTCCTTTTTAAAAAGTGACGTAAAATATATGTTTTTTGTTCTGGAGGAATTGGTTTGAGACCACTATTTCTTAAGCATGGTCCAACATTAAAGTCATACTGAAGGGATTCATAAGGAAATATTTGCTATTTTAAAAACGTATTGTATAGGAATCTGGTTTTACAAGCAGCCAGTGGAGTAAAAGCCCGCTATATTGATTTTGGTATTAAGAACATTTCTACAGTACTTAGTGCTCAATTCTATGAACATTTTAGATGCATTTGTAGCTTGTGGTCTGCGAGGTTCAACCATATCCCTGCTCAAAACACTAAAACTTGACATTACACATCTGATAAAACAGCACTGATATGAAAATGCTTTCCTTTGATGTCCTAAATGAAAGTAGAATGTAGAATACGTTTTGTATTTTAGTTATCCTTCTAGCAGTCTCACAGCATTTCGTGTTATAGTCACGAAATTAATTTAATCTATTGATTAACTTTCCCCTTTTTTCGTGTCACACAGAACGATTTTAAAAGCAATGCATTTCTATTGGTAGTAGACCGGAAGCTGCGTGGTTCATAAAAACATGTTCTTACTCAATATCAAGCCACGATTATTGTTTTTATTTTAAATTGATAATGTCGGACTTTTCTTTCTGCCAGTGAGGAAAATAAATGGGGCTCAGAGCCTCAGAATACTGAAATCTGTATTTTTGTAATATTTTTTTCCTTCTAATTTGTTATTATCTGGTGCAGGCACGAAACACACTGCCAATAGAAATACATTGCTATCAAAATCGTTCTGTGTGAGATGAAAAAAAGGGGGGAATCGTGTTGGTGAACACGAATTAATCGATTAATTTTGTGACTATAACGCGAAATGACTGGGTTGATCCTTCATAATATTGCAGAAGATAACCGCCCTTCTTGCCATTTCAGTTTCATCCCACAGGCCATAAGAATGCTAAACACATGAACTTTGAAAGAACATACATAACATTCATCCGTTTGCAATATTCCAATTACTTGTAGAATATATTGTGAACTATTTATATTCTATTTTATTTGATTGACTTGCACTATTATCTGTTTTATTGTGTTGCACTGTTGGAGGAGCCTGTGCCCTAAGATGTCCATTGACACTGCAGCTATGTACACATGACAATAAAAGCCTTGAAACTATTTGAAGGATGAATCTCCTACACTCACCACGAGGCCGGAGGTGAGGGCCACCACGTTGGAGATGGCGTACTCCATGGCGCGTGCCTGCTTGTGGAAGTTGATGTGTCGGAGAACCACGCCGTGCACCAGCGCTCCCAACAGGAAGTTCATGTGACCGATGAGGACCATGCTCAGACCCATCTTCATCAGGGGCTGAGGCTCCTCCAGGCTGGCACAACACATTCCTGAGGAAGAGGAGTTCATGCGGCAATATTTAGAAATCCAGAGAGTTCATTTCACGTGATGTTACGCCATCCATTGTATTGATCCGAGAGACAGCAGGAGCCAGGTCAAAACCACAGCAGAGATGCCACTTGTATTAATGATTAGCTGCTGAGTATACAGTTCACACTGTCCCAAAGAAGACAGTCAAGAACAAAATGAACTGAAACTAAATATATTAATGTAATAAAGTCAAACGCTGGAGGGAAGATGATGGATATAACGCAACGTCTGCTGCATGCTATCTATGAATTAAACAGATCAAGAGATGTAAAGTTATGCAATTCAAATTAATCGTAAAACCTACATTTCATAATACACAGACACCCAGCATAGCAACTGGCATCCAACAGGTAACAATCTAAAGACAAAGGTGTGTCTTGACTTAACATAAATAAGGTTAGTTGACTTGTTTATTTGTGAGATATCACAATTTTAATCTGCTCCCACCTTCACATTTGACAAGACAGTTTCACAACTAAATATTTGATCAATCATTACTCACACAGTGACATTCACACTTTTACCGCGACAACCCCATGCAGAGGAGAGGAGACAGTTAGCACATTTACACTTCTCAGATACTGTGATACCATGTGGACCGGAGCATGTGTTCAAAAAAGAAAAGCACTACTAACCTACTCAGCATTACAAGTGTCCACAATAACATTTAATTTAAAATAACGTAACATATGGTACCAGGACTTTGATACAGGCCTTTTTACGTTATGTTTGCAAACTGCTAGAAAGAAATGTCAGCTTTGCACGAGTCCAAATATACACAAATATAGGATTGATAATGCCTTTTTAAGCTTTCGTCACGAGATACTCATCCTCTCCAGATTGGAACCACTCCACCACACCCAAACACACATCCCCAAAGTTTAAAACAATCACATGACTGTAATTGACATACATGTAAATCGGCTTCAAAACCATAGTGTGTTTATTCATATTCACCTGTACCAGCCATCTCTGTGTTGGGTCACCATTCAGTTAGAGTGTCGGTGCAGGATCGTGCGTGGATCTTATCAGCGTGTCCTCTCCAAACATCAGCTCCTCTCTGAACCTGACAGGACAGGCAGTGACACTTCTGAGGCTTTTCAAAATAAGATAAGAGTTATCTAAATGTGTAATCTTGATAAACCCATTATGCATACTTGGCAATCAATCTGAGAGGCATTTTGAAACGGTGTAATAGGCCCGGTAGCTAAATGTCCTCAAGATATTACAGTAGTTTGGAAAATGGTTAATTGTTTTTAAAATAATTGAATTCAAGACTTGACTATTCATCTTCAGTAAATATTTAAAACGCGTTCTCATCAACCAAATACCACTTCGCATATTCTCGAAAAGTCCAACTTTAAAAAAAAACATGCGCGTGCTTTTATTTTGAAAACAAAGCTGATTACCCCTTATCACTCGATTAAATGTCGACACATGTTCGCACCTGTGTTTGAGTAGAACAACTATTGACATGCTTTATATATTAACCGAGAATGCTACACTCCAGTCAACTCAATGTATTCATAATGTTATTTTTAACATTACAACGTTATTGTTGCTAAATGTAGGCCTAACATTAACCCATTGCATTAAGCCCGGTGGTGACACCTGGATCGATGCCGGGGAAACACATCCCAGACACATTTTCTTTTTTAACATCGATGACTATAGGTAAGTATCAGAAATCAATCAATCAAGTTATGGAACATTTTATCAGGACACAATGCATGCTCTCAGAATGTGCATGTTGGGAGGGATCATTGCAATGTTGTTTTGATTCTACACTTTCATTTCATTTCATTTCAAACCTTTATTTAACCAGATTGGTCCCATTGAGATCATAGATCTCTTTTTCAAGGGAGACCTGCAGCATATAGGTTCCACATGAAACATACAACAATAAAGGACATCATACATTATATTTACAGGATACATTTACATAGTTATAGACATTTACAAGTGCATAGTAGGCTATCAACAAGCATTTCATTTAGCCTAGCTTTAAAAACATGCAGAGGAATGAGATTGCTCAGTTTCAATTCTTGCTGAAGATTGATCCAAGCGAGTGGAGCTGCGCACATACAAGCTGTCTTACCTAAGACAGTCCTTGCTCTTGGCACATCTAACAAGACTACATCATGCTGCTTGCAACTCTCGTGTTATCAGAGAGCAGATATAATACGGGAGTTTACCCAAGAAAGCTTTATAGATAAACGTGTACCAATGACTGAGCCTCCGTACAGAGAGTGATGGCAGACCTGCCTTGGAACAGGGTACAGTGATGAGTACGTGCTTTACAATTTGTGACAAATCTCAGTGCGCTGTGATAGGCGGCATGTAACTTGTTCAGGCAATACACTTGATAGTGTAGTATGCCTTTGGTGCCACCAGGTGGAGAAATGGCATCATTAGAGTAGGAGAAGTAAATATTAATACCCATGAATGGATTTGCTGTGGTTTTATTTGGTTGCAAAAACTTTATTTTCAGTTCTTTGACATTCTTGTTTTTGAGAATACGGGAAACAAACATTGTCCGTTTTGGTTATGACACAGAGGTCATACATATTAGGCAATCCTCAAGTATTCCCTTTCATTGAAATGATGTATGCCAAAAACACTCTTTTTAGGCTGCAATATTTATTACACTCAGCGAAAAACGTTAACTTTGGATTGTACAGTATATGTCAAAATACAATATATTTATAATACATATAAAAGCATACAATTATTAATACCCACAATGAGGAAAAATGATCATAGTTTAATACAAATGGTGATTTATTTTACTGTGTTTCCATCTACAATATAAAAGATGACTTGCAGCCATTTCAGTTCAGGTTACGGCGGACCTTCATTATAGACGAGGTATGGACCAAGCCCCTTTTCTTCAGGGTCACCAACCGGATAGTGATCAGATAGAAGATCTCACAGATGTTGAGGACCACACACAAGACAGACGCCCCCACCATGAAGTAGGTGAAAACGGTCTTCTCAGTGGGCCGGGATATGTAGCAGTCCACCAAATTAGGACAGGGACTGACATCACATTGGACTTTTCTGGGGAGCTTGAAACTGTCGTAGATGTAGTGGAGCAAGTAGAGAAAAGTGATCTCAAAGGCTGTTTTTAGCAAGAGGCTAATCAGGTATGTATACCACAGACCACCATGCTTTTGCCCCGGGTTGTCGTACAGGTGGCGATCTGCACCGTGCTTTGCTTGGTATTTACGTTCCCTCTCTTCCCGGTAGGCCACGTGAAGCACGACCATGAAGGAAGGGCAGGTGACGAAGATCAGCTGCAGAGCCCAGAGGCGAATGTGGGAGATGGGGAAGAAGTAATCGTAGCAGATGTTCTTGCACCCAGGCTGGAGGGTGTTGCAGTCAAAGTGTCCCTGGTCGTCGCTCCAGACCCGCTCAGCAGCTACAACGTAGACCATCACCCGGAAGACGAAGACCACTGACAGCCAGATCCGCCCGAAGGCAGTGGAGTACTTGTTGACTCCACTAAGAAGACCCTCGAGAAATTTCCAATCCATGAGTTCAGCTTTGATTGGATGAGAAGTCTGTCAGTAACCCTTAGAGGAGGTATATTTGGAAATCTGAAGAGCTACAACTACACAAAGAGAGACAAAGACAGAGTTAGGCAAATATACAATAAAATACAAGGTTTAAAATACAAACACATATAAAACGTCCTCTCTGTTTAATATTCTGTTCCAAATATCTCACTGGATAATTTCGAAAGTCGTTCTCTTTTCCTATCAACCCATTTTGTTAACAGCTATGAAACCTAGATTCCCTCCCTTTAATCTCACAGCATTTCAATTTGATTTGAACTTTGACACTTTGTAGAAATGACCTTTATGAATTGATTACAAACGTGTTAAATACTTAAATAGTGTCTTAATTGTTATCCACCCTTACTCCGAACACAGTAGTCCAGTTCTGACTTTATATTCAATGTGCTCAGCTTTGCAAGGAGTCTTCAAACTAAATATAACCAAGCCAAAAAATGCAAATCCGTTTGACAAAAAACTCTTATCTTACCGTAAGAAAGCAGGTCTTCCACTCAGTCCATATTGTCGAAGTAGACTTTGGGAATGTGTTCAGCAGGCAACCTCTCTCCTGCTGTGGGTCTCTGACATTGACCTACCTCACGAATCAAATCTTGGCCATAATCTGAAGGCGTGGCCACCTTTGGCATCCATCCCAAATTTAAATTTAAAAGTCCAACTACTTCCTGTCAGCGTCACATTATATTGACCCCAAATTGCTCCAAGAACTGACTTTTATGTTGGCAGTTGTGTGACGGAGTGCCTTAATGATATAGGTGATTACAGACAAGTGTCCAGAAAAACATCCAAAGACACATCAGTAGCTTGACTGAACAAAGACATGTGATGCAGTGGGACTTAGTGTACATTAATAAAGGTGATAGGACAATAATTAGTAACAAGTACACACAACCACATTGAGGTGTGTTAGTCGAGCACCACATTACTCCACAGTGGACATGGTATCAGCTCCATTAGCCATCTGGTATCTTGAGATATGCCCATTTGTTCCTGTTGATTAATCACAATTAAACAGGGCAACCACCTCAAATCTGTTTGTACAGGCACTCTAAAACCCTTTCCACTGAAACACACCTGAGATATGGAGTGCTGCTATCTTCCAATCAGATTAAACAAGCGTTTGCTGATTCATTTTCTCACGTAAGAATGTGCAGCGGTCACTGCATTAATAGCAACGTTTTACGATACTGCCCTTTACAAACCAACTCTCGGTCTGCTGTTCTGAAAACATGCAGGATGTGTGTATTTGTCTTCAATCTGTGACTTGTAGGAATGGAGATCTTATCAACTTTCTGTCAATACTGTTACTCCCATCAGTAACCAGATCGTTTAGTCATCACCAATTGTTATTTGCCTTGCCGTGTAGGTTCATACAATGTGTTCATAACTAACATGTCCACTTGTTTTTATAGGGGTTAAAGGGGAATAGGTAAAAAAGCAAATTTGACAGAGATGTTTATTTTCGAAAATGTTATCTTTATTTCTTGTTCAAGTTCATGACATACTGTGTGACCATGGAGACATTTTTCCCAGTTTTTGTCAAAGTACCGACACAGTAGCTCATAATAAGTGGAGAGATTTTATTTTGTGGTCATACAGATAACAAAATAATCTTTTATAACACATCATCATATAAATAGACAAAGTACACTAAATCACCTTTATTGCATATTTGTTATTTAGGTTGACTTTTAAAAGCACCGACAAACATTATTTTGATATAAAAAAGGAAATAAAGACAACATATCATTTAAAGCCACACATATTCTGCAGATAAACAAGGCTAACAGTATAAAAGCTACATTAGATAGTTACTTTCTCCCAAGTCAAACTGTGTCTTTTATGTGACTACTACGCTGTACGCTGGGGCTGAACCCTTGTTGCTAGCTTCTCCGTTGTCATTGTCTACCAACTGGGCCTTCTCCGTTATCGGCTCTTTGAAAACGGAGTTCTCCTTCACTGTCAGAGGAGTCCTCGCCATCCTGAAGGAGTTTTCTCTCTGGGAGCTGGGTCCTCCTCGACAGCACTCCCTGAACCTCTTCCCGCACAGGTATAAGACCTCGCAAAAAGTGAGGAAGATGCACACAAAGCTGGTCACCACCATGAAGACGGTGAATATCTTCTTCTCTGTGGGCCTGAGGAACACAGGGTTGGAAAAGAGATTAGTAAATCAAGTCAAACCATGGGAATTAAATTATCTATTCGGACCACCGAGGAACGCTTACCTTGCGATGTAACAGTCCACCATATTGGGGCACGGGTCGATGTTGCATTTCACCAACGGTGGGAAAAACGTGGCCTCGTAGATGTAGTAGAGCAGAAAGACAAACACACTATCGACTGAAATCTTAAACAGCAGGCTGAGAAAGTAGGTCCACCACAAACCCCCTCGCTTCTTTCCCGTGAAATTGTACAGAGGGGCACATCCTTCTCCGTGCTTCAGGCGGTGTTTGCGTTCCCGTTCTTCCCGGTAGGACACATGGAGCGTAACTAGAAGGGATGGACAGGTGACAAAGATCAGCTGGAGAGCCCAGAGCCGGGTGTAGCCGATGGGGTAGAAGTGGTCGTAGCAGACATTGTGACAACCGGGCTGCCGGGTGTTGCAATCAAAGTCCTTCTGCTCGTCACCCCAGACCTTCTCACACGCCACCAGAAAGACCATGAGCCTGAAGATGAAAACGATGGCGAGCCAGATGCGACCAAACGCAGTGGAGTATTTGTTGACCCCGCTCAGGAGGCCCTGAAGGAAGGCCCAGTTCATGGTGTTGTTTCAGCTGTCAAGTTGGACCACATTGATGATGGGCAACCCCCCAGAAATGTGGCAGACACACTGCCGAATGCTCAAATACAGATGGCTTGGACACAAACTGAACTGAGCACGTCAGGCACAAAGGCAGTCTAATAAAGCACTTATTACTTCTGCCTTTTTGGCACAGGTCTAAGGGGAGGGAGGAATATCGAACAAAGCAAACACAGACTCATTCCTCCGCTGCAGTCACTAGTGGAACTGGAGAGAGCAAACACCTTCATTATTAGGCAGGAGCGAGAGGCAGGGAGATAGCAATGCTGTTCAGGGCATGAGAAGTGTATGCAAGTTCAATTTAAGACATTTAAAGAGATAGATATTTGATTTCTTGTTTAAAGTTAGATGAAAAGATACAATACATATGATGGGGAGTGGCTTAGCCCAACTCTGTCGTCTGTCCATCGTAGAACAACCTGAACCTAGAACCACCATCTTCAGGATTTTTTTTTGTTTCAGATAATTGAAATCAAAGTAATCCTTACACAACAGTCACAAACATCTACCTCTATACATGTTTGAACCATATATGCATTAATGCATATTCAATTCCAGGGTTGTAGATGTGTTTTCTGGCCTGGCCCGTCGTAAATACAGTTAATTAATAATTTTGAAAGAGAATATCCATAGTAGGCTACACCCGAATCAACCAATAGACTATTAGTACAGTTAAAGATAATTGTACTTTACTTGGATATTTCCATGTTATGCAACTTCATACTTCTACTCCTCACATTTAAAAGGGAAATAATTCAATTTGACTCCACTACATTTATTTAACAGCTTTAGCTACTTTTAACAAAATGCATCTCTAAAAATGTAACTATTGGATTAATTTCAGTCACAATTTGAGCCCCATTATTTATATATATTTGACAAAAAGTCAATCAGAACTAAACAATAAGTATCTTTACTTTGTA
Organism: Champsocephalus esox; assembly: GCA_036324585.1. Taxonomy (NCBI): domain Eukaryota; kingdom Metazoa; phylum Chordata; class Actinopteri; order Perciformes; family Channichthyidae; genus Champsocephalus; species Champsocephalus esox. Next base: position 29,332,028 of record CM070488.1, on the reverse strand, counting down.
TACCTTAAGTACATTTTGCTGATAGAACTTTTGTACTTTCACTTAAATAAGATTTTGAATGCAGGACTTCAACTTGTGATGAATTGTTTGACAATAATGTATTGGTACTTTTACTGAATTAAAGCATCTAAATACTTCTTCCACCTCTGGGTATGTGGTGTGAGCATTGTTTTTTGTACAAACAATGTTACTGAAATGTGCTTTCATGTTGGCACAGTGTGTTACATTTAGCTATGCTGGTTCCAGTACAGTATGACCGGAAATCATATTTATATCTCTGCTAGCTTGACAGTGGTATCGGGTGAGGGGTCATAAATTGAGACAGACTCCCCACATTTGCATACACAATTTCCCCACTGCAAAGACAATATGTCCCTGCATCGTCCACCCTCTGTTTGTTAAATCACCACAGGACCAAGCCAAGGAGTTCATTTCTATATTGGACTTGGGTGGACCGACACTTTCTCCACAGTTTCCCCCATCTTCCCTCACCGTCCAGCCGGCTGCTGCTCTCCACAGCAACGGGAGGTAAGGGAGCTCCGCGGTGGGACAATCCGATGCTAGCTAATAGCTAACGTTGCTAACTACCGAGCTAACTCGTTAGCAACATGCTATGTCCCAGCCCTGTCTAGACTTTACACACAAAATGTTTTGCTTGGTGCCATGTTTATCTGTGCAGGTTTGACATATTTTGAATAATGGCAGATGTTACTAGAAAAGTGCAAGTTTGAGATAAGTTGTTAGCCAAAACAAGAATGAAGTGTCAAGTTGGGTAGACTCATTAGTAATGGTTTATCGGTCCTTCAAAATAAAACCACAGTCTCGACAGCGACTTTTAAGACAGCTAGAGAAAGAGCAGCAGAAACACACTGTTGTTTTACATTTACATTGTGCTGAAAGAACTGTCTCCAAACTTAAACATAGCATTTGCTAAACACTGCATTAGGGTATGAAATAAAATGTAAAAAAACAGTGAGTAGCATAAATCAAAATGTTTAAATATACACATTTACATATTTAAAGAGGTACAAAGGTCATATGGATTTAGTCAATGTTAAGTCAGGGACATGTAACAATATTCCATAAGGGTGAAGTGTAGAAAGGTTTATTTCCCAGCCAAACACTACTAAATCAGAATCAGAATGTTGTGTTTGTGCAAGGTAGGTTTTCACATACAAAATGTGTGTGAATTCAAAGATGCAGTGCAGTTTTAAACACTAATGTATTGCTTATGCATGATTTCAAGTAAGGTTTTTGTAGTCAATATGATTTGAGTCAGAGATATCATTATTATCAGAGACCAACCATAACACTTTTAAAAACTGACTTTTGTAAGGAACCCACAAATGATTTTATTCTGAAGGTTTAATTGCACTACCTCCGCTCTTTACTTCACTCACACTTGCTAACTTTACTCAAGGCAGCGAGCAGCTATCGATGGGAGGCTGGAGCTCAGGGGAACCAGCCAGAGTTGACGGCGGCGTTAGCTTAGCCAATTTAGCTTTCTGCCAGCGAGTCATCTGCTCTTGTGGGTTTGCCAGCATGCTAATAGAGGCCGTTTAACCGCAACACACTGCAGCAAGTCTCCTGTCTCTGTAGAGGTCCAGCTGACAGCCATGCGACAGTGGTGTGTCCCCGCGGCGACCCCTCGCGCCGAGCCGCTCCCGGGGCGCGTGTCTGTGTCCCCCCCTCCACCAGGTAAGATAACCTCAGTGACCGGACGAGGTTGCACTAACTTTAAGAGTGAAAGCTAGCTTTGTTTTGCACTAAAAGCACCCATAACATATCCAGACATGCTGTGGATCTGATTGCAGTCTGTCCTGTACACACACATTGCATCTGGAGAGGCAACTTTGTCCTGCTGCCTATCAAAAAAAGTACATACAGTATTTACAGTATTGGAATGTTCACATCTTAAAAATATTCAATTCAATTCGGCATGAATGACATTTAACATGATCAACTTTTTATTAAAGTAGTTGGCGCTGCTTGTTTGAGCTGTGTGCAAACTCATAATAATAATATCTAAACCTAGTTAAAGAGTGGGATCATCAGATGGGTAAGTGCATACAGTATTTAACAGTATTGCAATTGACAAATCCTAAACAATCTTAGACTCCTCCTGGTCAATTTGGCATGTTTCACATTTAACATAATTAACGTTTTAATACGGTAGTTGCCTGTAGTCTGCTTGCACTGGATTTTTGATCAAGTGCAAACTTATTGAATAGTACCTAGTTCAAGAGTGGGTTCGTCAGACGGGTGAACAGTATTTGTTTTCCCACACATACATACATGCAAGGTCATGACAAATTGCTTAATTTTTTAATTGACTTTAATGTGATTTTTCACACTAGCCTGCACAATTAATGGGGAATGCAAAGGCAAGGGTTTCTACTACAACCATAACAGGCAGGCAAAGGCCATGACAAGGTGAATGGATGGATGGATATGACTAGGCTGAGTGGACCTGATGTTAGGTTATGTATGCGGGGGTGATCTTACTTTAATTCCCCCCCCTGGACAAATGTAGCAAGGTTAGCCCCAAGTGTCTGTGCCAGCCAAGTGTTTGAAAGTGTGCCAACTTTTTTTCAAATGACCCAAGGGTTCTTCAGAGGAGAATGCAGTCTGAGTTTTCTCCCCCTACACCACTCATGTATTTCTTTGGTGTGTTATGATTACTAAAGTAATTTAATCAGATTTGCATTTAGGAGATAAATAAACCACAAAGGACGTGTGGCGTTTGAATTCAGCTTTTGAGAGTCTGTTTTTATTTGTGTTTTCATCTATTAATAATCCTTTCATCATTTACAAGTTTGTCTCCAGGTTCTGAGGAAGTTTGCAGCACATTATCTAAATTTAATATCTATCAAAGGTGGAGATAAATATAGCCGTATATGTCCTGGTAACACTGTGTGAAGTCCTGCTGCTGTTTATCTGGTGAGAGATAAACCTAAGCATGCAGTCGTTTGGTGCCTTATCGATCAAAGTATCACACGTTTGTCTCAGGGGACTTTACAGTTTGCGCCCTCTGTCCTTAGAGCCTCACATCAGACACACTTCCAAAGAGCCTGGTACTCTTTCTCAAACTTTAGAAGTTAAAATATACTCTGTTGACCTTTTCTATAAGAAATGGCCGTGGTTGATAGATTACTTGAACAACCTCCAAACACTCCCGACGAATAGTTGAAAATGACTTAATGATATTGATTTTCAATTAAAAAAGACATATGTTTCAGTCACCCACTTATGTATATTTATATTTACTCATCTGTCTTTACTTGCTATTTTATTTATTTGTATGTATTTATTATCTTTTTGTCAATCTGAACATGCGATCATTTTGGTTTTTTTATGAAACGGATGGTTAGGTCTAAGGAAACAATTAAAATGGAAGAAGATAATTGTCTCAATTGGGACACTGAATGATTGTACCTGTACCGGTTGATGGATTACTCGAACAACCTCCAAACCCTCCCGACGAATAGTTGAAAATCACTTAATAGGCGCTTTCACACCGGAGTACTTTTCCCGTTTAGTTCAGATAGTTCCTGGGATTTTGCGTTCACACCAAAAAGAGAACTTAGTTCATGAGGACTTTTACCCCCTTTTTAGTGCCTGCTAGAGTTACTTTTCCTGGGGAGAAAAACAGTTCCAATTTCTGATGGGCTGGGCGAATTACAAACCATGCACCGTAAAACTGTTTTGAAGCCGCCATTGTATTTGCTGACATTAGCATTATTAGCGTTAGCCCCGCGCACCAACGGAGAGAGACTAACTTATGGCAACACAAAATAAAACATGGGAGCGGTGGAGATGAGGAGGTGTCGGCGTTCTGGCGATTTACTCGGAAGGCTTCAGTAGAAGCTGCTGGGACTCCCAGCAGCTTCTACTGAAGCCTTCCCCAACTCCGGGGACTTCCGGCCGGGGACTTTGGGCCGCAGTATACGCCGTGAAGTTGTTTGCGGCCTGCCAGTAAACCCAAAGCAGAAGAAGACGGAGTGACGTCGGCGGCTTCATTTGCGTAATCTTCCCTCAGGGAACTTATTCCGGTGTGAACGCGATCGGCTCTTAGTTCCATGGGGGAACTAAGTGCTGGGAACTAAGTACGGCAAAGTACTTGGTGTGAAAGCGGCTAAAGGTATTCTTTTCAATTGCAAATAAATGGTTAGTTCTAAGAAAATGGATGAAAATTGTCTCAATTGTGACATCCAAAAAAAAACACAGTTACCGGAGGAAAAAGTGTTCGTGACCTCGGGGAGAGCCACAGAGGAGTATTAATAGGGCTACATCTGGTTCATATTCACTTACAAAACTGCTCTTGTGTTTCCTTCATCAACGCCAGTGTCAAATTCGCTCTGATCCCATTTCTGTGCAGAAGCCCGGATGGAGTGCTGCGAGGTGGAGCCGCGCTACACCCTGGAGCAGATCGACCTCCTGCAGCGCCTGCGTCTCTCCGGCATGACCAAGCCTCAGATCCTGCACGCGCTGGAGTCCCTGGAGAGGCTGGACTCGGACCACCGCCCGCCCTCAAACTGTGACTCCCAGCCCACCCCCTCCACCACCACCACCACCACCAACAACAACAACAACCCCACCACCACCACAGCTGCTCCGGCTCCTTCCTCTTCCTCGTCTTCCGCCTCCTCGCTGTCCCTCGCCTCGGCCACCACGCAGACCTCCGGGCTGGACGGAGCAGCGTTGTCCCCCAGTAACAGCTACGAGGCGTCCCCCCCACCTCTCTACCCCCCCAGTGTGGCGGTGCAACGCTCGTTCAGCTACGACATGATGGGCGAGGAGGAGTGGGACCTGGAGGAGAAGGTGGAAGAGTACATGAGGTGAGGAAGAGATCTTAGCTTGGGCCAGTTGAAGAGTCCGGACCTCCTACTTAACACTTTCGTAGGACCTTGTTAGTTTTGTAGCACGTGAGAGGGGAGTTTTTACTTTTGTCCATTTTCCCATCTTAACTTTCCCAATTCATTTCAGAGAAAGTTTACCTGAACCTACTGAAGGTGGTCTTTTCATTCAGGCCTTCTTTCTAACCTGATTCCCACACAATATGCTCTTGACATGAATTACCTGTCACTAGTCCTTTACTACTACATTGCATAACATTGTATTTCATGCAACATAAGTCCCTTACACACCAAGCCCATTTCGGCCGTCGATAGATGTCGGGCCGTCGATGAGCGTCCAGTCGCCCTACTCAGATTGGTTTGTCGCGCACCGTCGTGTCTTTTCGACACCTTCCGCCGCCGATTCAACACGGGAGGCTGTCGGCTAAAAGGCGTCGGCCAAAGAAATCACTCTGATTGGATGTTCAGCTAGCGAATCAGTGCATGAGAAGCGAAACTGAAGTGAGGGACCCAAACAAACTACCGTACTTTTCGGACTATAAAGCGCACCTGCATATGAGCCGCAGCAGCTAAATTGTCCGTCTGTCTTGCTCTCGTTCTGTCTCTCGGTTCCACTTTTACTTTGGCGCGCGACCTGTCTCGCTCTTTTCCGGCCTCCAGCTTTTCCTGCTGGAGCCCGCCGCTTAAAGGTGGCGGGCGCGGACCGGTCATAGAGCCCATAGAGTTAAAGGTGGTTAATTTTACCTGTGAAATCCATAGATTTAGGAGGTTCCCTAGTGGCCGTTAGCTGTACAAAAAAAATGGGGGAAAAAAGTCGCGGCTTATAGTTCGAAAAGTACGGTATTAAGAAGGCAAATCTGAGGTTTCATTTAACTCCAGCTCTCGACACAGGTTCGGGAAAGCCCCGTGAGCTTCTCGCTGTAGAGGGAACATGGGACGCACTATTTGTTGTTTGTTTATATCACACAGTCTGTTCTTCTTCTCTCGGTTATCACGCAGTCTGTCTTCCGGTTGTTGCCTCTTGTGAATGACGAACACACACTACCGCCGTCTGCTGGTAAGGAGAGTTATTGCCACTCACGCATGCGCAGCTCGTACGTGCTTCTTGGCCGTCGGCTGAAGTCTTTGCGGTGTGTTCCAGTGCGACACATGGCCGAGACGCAGGAGACGTTCCATCGGGACGTGTTCTTTTGGTCAGTTTGGTGTGTAAGGACCTCTATATATATATATATATATATATACATATACACACACACACAACAGAAGGTGGATGGCATATATATTTATATGTATAAAATATAAATAGTATATTGATTTGCACAATGGTAAAAAGTGTGAAATGGATTGTATCTTGAATACCAATCGAACAGAATGAGATCGTCGAAGCTGAGGATATTGTTTTTGGATAGTATATTGCAACGATAGTGTTTTAATGATTTCTATTTTTGTAAAAAACTTGTAAGGCTTGTTTGGAAAGACCGGTTTCAGCACAGTCTGACTGGCCTGAGACCAGCAGGTAACGCAGTGTTGTTAGAGAGAACGGTATGGACTATTCTAACATCAGATAATGACAGCCTCACTCCCCCGAGGCGCATGCTGATTCTCCAGAATCCGAGCGGAGTTAATTCGGGTCAGGTGTTCAGGGATGGCTGAGAAAAGAGAAGCAGCAGTGAATAAGGTTAGTGAGAGCAAAGGCTGCCGTTTCGACCACGGCGTGTAACCGTTGTGATGGCTTCTTTCAGGAGAGACAGCAACCTGGTGAAGGAGGAGATCAAAACGTTCCTCAACAACCGCAGGATCTCTCAGGCCATCGTGGGCCAGGTGACAGGTACTGTGGGAACTTAGTAAAGTTAATACACTCTACAAGGACACATGTAAAGGATACTATTCGGCATAAATAGTGCTGTTTTAAAGGGGTGGGAAACGTTGACTAACTCTTGATTGGAAATGTATTCTGTATGTCCCGGTTCAAGATTGTTTCTCGGTTCAAGGCACAAGTGCACTTTTCTCATGTTGAAAGTGTGCCAAAGCCTTCACAGGCTGTTGTGTTTGCACTAATTTGCAATTCAAAACACAACTGGCTGCAAAGGTAACCACATAATTAAAAGCTTAACTTAACCAACTAGCTGGAAAAACGTTTCATTCCACCGTTCATTTAACAAAATAAGGTAATGAAAGAGTAATTTAACCCAATCTGAATCACTGTTAACTTTAACTGCACCTTTGATCTTGTTTCAGTCCGTATTTTTCACTAATATTACATTTAGTTTATTTAGTCATATTTTGTAATCAGTTTTTCAATCTAGTTTTAGCTGACTTAAAGGTGGGGTAGGTAACCAGCTCGAGTGCGCTCGAATTTGAAAATACACAGCCGGGAAAAATCTGCCACTTCCTCACAGAGCCCCTCCTCCAACACACACGAACGCCACATGACCAATGAGGGCACGAGATCAGTGTGTGAACATATAAGGCTGACAGGCAGGTAGGCCATCCAGTTATCTGACCCGGGCCGGCTCACATGATTGGTCGTGCTTTTTACAGCGCCACGGCTTCCACAGATGATATTTTTTAATGTATTTATTGTCAAAGCATGTAATGTATTCATTGCTATCGGGATGTTCAGAGCATTCCATGGAATATAACAAGTGTTTCTGAAGTGAATCACCTACCCCTACCTTTAAAGTCATTCACTAAATGCTGTCCAGTAGTAATCTACAGTACAGAGGACACGTCTATTTACCTGCTGTTATTATGGAATCGTTTGGACACATTGATCCGTCTGTAGAATAAGAAGTGACGTTGTTGTTCAACATAATTGTGATCATCAATCTGGTTACGTAGCAGCAGTATGTTCACCACCGTATCGCAGCAAATCACGTCCTCAATTAAACCCGTTGATATCGGGACGTCTTCATTAGCGTAACAGGAGTTTTTCTGCCCCTGGCTCCCGGCCGATCTCACAGACCCTGCTGTCAGTGCAGCGGGACATAAATCAGTCTATAAATGAACGTGGGGAGATAACATGCCTCTGTTTCTGCCCGCAGGCATCAGCCAGAGCTACATCTCCCAGTGGCTGCTGCAGCAGGGCCTGGAGATGAGCGACTCCAAGCGCAGAGCCTTCTACCGCTGGTACCTGCTGGAGAGGAACAACCCAGGTGAGGGGTTACAGCTCGACTGTACTTCAGATAAGGGCTCCGATCTGACTGTTACACAGCAGAGGAGTGGTGGGGATAGATCATTACAAGTGTGATGGATGTACAGAACAGGAGGAATGATTATGAGGAAGCGCCTCAAGGTTGAACGTCAGGTTAATGATGATGGGTGAGGAAGGGAAGTTGAATAAAAAAGCGTTTTCTATCGTGAATGTGAACCACTGCTTACTATTCTTCCCCCACCATCTCTTTATTCCCATCCTCCTCGTCTTCCTCCTGCATGGTGAAGCCACACACACCTCTTAATTCCTCACGCTAACCCCACCCTGGTCCTCGAGGTCAAGCAAGGACACGATGAGACAAATCTATACTTTCAGAGAAAAGACGAATGATAAAGGGAGTCCTGTCACTGGAGATGTGAATCGATACCACGAGGCCTTCTGGTTGGGAATGAAACTTAAGCGGGTGAATGCGGTTGGTCTGCCGAGGCTAGGGTAACAGATTGGGACGGTGTTGACCTCTCTATGTCTGAGATACAGGGAGAAAATAACTTAAAATATTGGTATGGTTTAACCGACTTAACTTTTCAAGGACTCTTTCTTTGCTTTCGGTCAGATTTTACACGCTGTTTTTTCACTGATTAAAGTCCCGCCCCTCTCGGCAAAGACACCGTAACCGCTAGGACTTAAAGTGTGTTTTGTGCAGTTTTTTTTTCAGTTATACTAGCATTAATCATTAAAGAAAAGAAATACAAGGTGAATTCATTTGATCATTTCTTTTACAAAGGTTTGGGGGAAAGAAATGGAATTAATAGATTTGCCAAGAGCCTACAAGTCTTACCAATATTATTGAATAGTAAATATATATTGAACTATTCAAGCCATGGCTTCCACGTAGCACTAAGAAGCGCAGCATGGAATGTTCTTACAGGTTATTTTGATCGTACATGGTTTAATTTTGGCAAAATATTAATTTAGACTACCGTACTTTTCGGACTATAAAGCGCACCTGCATAGAAGCCGCAGCAGCTAATTGTCCGTCTGCCTTGCTCTCGTTCTGTCTCTCGGTTCCACTTCTACTTTGGCGGGCTACCCTGTCTCACTCTTTTCCGGCCTCCAGCTTTTCCTGCTGGAGCCCGCCGCTTAAAGGTGGCGGGCGCGGACCGGTCCTAGAGCCCATAGCGTTAAAGGTGGTTAATTTGACCTGTGAAATCCATAGATTTAGGAGGTCCCCTAGTGGCCGTTAGCTGTACAAACAAAATGGGGGGAAAAAGTCGCGGCTTAAAGTACGGTAATTTGATAAAAGTTTTTAAGCTCAGATTTGGTCATTTTTCTTGACAGACATGCAAGATTCTTCCAAGGACTGTTGGACATTTCAAAATGGGACAATACGTTTGTATTTACAGATTCAGATTCTGGTTAATGGTGCAAAAAAAACATGCCTTTCGAGGCCGCCGAGGGGACGGTGGTTTCAGGAGGTAAAACGGTAACCACCAAAGATGCTCTTAGTTTTAAAAGTGTTCGCCCGACAGTAAAGCAGGGTTTTAACTGACACGATAAGCCGATGGACCCTCGCGACCCCGCTGTCCTTCATCTTTACTCTTTATATTCCCCTAAACCCCCCAAGCTGTGCCTGAGCCCCTCTGTAGTTCTCGGCTGCTGGAGGTACTCTGGTGCTGGTTTTCATTCCGACATGGCTAACATTTAACAGTGATACTAACAATCTCTCAGGGACCACAATGCTTTGCTTCTCATGGACCTGCCCATCATGGATCTGAAAGAGAAGCGGTGTTGTTCAGTCGAATTGACTTTGAATTGGCGGAAACATTCAAAACATATTGCAAAGCAGGCATTTGTTGTTAAATTCTGACTGGAAAAAAACCCACGGTCAGGCAGGTCTACAGGAGTGTGTCAGTTAACCCAATTAAGTCCATTTCCAATTAGCCTAATCTGGTGTCACTGATGGTGGCCGTTGGTTTTGTCCCGACTGAAGGGCTGAGGTGGAGTGAAAGCCAGCACAGCGTGAGTCCCATGTCCAGGACCAGGGGGGGGGACAGAGACGGGACGGTAGCAGGGGCAAGTGGCAGCCTCCCCAACCCCAACACCAACCTCAACCCCAACCCCCCCCCGTGTGGAGCAGGCAGAGAGAGCTGCTGATGCACCTGCTGCCGTGGTACACTGCTGCCGCCGCCGCCGCCGCCCAATCACAGACAGGTAACTCCCTCCCCCCCCCTAAAAAAAATCTCTCCAAAATCTCTCCCAGCCTGTCACAAGGGACCCCTGCTCATAAGCCCCCCTGCATGTTACGCTGTAGCAGCTTTATTAGCTCGTGAAGGATGCTTTCAGTTAAACTAGAACCGGGGTTCCCAACCTGTGGGCCGCCAAATAATTAGCAAAACATTCAGATTTGTGTGGAAACATTTCATCATTAAGATTGTTTCTTTATCTGAACCTTTCTCTTTCTCGATCCTCCTTAGCAACGGTCATCACAGTCCTTGACAACGGTCTGTTCTACTGGATTGACAACGTGTCACATGGCCTGAATTGATCAATCAGAACTTTATTTAGCCTCCGTATTGTTTAACGGTGAATGAACCGCTGAACTAGAGGATTCAGATGCAAGCGAAGAGTACTCGTGAAATCCTGTTGACTTTGTCATCGAAGCAGAATGCTGCTTAGTTTGAGCTCGGTGTAGAAGTTGAGTTATAACTCAGCAAAAACAAGACGCAACAACATATCTGGAAGTCTTTGCTAAATGAGAGCGCTGCATATTATCTCTCCTGAAAGAGAAGGTGATTTATTTAGCATTGTTGGCAAAGGGTTGTTTATGTATGTGTGATACAGCCATCCCCCCCTTAGTACGTGACCTTTAAGTTCAAGAGACTTTAGTTAAAGGTCACCTATTATGCAAAATCCACTTCTTCATGTCTCTTCTACATCAACATGTGTCCCCTCTTCTTCATGTCTCTTCTACATCAACATGTGTCCCCTCTTCTTCATGTCTCTTCTACATCAACATGTGTCCCCTCTTCTTCATGTCTCTTCTACATCAACATGTGTCCCCTCTTCTTCATGTCTCTTCTACATCAACATGTGTCCCTCTCTTCTTCATGTCTCTTCTACATCAACATGTGTCCTCTCTTCTTCATGTCTCTTCTACACCAACATGTGTCCCCTCTTCTTCATGTCTCTTCTACATCAACATGTGTCCCCTCTTCTTCATGTCTCTTCTACATCAACATGTGTCCCCTCTTCTTCATGTCTCTTCTACATCAACATGTGTCCCCTCTTCTTCATGTCTCTTCCACATCAACATGTGTCCTCTCTTCTTCATGTCTCCTCTACATCAACATGTGTCCCCTCTTCTTCATGTCTCTTCTACATCAACATGTGTCCCCTCTTCTTCATGTCTCTTCTACATCAACATGTGTCCCCTCTGTGGAAAGAGACTCTGAAAGTTTCAGGAACAAAGATTCTCTCTCTTTTTGATCCATTTCTATAAAAACCTGTCTGAAAATGAGCTGATCAGATTTTGGCCACTTTGTGATGTCATAACGATGTGTTGTCTTGAGTAACCGTTAGCCAATCAGCAACCAAGGTAACTTATGACCTGAATCTCCTCTAGAGCTCCATTGAGTTCTTTGTAACCAAATGTCTCTCAGAGGGGCGTGGGGAGGGGCTCCTTATCTTCATCTAAAGTAACAGACAGAGAATCAGCACTTTGGAAACAGGGCTGAAACAGAGGGGATTATGGGTAATGCTGCAATGATCTGTTTGGTGTTTCAGCCAATCAGAGACAGGCTCTGTATAAATCTGAGACCTGTGATATATTGATGAAGAACAGAATAATGGGGACCTTTTTAATGCACCAGACAAACAGCTGTTGTATCCGCTGGATCCCAAAGTCTTTGCTTAGTTGAACTCAACCGATAAACTCTGCTCTGGTTCAGGGGCCACCTTATCGATGCGGTCCCTGGTGAAGGAGGAGCCTGATTGGAGGACGGGGATGATGTCAGGAGACAGAGGCATGGCGGGGGGGCCGCTGAGACTGCGCAGAGGAAGCAGGTTCACCTGGAGGAAGGAGTGCCAGTCCATCATGGAGAGGTGAGCAACACAGAGGCGGGGCTTCACCGTTATATTAGACGAGATTATCCTCGCTGACCAAAACGTGACTCTGAGCTCCATCGATGATGAAGATCTTAGTCATGTTAAGACATTTCGCTAAACTGAACTATTGAGTGAACAAATAAATGTTTAGAAAACCAACTGACTGAATGAAGAGTTTTAAATAATAAATTAAATACAAATATATAAACAGAAAATGAAAAAATATATTTAAATGATATACAAGTAGAAATTCAAAAATGTTAATAATTTAAAATGTAAAGAGAAACAACGTAAAGTGATATTTAAAATCCAAGTACAAAAACAATGTATATATATATATATATTATCTTGTCTTTGTTTTGCATTGTTGCCATAATAATAAAAATAACTTTTTTATAAAGCAAACATATTTGTTTAAAAGGCGATTTGAAAACTGTCCCTTTTTAAGGTATATTTAAAACGGATAACAAATGTGAAGGTTAAATATTTGAATTGATTGACAGCCCTGTTATTTAAAATGTCCTTTCGTGTCTCACTGTGGTACCCTCCTGCCAGAGTCCTGCACGGGTCTGATTTTCAAGACCCGCACCCGCGACGTGCAATACCGAACCCGCCCCGCCACCCGCACATATTGCCAATTAGTTCTGCAAACCGACCCGACCCGTCGGCACAAGATCCCCGACCCGAACCCGCATATCCTATGAGCAGTGAAAACATGCAATTACTAACACGCCGTGGCATATTTGTCTCAAAAAGCGTGGGATGTTGGTTATTTTCTCCGTCTAGGAACCAGAAGCCTCCAGACGTTGGATTTCGCTCTTGAGGAAGTGTTATTGAAATGCTGTATTCTGCGAGCTCCGCCTTCGCCTCAGCCATTTCGAATGTGGCGGCTCCGCAGCAGATTGATGCGCTGCAGAGGTTATTGTGCGCGGTCCCGCGGGGGAGAGGTCTGAGGATTTAAACATTAAACTAAATTATTATTATTTTAATATATTTATTATGCAACAGCCGCGACCCGACCCGCATCATCTTTGTTTTACCCAGAACCGAACCCGGACAAAAGCAAAAAATACCACCCGCGTAGCGCTGCTCGATTATGGCAAAAATCTTAATCTCGATTATTTGGGTCAATAATTGTAATTGCGATTATTAAATGCGATTATTCATTGACTTTGAAAACATCCATTTATTACAACGGTATGTTTTTAACTGTTGATTACCCTGAACTCTAAGTATAACTCAACTGAAAAACCAAAAAGTAATAATAAACTCTGCCCCGCTCACAATCCAAAGCATTGCAAGTCAGATTATAAGATACTTTTCGTAGGTATATAATATGTCTCCTCTCCTCTCTGGGGACGAGACATATTAGTCCCAGACAGTGTTGTCAGTAAACCAAAGGGATGCAGGGAAACAGGAGTATGATTCCTCCTCTTCCTCCTCTTCCTCCTCTTCCTCGGCTGCAGTCTGAGCACTCTCAGTAATAACAGCACACTCACCAGCAGACCCCCCCCCGGTTACGCAACTCTACTGCAGTGCTGATCCTCATGAGCTAGTTCAGACACAAGGACGATACAGTAGAGGTGAAGATGGTGTGTGTGTGTGTGTGTGTGTGTGTGTGTGTGTGTGTGTGTGTGTGTGTGTGTGTGGAATTGATCCATGCATGTTTTGTAATGTGAGGTCTTCTTTATGATGTGCAGAAGGAAATATTGGACAGAAATAAAAATGTACCTGGATATATACATTTCAGTTATTTACCAGAGAATCCATTTCAAGGTCTAAGAAGAGATTCAAGCATGTACACAGAAAACTCATCCGCTTAATGCTTCCATTTATCATGCCCCCTTCTCCTGAAGCTTTCTCTGTACACATCTTCTCCTTGCTAAAGGTGAGGTGTAAGTTAAGGGCGCACCTTATCTTAGAACAGATCTCATATCACTGTTTCCATTACTGTGGATCTCCCCCAGTTTCTTCATGGAGAACCAGTACCCGGACGAGTCGAAGAGAGAAGAGATAGCCAACGCCTGCAACTCCGTCATCCAGAAACCAGGTACTGACGACACATACTGTTCCTCTGACAGCTGCTGTGTGGCTACGTCTGAAATGTTATTCTGCATGCACCCCCCAGGCTGCAAGATCTCCGAGTTCGAGCGTGTGACTGCACTGAAAGTGTACAACTGGTTTGCAAACCGTCGGAAGGAGATGAAGAGAAGAGCGAACATCGGTAAGGATCCGACACACTTTTTAGTTTCACCTTACATGCATCTAAAAAAAAAGGTTCGGGGTGGACGGTGGAATGATTAGGAATCTCTTCCTCTGCTTCCCCTCTCGAACAATCAGAAGCTGCCATTTTGGAAAGCCATGGCATCGAGGTGCCGAGTCCCAGCTGCCACTCCAACGGTGAGGAGGGAGAGATGCAGGAGTTCAGCGAACAGGTGAACCATCGCTTCTCAGAGCAGGTAACTCGCCTGCGTGTGACGTGAGCAGAAACAAAAACAGACGGGTGGCGGGAGGACACACCGGCTGGGATAATGTAGTGTATCTTGTTGAGGTCACTGTCTGGGAAACAAATGCACTTCCAAAGTAGGACTTCCCGCTTTGGAACAAATCGATTTTTTTATAAGGGAATAAGAATTTTTAAAACGTTCAAAATCTAATGAAAAAATCTATTAAAATGATCATGGTGTGATTTTTATAATTTATTTAATGACATTGTTTCATGTAGATATTAGGCGTGTAACGGTTCACAAACATTTCGGTTCGGTACGTACCTCGGTCTTTAGGTCACGGTCGAGTTCAGCAGCTTGACATTAGGACTTGCTTGTCATTGTATTTTCATGTTCTTTTAAAGAAAGATGAACTCGTCCACATTGCTTGCCGAAAGGGCAGATCAGCTGGCTCTAGCAATGTCTCCTGCTGTGGAGAACACCCTCTCTAGGGACAGAGGTAGCAGATACAGCCAGGTAGCGCTCTGCTAACATGGCAACATAAGGATATTTGCCGTTTGTAATAGCTTTGGCTCGGTCTGAACTCTGTGCGAGTGGTGGAGGCTTACATGCTAGCGGGAGTTGGGTTTGCACTTCAGTCTTTTGGTACCGGTGATATTCACGTTCGGGTGATGCCTTTTCAAATGAGTGTGCAAGTTTGATGTATTGCCAGCCGCGTAACCAATGTTAGTTGAACAATGCCGACAAACAGCTTTGGTTCGGTCCACCTGTCTTTGTCCGTCATCCTTGTACGTAACTGCGAAACCGAAATGTTCCCAAACCGGAGACTTCAATGATGCTGGATTTCGACAGTTCCTCAAATTACAGACTACATTTGAACGCATCCCTCTGACCAGCTCTCATAGTATGCCTCTTGTCCAATGAAATGACTTGGTCACTCTGACGCGTTGAACCCAATGTGAGCAAATTACTCTGAATGCTGCGACCTGAGATTACTTCCAAGAAGTTGTTCACGTTCTCCATTTTTTTACGTTTAATGTTATATTCGTTCCGTACACTTCGGTACACATGTGTACCGAACTGAAGAGCCCGTACCGAATAATTTCGGTACGTGTACCGTTACACCCCTAGTAGATATGTACCAAACACTTTTTTATTTAGTCTGTAGCCTAGGACCTTGACTTTGACTCTGCAGCACACTTCATTCTGACCCTTACACTTCAATTACATTTTGATATTTCACTTTTCCATATTGCGATTTTGATTAATTTGAAGCCCTAGTTCAGTGCTTCTCAAAGTGTGGTCCATGAGCGACCCCCTAGTGGTCCGTGAGTATATTGGTAAAATGTCACATAGGAAATAAGTAAATAAATGTAAGCTGTCCGCACTCTCGCGGGAATATCTCCGCAATGGAGCGAGCTTAAGTTTCACTTTCGATTGCATGATATAACCCAACGCAACACCTTCATCACACATGTTTACCGCATTGAGCACAGAAATAGCAGCGTTTCTAAACGAGTGTAAATCCAAATGTTTTCCTTACACTTCCTATAAAGGAGATGGGGTCTCCAGGAAATTGGGTTCTAGAGAGCACGTGTGTAAAAGAACACGGAGAACAGACTTATAACAATACAATTGAATTAAACAAGCGAGTGAAATCCACTAATACAGAGAAGTTAGCACCTAAGCTACGACTAGCATCAACTTGTGGGCTTTCTAACACTTCCATACTCTTCCCCACAGGAAGAGACCCCCTCCCACAGGATGGTTGACCAACAGGACCCCTCCTCGTTGGCTCCTGCAGAGGTCACCGCCCTGCCGAGCCCCCCCGCTCAGGTTCTGGATCTGAAAGAGGAGGATTCAAAAAGGGAGAGTGTGGACGAAGAGTGACCAACAGCTGGTTGGATCGTCACATTTTAAACGGATGAAATAGGGAAACAATAAGTGTCTCCTCCTCCTCCTCACATGTAGGGCCTTTGGGGGGCTTTGGCACCCACTGAATGAAAGGGAGAAGGGGGCTCCTGATGGTAAGGAGGCCACTGTATTTATCAACAGTAATCCTGCTTATATTAATGGCAATATACAGTATATATATCTCCATATATAGTGCATTCCAAGATGGTATTAAAATTCCTTAGAGGGAGAATTATGTAAAGGATACCTCGCCCATTTTAAGCTTTTCTTTCTCTCGCTACACGCCTTCTTTTTGCCTTTTCGCAGAGTGGTTGTTTGGACTGTGGTGAGAGTGCTGAGCCTGCAGGTCAGGTGTGTGTTGCTGTGGGGAGAGAGTTTGTTTACTTGTAGTCTATGGCGATTTGAACGCCCTCTGCTTGCTTGAACGTCTTTGACCCCCGCCTCAATCAGTCGATTTGATCCAATCAGTCGATAACGTGCTGTTGCTATCAAGTCAGAAAAGCCCTGAGGGAAAACTGGAATCTCAGGTAAATCCCAAAAGACACGGTGGATCAAGACGGTGAAGAATTGTCTAAAAACACGCTTTAATTTCTTCATCTTAACCAAACGGGATGTGTTATTTATACCTTTTTATATTAGCAGAACAAGCCTAGGACAAGTCTCTCTTTTATCTGTCTTCTTTGTTATACTGGATGCTGCTGTTCGCTCCTTTCTTTTGTATTATAATCCTCATCCTCCACTCAGCCAGTGAAGCTAGACTACACTCATAAGTCTACTCAGATAGTTTTTTATTTTTACGTTGGAAAGAACGCTAAAACAAATGTGATCGAAAACATAATGCTACATGCTAAAAGCACCTTGTGTTTTATTGGAATAAGCTAAAGCTTAAGCTCCTGTAAGTTTGTATGACTGCGAAGCTGCACTTCGAAGTGGATCTCACTCTAATGGAAAGAGGGACGCAAACTGAACCGGCGTTTGGGCCTAGAGGTGTACATAAACAAGCCGGGGGATATACACGTCTACGGGTGCTCTCCTTCACATTAGCACTATATAGTTATTTGTCAAACATGAATAGCTGACTTGCATAGTCCCCTGTATTTACGGGCCTCGGGGGTTTCTCCCTAAATGTTCATGAAATGGACGACGACGCTTTTTCTCTACCGTGTTACCTCCTAATGCCAAAGCTATGCCAAGGTAGAGATGAGCTCCTGATACGACTATAGATAAACACTACATACGTTATGTTTATTTGCTCAGTACAACACTAGCCAACTCTAGCTTACCTCAGAATATCTCTTTGTCATGAATGTGACTGTTCATGAGACGGACAGTGTTATGTAGCATATATGTCGGGGGGGTAGCCCTGTATCTCTAACATGTACTCACCTCAGACGGTCCAGTCGTCTCGCTGGATCTGATTATTACGCTCCTCTCTATCTGCTTTATCTGACAGGAAAACAATAACAGTAATAAAATTGTAAACAATGGCTCTGGTATGTCTTGACTTTTTTTTCTCAGTGGTTTCAGGTTTTGGATGGCAGCACTTTGGGATGGTTTATCAGGCACATTCGTTAAAAACATATATATATCAATGAAGCAGCCGGTGATTCCTTTGGGAAACACACCTGGATAGTTTCGGAGATTAAAGCGGTAAATAGACTTGAAACAAATCTCAAATTCACAAGATAAAACTACCATTTTCTTTGTTATTATTATTATACAATTATAGATTTGCAAAATTCCGCAATTCTCTAAAGAATAAAGTCACAAAGTTGTGTTTGAAAATTCACAATTTTGTGAGAAAAAATCAGGAGTTCTGTGAAGATTAAAGGTGGGGTAGGTACGTTTCAGAAACCGGCTCGAGATACACTTGTTGTTATATTCCATGGAATGCTCTTAACATCCCGATAGCAATGAATATCTGAAGTGCTTTGACAACAAATCCATAAAAAAATGTCATCTGTAGAAGCCGTAATACTGTAAAAAGTACAACCATGGCCTACCTGCCTGTCAGCCTTCCATCGGGGCACCAACTGATCTCGTGCCCTCATTGGTCATGTGCGCGTTCGTGTGTGTTGGAGGAGGGGCTCTGTGAGGAAGTGGCAGATTTTCTCCGGTTGTGTATTTTCAAATTCTAGCGATCTTGAGCCGGTTTCTCAAACTTACCTACCCCACCTTTAAAGACACTCATTTACATAGGAGGAGGCGTGTGGCGCAGTCGGTTGTGCGTTGATGTTGGGATCAGCGGGTCACAGGTTCAAACCCCACTGCAGTCAGCATGTCGTTGTGACACTTCACCCCAAATTGCTCCTGTGAGGATTGCCCACAGTATCGAGTATGTAAGTCATGTTGTATAAAAGCATCTAGTGTAATGTTACATTGCTTTATTGTTATTTTAATAGGCTCATCACAATTATCACGTGTTGTTCCTGTAAATGTTTTGATTGTTTCTTGTCCATTTTTGAGTTTCTTGTGTTTGTTCTATTTGTTGTTGTTGTTAGAAACTGAATTTTAATTATTTGTAGAATATCAGCCCCCTCTCCGTCTTACTTATTGACTTTACCTAGGCCCTTCCTGTCATAACTCTCAGCTGTTGTCAAGATGTTGAAGCCAGATTTGAGATTATTGCTGAAAAACTTGAGTCACTTTAAATCGAGTTAATATCTCACCTTGTCAACACTGAATATATAATGATTATTAAGGCTATACAAAATACTTTTGAAAGTCATTCTTTAGTGCATGCTTCAGTATTTCCTAATGCGTTCAGGTCTGATGTCAGCGCTGTGATCACATCTGGAAGAAGTGAACAACAGTGAGAGCAGAGCTGCAACTTTAAGGCAAGTCAAAAGATATGCCTTCAAAGCCTCCTGCCCTCTAATAATATTACTACAATATGAGAGTTGAACTTCTTTACACGTGTTGCAAGGGACCACGCTTTACTATTCCCTCTAATGTGAAATGTTATTGGAGATGAAAACACAGAAAATGTTCACCCCTGAAACTTTTTGTTCTACTTAATTGGAGTCCAACCAGCTGATCTCTAGAAACATTTATACAACATATACATCTCTAGAAACTAAATCAAGGTGGATTTAATTCATAATTATTATTTTTTCAACAGTTAGATTAAAACAATTATATAAATCCAATAAAAACAAGATACATAATAGGGAAAGGATACAATTAAAAGGCATGGATTAATAATTATTACCAGTTGATACTTCAATGTTTCAAATATTATGTTATTTGTATTGCAAATAATTTAAAGTGGACCTATCATGCTATAATTGAATACATACCTATATAAAACATGTTGCTACTCTGGGATATTTTACAAAATGACTTTCCTCTTGAGAAAGGATTTCCGGTCCAAACTGATGATGTATAGTCTCATATGTGTACTATGCCGTCCAACTCTGTAATTGATTTCTAGTTGGACAGAGCGAAGGACTTGGCAGCATGCAAACATGTCTCAGGACATTGGCGTTTAGAGAAACATTAGCTGTTTGTTGCCTCGCGGACACAGTGACGGAGTTAATGTAATTACATCAACCTGATACAGTTTGCCCCAAATCCCTCGGAAATGCGTGCTCAAAGTTTGGCCTCGAGGCTGAAGTCTGGAGATCCTCCAAATGTTTGTAATCTATGAATTGAATACGTGTGTGTGTGTGTTCACGTGATGCTTGCAGGCCCTTTTTACGGGTTTTATCCTTATATATACAGTCTATGGTTGTATCATGAATGCAAAAATATGTGAACGATGTGGTCTTTAACTGCTGTTCCTTCCTAAAACACACGAGGGAGACATTGTCCGTTTCTTTACCCCTAGAAGAAATGGAGTATACCATATAAATACATACAAAATGCTGACCTTTGCTATTCACTTTAGACTCAACCTAATGAGGAAAATATCTGAACTTGTATCATTTGTATTTTTGCACAAAAAGTACTCTCTTTTCGTCCTCCTCATTACAGAATAAAACAATATGACGAGTGTCAGCGAGTGTCGACTTCACACTGGCGTATTTGCAATTTAAATGAGCTTTGTGCAATTTCCTTGTCTGGCACTCGGTGAACAGTCAGTAAAACCCCGGCCATCTGGTACATTTAACAGCCTGAAGCAGACTCTCAGCAGTTCAGCGTTTCTCTGTTTGTGTCTCGACTAATTCTTTAGTCTAATTATGTTGTGCTAAGATATAATTAAAGGTCAATTAGGTCTGTAAATGCAAGTAGATTGTTCCACATGCTGGTGTGGTTTCATTTGTAGCACGATGGAGGGGATCTGTTACTCCAGCTGCTTCAGGATCATTAGGTCGAGACATGTGAGCCTCCAAGCTTTAAACACAGCATGACGGGGCTAGTGCTGAGATAAGTAATGTATTATTTAATTAGTTGTGTAAAAACATGAATCAACAAGAATTTTGAAAGCAGTTAAAGTTATTAATCAAGCTAAGATGACTTTATGAAGCTCAGCGCAAGTTCTTTCAGGAAGACTGGGTATGCATTCACTCCGCAGCCAATCACCGTGCTGCAGCCACACTTTAAAATGGTTCTCCTCTCTCCTGCAGTCAGCTGTGATTTCAGGTTTCCATGCCGCCGCCCGCCTCCTCCCCATCCACCTCCTGTCATCACATCCAGTGCCAGGAGACCAAAGACCTCATCACCCTCCTCTTCATCCCATCTCCTCATCAAATCCAGATCTTCAGCATCATCACCAGTGTCCGGGGGGTTCCCTATGCTCACGGCTGCATTTCCCCCTTTAGATATACGATTTCAGGATCGGGGTTTAATCGCGAAAGACTTAACATTTATCATATGACATGTCAATAAATGTTCTTTAAACAAAATGAAGTCTCTCCTGATTGAAATGTTTTGCTCCGATATTTTGATTACTAAATTGTATTTTGTATTTTCAAGTTTTCGCCATTGGTTGGACAAAACGAATAGTCTGAAAATGTATTATCGGGCTCCAGGAAATAAAAATAGACATTTGTACACAGGGTGGCATGGGGGTGGCAACTGCCACCCTAAAACAATAGCCTTGCCACCCCAGTTGGCATCTTTGTTTTGAAAGAAAAGTTGTGGCTCATCGGACATTTATGAGAGAAAATCTCAAATGTCCGAGTGCAAGTGAATGCAGCACAAGACTCGAGTCCTCCCCTGGCGCGTGCTTGGAAATATGATTGGAGGCAATTTCATGTGAACGGGGGACGGCGCAAAACGAGAAGCATTCGGACTCAAGTAGACGGAAGGAATGAAGTGCGGTCTACAATGACAGAGAAGAGACTGTCAAGCTTGGCTGTACTCAGCATTGAATCAAAACGCACTAAAGCTTTGGATCTTAATACGTGTGTGAGGCGTTTTGCTGAACAACATGGTAATCGCCGCATTCAGCTGTTATAGGCATGCAGAGGCGGGGGGGAGGTATTTTGAGTGGGGGTGGACTCCGCTGTATAGAAAACTTCCATAGTTTCCCCACAGCAGCAGACGCACAAATGACGTCCGCTGGCGCATCATAAACACGTTGGATAGTGAAAGTGCAGTCGGATTCTCAAAGCACCGCAGTCTCTTCTCCTAAGTCCTTTTGAAATGTCCTATCCACTTTCCCTTAACCCCGTGACGTTTCACACAGAGGTCAAGGAATAGACGATAAGGATAGGAGCTGATTCATGGACTATTCGACAGCTGAGTCTTCCTCCTGAAACAAAGCCCAGTGTTCATCCTCACTCAGTCTGACCCCTCCCTCACTAACACATGTTTACGCATGTATCACAGGAGGGTTGCTTTAATACACATTTACTGTAGTTGTTTATACCTTTTCAACTTTTCTTTGAAATATTAAGCTTCATCACTATTTGTCCGACTCTTCCAGCTTAACATTTCACTTTCAAGCTTTCAACAAAGTCAGTGCATTTGAGCTGTAACTATTTTGATTCAAATCATTTCACTTTTCTGCATCTCTCTACTAAGTTCAGCAGTTTGTAGCTGGAAGGAGGTTCAGTCTCCTGGATCACGTTGGGTAGGGGTGTCTCTGTGATGGGGTCCTGTGTGGGTGGGGGGGGGTCCTGGGAAGGGGTCACAGCGGGAGACGACTCCTCGGAAGACCTCACCTCGATGGACACTAAGGAATCTGAGGTTTCTTCTTGTCCATTGAGACACATCTGTCGGAGGGTAAAAATAAAAGATTTAAAAGAAGGTTTCGACCACAAATCATCATTTTGGGGTTAATTAAAGAGGACGGATGTAGTTTTCAGGTTCATGTGTAGTGTGAATGCACAGAATAAGGAGTTTTTTCTATATATAAAAGCCCCCCCCCCACACACACACACACACACACACACACACACACACAATCAAAACTACTACTACTACTACACACAGTAAAAAACGACTTCAACTATTAAATCAATCAGCTATTTCAGGACATTGAGGCGATACATTTACAGTGGAGGAAACAAGTATTTAACCCCCTTCAGATTTTGTAAGTTTACCAACTTATTTTACAACTAAAAGCTCTTTTCAAATGAAGAGCAGGTTGTAACCGAGGCTCTGTGTAAATAAACACGGGTCAGAGTCTGAGCGCTGCTGCTCCTGGAATGAGTCAGTCTGATGAGCCCTCCCTCTTCTTCCTGCTCTCAGACACAGCCAGCAGCTCCACTCTGTACTTCCTGGCTCCTCCCCTTCAGAGCCACACGGAGGAGGAGGGGTTTAACCAACATGTGGGTAAAGCACAAGAGCTGATAGGCCACATTCACCGCCCACACACATCCTGTTCAGATAACCTGTCACACTAGTTTCAGCTCTCAGGAAGTGAAACTCACACACTCGCTGCTACTGAGAGGTGAAATGGCGCAGAAAGGAGTTCAGCTGGACCGGGAAACCTTCTTTTGTCCCATCTGTCTGGATCTACTGAAGGATCCGGTGACGACTATCTGTGGACATAGCTACTGCATGAAGTGTATTGAAGGCTTCTGGGACGGAGAGGATGAGAAGAAGCTCCACAGCTGCCCTCAGTGCAGGCAGAGCTTCACCCCGAGGCCTGTGCTGCTGAAGAACACCATGCTAGCGCTTTAGTGGAGGAGCTGAAGAAGACTGGACCCCCAGCTGCTCCTGCTGACCTCTGCTACGCTGGAGCTGGAGACGTGGCCTGTGATGTCTGCACTGGGAGGAAGCTGAGAGCCTGTAAGTCCTGTCTGCAGTGTGTGGCCTCTTACTGCGACCAACACCTCCAGCCTCATTATGAATCACCTGTCTTTAAGAAGCACAAGCTGGTGGAGCCCTCCAAGGAGCTCCAGGAGAACATCTGCTCTCGTCACGACGAGGTGATGAAGCTGTTCTGCCGCACTGATCAGCAGAGTATCTGTTCTCTCTGCTCTGTGGACGAACACAAAGGCCACGACACGGTGTCAGCAGCTGCAGAGAGGGCCGAGAGGCAGAGAGAGCTGGAGGGGAGTCGACTGAACATCCAGCAGAGGATCCAGGACGGAGAGAAGGAGGTGAAGCGGCTTCAGCAGGAGGTGGAGGCCGTCAACGGCTCTGCTGACAAAGCAGTGGAGGACAGCGAGAAGACGTTCACTGAGCTGATCCGTCTCGTGCAGAAGAGAAGCTCTGACGTGAAGCAGCAGCTCAGATCCCAGCAGGAGAGAGAAGTGAGTGGAGTCAGAGAGCTGCATGAGAAGCTGGAGCAGGAGATCTCTGAGCTGAAGAGGAGAGACGCTGAGCTGGAGCTGCTGTCTCTCACAGAGGACCACAACCAGTTCCTGCTCAGCTACCCCTCCTCGCTGCCAGCCCCCCTCAGTGGAGCTACACACTCCTCCAGCACCAACACCCGTCCTCTGAGCTACTTTGAGGACGTGACGGCGGCCCTGTCAGCAGTCAGAGACAAACTACAGGACGTCCTGAGAGAGGAGTGGACACACGTCTCACCGACTGAAGTGGATGTTTTACTGCCAGCAGCAGAGCCCGCCTCCAGAGCTGGGTTCTTCAGATACTC
Source organism: Champsocephalus esox (assembly GCA_036324585.1). Taxonomy (NCBI): domain Eukaryota; kingdom Metazoa; phylum Chordata; class Actinopteri; order Perciformes; family Channichthyidae; genus Champsocephalus; species Champsocephalus esox. The sequence continues at coordinate 29,307,560 of CM070488.1, read as the reverse complement.
ACAGGAAGTCACTCTGGATCCAAACACAGCAGACACACAGCTGGTATTATCTGAGGGGGGCAGAAAAGCAACACTCATGAGACAACATCAGCCTTATTCCAGTCACCCAGACAGGTTCACTGAGTGGTCCTCAGGTCCTGAGCAGAGAGGGTCTGACTGGACGGTGTTACTGGGAGGTGGAGTGGAGAGGGACAGGAGTTTTTGTAGCAGTCGCATACAAGAACACCAGCAGAGCAGGGGGTGAAAGTTTATTTGGAAACAATGACAAATCTTGGTCCTTAGAGTGTTTAGAAAAACAGTTATAGATTTCGTTACAACGGTATCCTCACTCCCGTCTCAGGTCCTCTGTCCTCCAGAGTAGGAGTGTACCTGGATCACAGAGCAGGTGTTCTGTCCTTCTACAGCATCGTCTCTGAAACCATGACCCTCCTCCACAGAGTGCAGACCACGTTCACTCAGCCGCTGCATGCTGGAGTTTGTCTTTATGATTCATGGAGCCACTGCTGAGTTCTGTAAACTCAAATAGCCTGGAGTCCTTGGAGGAACTCTTCTACTTCTTAAACTCACCGTGTGTCCATCAGAGCTGATTGTCCATGTCTTCACTGCAGAGATCAGCTGTCAATCAAACACGATGGGCGGGGCTTCAACATCTCCTCACGAGTTGTTCTGTAGATGTTGGGTAGCCACGGAGGCTGTCGCTGCTCAGGAGGATCCTTGTTCACCTGAACTGATGTGTAAACTTTGCTCTAAATCTGTGTCGGATGTTTCTTTTGATTCATGTTGTTTCTCTCGTAGCGCACGAGTCTTCAGAGAGGAAGCAGCAGAGCTTCTTCTATTCTACACATTTTATTCTGGCTCTAAAACAACAGAGACATTTATAATCACATGTATTATTTTTGACATATTAAATGTTGTTGTTGCCCAAATTAACTACACTTGAGATCCCAGATGGTTATCACACGTATTTCATCATAACATGTTTAATTAAAATGATATTACTTCCTGTCATGATCATAATCAATAAGTATCGTTTATTATTCTGCTGTAAATAGCTTAGTCTTTGCTCGGGAAATAACATGTTATTGTTTTGCAGATTAATTGTTGTTGTTGTTGTTGTGTTATCCAAATAGAAAGTGGGGACTCTGATGTTTTATAGAACTCATCATGATGATAATAATCAATAAGGACATCTTGTCTGATTCTGTTTGAAACAGCTGAGATGAAACACATTCATGGTGCGGAGAAAGTGAGACTGGTCATGAAATCATTGAACAGACTTCACTGATGGGATGTGTGATCAAATGAAATGTTTGGATCATTAATAAAGGTTTGTCTTTCAAAAACAAAAACAGGATGTTCTTCTTGTGTCCAAGGTGCTACGAAGCTGATGGAGAACATGTGGAAGCGATCTGAGACAAATGAAGCTCAGCGCGAGTTCAACCAGGAAGACCGTCTTTACTCGTTCATTTACTATGTCCATGTTACTACTCTCTCTCCTCTCAATAAGTGTAAAGTCAAACAGAGCCTCAGGCTTCAATACATATCAACTAAAAAACAGATGACAAGTAGTCGAACAATAATAGATATGGACACATACCAATAACAAAATAGGCTAATTTTAATCAGAAGTTAAATCATTAGAGCTACACATTTGTTTCATTTAAATACAAATCAGCAATTAATAGGGATAGACAACCGGTGTGAATGATCGCGGTCCTGCCTCCTCTGGCACGCTGGGTGCAATCACCCTAATCACAGAGCCCAGTGCTGCATCCTGGAGAAGGGTTTAAATAGTTGCTGTGTGCGTCAACACACTCTCACTCCCTAAGCGTCCAGGAGCGACGTTTGGTCAGGGTCCCGTGGCGTGCAGTTGTGACGCTCCTAGGCTCCTTCAGCGTCATAAAGGGACGCACATAGCTTTCAACTGATTGCAATGTATTCCCATCTGCGGCGGGATTTGACGCTCATGGAAGCACGGCATTCGTTTATGTCGGCTGCCCTTAAAGGCAATGTGAGCATCCATTCCCATTGGATAACGGAGAATTGTACACCCGGAAGTAAGTATTCCTCTTACTGTCGATTGATTTTACTGTGATATCTGCACTACTCATCGACTAAAGAACACCAGATTATCCTTGTTAATTACACAACATTGATTGGTTTAAATTGTGTGCAATGCTTTTGTATTTTTCCCCTTCGATTCGGAGAAACAAATATTTTTTCTGAGTAAAGGATGGCAGAAGACACTACACTACCCAGAATCCCCAGCTATCGTTTGGACTACACCATGTGGTCCACATTACCTCAGCGCAGACTCTATGCATTACATAATGGAGATCACAGGATGGTAAATAATGCAATGTTTAAATATTGATGACTGCACATATTTTATATTCTATAATGTATTCTATTTCGATGTAAATTACTGCTTTATTTTATTTCCATCTTATTATATTTGTATTACAGTGTTCTTAATATAGTTCGCTATCTGTGTACTTTTTTTATTTTGTATTTGTATGTACGACACCTAGTCAAATTCCTCGTACGTGTGAACCTACCTGGCAATAAACCTGTTTCTGATTCTGATCTGTTTGTCCTCTCGGTTGCACTGCCACGTCTACAGCGCAGAATGGACAGAGGAAACGTGATTGGGCCTCAAGTTTTTTACAGCCAATATACATTATCCTACAAGCTTGGGATAGGAGGGTGAGTGAAACAGCTATCTTGGTTGGAACCTACATCCCCATTGTTAGACGTACTAAATCCTGCACACTGCTCCTTCACATTGACAATGTGAACATATGTCGACATTTTGCAATTTCAGTTATTTTCAGTTGAGAATGTTTCAAAGCACTCTTAAAAAATTCAACTTACTTTTTGTTTCCACTGTTTATAAGTATGATGTTTAAATATGAAATGCTGTATTCATTAGTTGTACTATCATTCTACAAATATTTTTATATTTTAAGTTTTCAGAGTAATTGTTTCCTCCAGAACATTTTGTGATGTCATTTTGTTGAACCTGTTTGATTGGAACATGTTAGGAAAAGCTGTACAATAACAGTATTCTAGCTGTAGAACTTTAGGTTCTGTATTTATTTGAGTGTTTGATCATACAAATCTAATAAAACAAAAAAAGTGTTTCTCATCAGAACTTTATTTAGGGTATTTTAATGTAACATTTTAAGACAATGGATTTTGAAAAGAGAGGAAAGTTTCCTCTAAAATCCTTAAAGACAATTTCTGTAAACTAAATGCTTTTGCACTCAAGTATTTTTACTTTCATTTTATGGATTTTGTTTGGCAGCCGTGTATCTCCTTTGTTTTCTCCAGGTTGAGGAAGAGGTTGTTGTTTTGGCACCACAGGGCCAGCTGGTTCACTTCCTTCCTGTAGTTAGTCTCATCGTTGTTGCTGATGAGGCGAGGCGAGGCGAGGCGAGGCGAGGCGAGGCGAGGCAAGGCAAGGCAAGTTTATTTATATAGCACTTTTCAACAAGGCAATTCAAAGTGCTTTAGTGAGACCCACCACAGTAGTGTCGTCTGCAAACTTCACGATGTGGTTGGTGCTGAAGATGGGTTTGCAGTCGTGGGTCAGCAGAGTGAAGAGAAGGGGGCTGAGTACACATCCTTGGGGGGGCCCCCGTACTCAGTCTGAGAGTGTTTGAGGTGTTGTTGTTGACCCGTACAGTTTGTGGTTTCTCTGAAAGGAAGTCCAGCAACCAGTTGCAGAGAGAGGGGCTGAGGCCCAGGTCTGTAAGTGTTTGTACAAGCTGCTGGGGGATGATGGTGTTGAATGCTGAGCTGAAGTCTATGAATAGCATTCTGACATATGGGTCCTTAGTCTTGGTCTTAGTCGTAGTGTCAGTCTTACGGCCCGTCTACACTACAGCGTCGACAGCTCCAATCTGCTCCAATCTGCCCATTCACTTTCAATGGGGTAACGTCCGTAGCCGCGCTTTTTCGCCAAACTGAATTGTGGGTAGCAGAGCGGTCCGTCTCAGGGTTGAACATTGTTCAACATTGTCACAGAAGTTGAACATTGTTCAACTTCTGTCGCCTGAGACGCCGGAGTAGCCAGCGCCAGCCAATCGAATCCCGTTTCCCAAAATCTGACAGCTGAAGCCGTAGCCAATCAAACCGCGTCTAAGCTGGGAGAGATATCCCGCCGTTCATTTCTATATTTCAAAAAAAGTCGGAGGAGAAACTAACTATCGCCGTAGCAAATCACCCGGTTTTGTATGACCAGACCCTCTTCACCTCCCGGGATACAAACCGGAGGAACCAGGCATGGAGGGAGGTGGCAGAGACAGTGGGGGAAACTGGTAGGTTTTCGCCTGTTTGGGGAGGTTATATATATATTGCTCCCATAAAATCCCCGGGGGTTTGTGCTTTGTATGTCGGGGGCGGGAGATTCATGTGATTGGTTGTTGGTCGCGTTGCTTGAATAAAATCCCCAAGCTCCAGACACGCCCAGCTCCAAGCTATTTTTGAAGCTGTAGTGTGGACGCTCCGTTAGTGTCCAGGTGTCCACACCTTGGAGCGCTTCTCTCCGCCATCTCCTCCGCGTGTGCGCGTGTGTGTGTGTGTGTGTGTGTGTGGCTGCATGTAGCAGCTGCGTGTGTGTAAACTGCCCCGCCCCCTCGCACACAGACGGGAGAGAGATCGAAAATACTAAAGATAATCATAGACGCATTTTGTAGTCTTTTTGCGTATTAGAAACGGAGTTGGCGAAACTAAAACTGCAATATTATGTTTGTGTAGCAATAATACATACGACATATATTTTTTACATGTCTCCAGTACCGATAAAAAGACCGCTAACGTCGGAGCTTAACGTTACCACGGTCTTTAATAATTCCGCCCCGGGGCCCGTTTAATACCGGGGCTCGGTACCCCTCCCTAGTTAGGGCATGATTTAACAATAAATAGGTTATATATATATATATATATATATATATATATATATATTGTAGTGCCGAGAGATAGGAGTCGGAGGCGGTGCAAGGAAGGTGCAAAAAGGGTACTTTATTTGGGAGCAGCAAAGGTCATGTTGTCCGGTTGCAGTCCGGGAAGAAGAGAGTGAAGAGAGGAGGGCACACAACATATATAGCAAACACATAATATGTCCGTGTGGGAACAATACCCCCAACTGTAGTTCCATGTATGAATTATGTCCCAGTGGTTAAATAGGTACCACATACTGTCGGCCCTCCCATGCCACCATGACCTCTTGCCCCCCCTTTGCCACCCCATGTAAAATGTTCTAGAACCGGCACTGTTTGTACACAATCACACACACAAACGCACACTAACTAAACTTGAATCTGTTGTTGTTCGTTTCCAGAAACCTAAATGCAGACCTTTTTCTCAGGCACACAAACCTCCACACATCGAAGGCAAGGCACGTTTATTTATATAGCACCTTTCAACACAAGGCAATTCAAAGTGCTTTACAACAAATGAAAGACATTAAGAAAATGGCATTTAAAATCTCAGACACATTGATAAAACACTGTGCACGAGAACCACACACACACACACACACACACCGCGTTTTGACCGCGTCAGGCTTTAAGACCACCGCTGCTCTTCTATCATTCATTTCCTCAGAAGTGTTTTTCATCCTCTTTTTCCCGGTGGAAAACAGAATTCATGACCCGTCACCTTTTCTGCTGACTGGCAGAGCGTCCGCTGCCTCCTACACGATTCCCCGGCAGTTTGAGTCGCCTCACAAAACACTCGATGACACAAGTTGCATGAAAAGTATGCAATTCAATTTGTCACTGGTTATTACTTTGTAGCGCAGACGGTTACAGTTTTGTTTTGATTACGAGGGTTTTCTGTGGAGAGAGGGAAGAGTGTGTATTCCCCCTCCCCCTTCTGGAGATCTAGTCAACGTCCTCTCTTGTCTGATTTAAATTCCATCTCATTGCCGGCTCACCTTTTAGCACGGGGTGCCTTTGTGCGGCCAGAGAAAGGCGGTGAGAAACGGAGAGGAGTAGCAGACGAAGATAAAGGGAGGAAAGGAAAGGTTACCTTCAGACTGAAGGATTCTTTGTGAATGTGAGAGAAAATTCCACCTTCTCCAGAGTGTGTGTGTGTGTGTGTGTGTGTGTGTGTGTTTTAAATAAGGCTCCAGCACCAGCCAAATAGGTCACTTGCCCTTGAAAGAATGACACGCCACTAGATGAGGAAGCTTTTTTTTTCATGTCCTTTTTCACAGGACAAATAAAAGGACACACACACTTACAGACACACACACTGTGCCCTGAATCTGTCAGGGTCTCGGCCCCCTTCTTCCAGTTAGATAGGAATTTACACAAAGGACTTGTCGCAACATCACCAAGCTTTTTTCATCTTGCCAAACTTATTCTTGCCATCATTTAGAGCATCCCTCAGCGGCTCCTAGCAACTTTCCATATGAGCAGAGTCGAATAGCACGAGGAAAACTCGTCTCGGAGGCAATTACGTGTTTTGCCTTTTCATCGCTCTTCCCCTCTCCTCCTCTCTGGCCCCCGTAACTTTTTCTCTTACTTTGCTCTTCCCATCATCGTTCTCTCAGGAAGGTTTCAGGAAAATGAGGCTTTCATGTTGAAAGAAACCTGAGGTTACTGAAATACCCACCAGCCGTCACATGTTGAAATGAGACACGAACGACAGCGACACAACAATTCTTAACCTTCATTTCAGCCAGGGAAGAGTTAGACTGTTAAAGATGTCGCCTTTAAAGAGGGAACATTTCATGAGTTTTTTTCTCATTATTTTGGCAAAATAATCCTACCATTATGTCATGAATTTGTTAACCAATGGAAACTCACCTCAACAAAAACGTTTTGATGCATATTTTTATAATTGTGCATAAAATAAAATGCATGGAATGGCAACATTTTGACAATCTTGAAATATCACAACGATGTTTGACGGAGGTGTTGATTGCAAAAGTAGATTTTTGATGTAGGGAATTTAAAGGTCAATTTGAACTCGGATGTCATTATTACGGTTGCACAATTCACTTAATTTGATGATGACTAGTGCAATACTCAAATCACAGAAATGACGATACTTGCCTGAAACAGTGACATCACTTCGTCAAATCCAAGTTTCGTTTTCATGCTCCAACATATTGTACGTGATAGGCTAAGGGGCGGGACATCTATTAAAGGTGGGGTAGGTACATTTCAGAAACCAGCTCGAGCGCACTGAAATTTGAAAGTACACGGCCGAAAAGAATCCGCCCCTTCCGTCAGACTTCCTTACAGAGCACCTCCTCCAACACACATGAACGCGCACGTGACGTCAGCAGACTGGTGGAAGTGGCCGCCTGTTGCTGGTGAGTCATTGAAGTACTGCTGCAATGCACGCCCAATTACGGCACGCCCAATGACGGCACGAGATACATTTGTGCGTGCACGAGATGGAAGGCTGACAGACAGCGCGGCAATCCACAGCTGACATTTTTTAATGGATTTTTTGTGAAAGCACTTCAGATATTCATTGCTATCGGAATGTTAAGAGCATTCCATGGAATATAACAAAAAGTGTATCTCGAGCCGGTTTCTCAAACTTACCTACCCCACCTTTAACAGTTGATTAATCACAAAAGAACCAGCCAGCTAACCAATCAGAGTAGAACAGTAGAATCACAAGATACAAATATGAACCTGAAATAATAGGGCCTCTTTAACACTGCAGTAACAACAGGGGGTGAAACTCAAATACACAGTGGGGCAACATTAAAAAAAATCGGTACAAGTCGAGGGCCGGACTGGTTCAATGTTTATTGCAGAACTTATTGAAATGAACTTGTTGCACATATTAAACCTGGAACTAACAAAGCTTCAATTATTGCCTATAAAAACAACATTAAATAATCAGTTGCATTCATTTCTTATGGCTCTATCTGCAGCTTCTCCAGAGTCATTTCTTATGAGTACATTTCCCCACAGGCCGACAACAGCTTCAACAAAACTATTTCCCTCAAAGAGAAAACCAAACATGCCCTGCTGTCTTGAGAGGAAGTGCAGAAGGAAGCATCCATTAAACTCAGGTTGCTGCTCTGAGATGCTGGCTCAGACACTTGGCGTCTCATCTCGGGGGCAAGTCATCAATGTTTGGGGTCCGGCTCTGAGCGGAGGAGACCCTCAGGATGGAGTGAAGGTGTGCGTGCAATATACCGGCGGGCCAGATCTAATAGTGATTAGACATTATCCTGCTGGGCCGAAATTAAATCCACCAAGGCCCTGATTTGGCCCCCGGGCCTCGAGTTTGACACATGTGGACTACACAGTCAGATTGTCTAAATAAAAATAAAACCATCTAACAATGCAAGGATAATCTGTGCTTCCTTGCCCTTTACAGGTTTTCTCGATCGCCAACACACTAAAATTCTACATAAAGCACATTTATTTTAACTGACACTCAAAGAGCGAAACATCGGCTCGAATCTCCAAAACTCTAAACACGTTTTCAGCTTTTCACACAATTTTCAAATCAACACGGCGCTTTGTGCAAACCTCTGCACACGTCTCTCCACGTGAGACACAGGAATCTGACATGAAGTCACGTGGTTTCAAACACTGATATTCAAAATGCCTCACACATGGACCAATGATCCAGAAGCACGTTCCACCTGACCAATCACCTGATGGCATAACTGTTGGCTCATCAATCAGGATGTTGGCACTATGGAAAGACCACAGGTGAGTACTTTCTTACAGCAACAACGGAAGCCAACATGGAAGCAAGAGGAAGAGGAGGAGGAAGAGCTGGGCTAAGAGTGAGAGGAGGAAGAGCTGGAGGGAGAGGACGTGGACAAAGAAGAGTACTCTCTAATGAAATGAAATGTTATCAACCACGGTGTGACGATGAGAGGCCGGACGGAGGGTTCATCCAAGCCGATGTCGCCTCTGTAATCCGGACACTTGGACTTGAAAAGAGGTTAGTTAGTCGTAGCTCTGCATAGCTCATGATATCTCAGAGCTTGTATCTGTTGTGTGAAACGTATTTACTTCATTACTGTAATTAATTGTTAGCATGTTGCAGACTATAACTGTACACACATCCTGCTCAATGTACCGTGGTAACACACACTGACCGACCACTATGTCTTTGTTGTTTACAGTTTTTCTCCATTGCTAACACATCTTTTTTAAATTGCTCAGTTTCTCAGAACTCTAAACACAGTTCACAAAACCCCACACCCAAAGTGCAAAACACCCATTTCTCCTGCTAAGGGAAGAACTGCACTCAAAACTACATACACACTTACCGAATGCAAACTTTAGCACCAAATATAACACACTTCATTCATAATACTATGGTTTGACCACCCAGCTACACACTGCTGAGCATAATCTAAAGCACGTCCATCTGTTCCGGGCTGGGCTCTGTACAGAGAGGGTTCTGCAGAGAAAGATGCTCGAGTTTACAGAAATACAGTACATGAAGAAATACAAAAGTGTGTGTGTGTTGCATAACAGTGACTTTACCACAGTACATTGTGCAGGATTTCTGAACAGTTATAGTATATACTATATACTATTGTTATATACAGTTATAGTATGCAACATGCCAACAACTCAATTACAGTCATGAAGTAAATACGTTTCACACAACAGACATAAGCGCTGAGATATCATGAGAGTATTCTTCTTTGTCCACGTCCTCTCCCTCCAGCTCTACCTCCTCTCACTCTTCCTCCTCTCACTCTCACCCAGCTCCTCCTCTTCCTCTTCCTCTTCCTCTTCCTCTTGCTTCCATGTTGGCTTCCATTGTTGCTGTAAGAAAGTACTCACCTGTGGTCTTTCCATAGTGCTAGCATCCTGATTGATGCGCCAACAGTTATGCCATCAGGTGATTGGTCAGGTGGAACGTGCTTCTGGATCATTGGTCCGTGTGTGAGGCCTTTTGAATATCAGTGTTTGAAACCAGCTCACACGTGACTTCATGTCAGATTCCTGAGTCTCACGTGGAGAGACGTGTGCAGAGGTTTGCACAAAGTGCCATGTTGATTTGAAAATTGTGTGAAAACGTGTTTAGAGTTTTGGAGATTTGAGCCGATGTTTTGCTCTTTGAGTGTCAGTTAAAATAATTGTGCTTTATGTAGAATTTTAGTGTTTTAGCGATCGAGAAAACCTGTATCTGAAGGACTGAGAAACAAAGAGGTGGAAGGCTAAGGATGCGCAATGAGACACAGGAAGCGGCAGCTACAAACGGGGTTTTGGCAAACAATGCATCCCACTTAGAGAGATCGTAGCTGTGTGCTGAGATGCTGCACGATGTTAGTTAAGAATAAGATATGATTTTTTTCAACAACTCATTTGTATTTCTTCATTTACTGTATTTCTGTAAACTCAAAGCAACCTTCTCTGGACAGAGCACAGCCCAGAACAGATGGCAGTTCTTCTGTTAAGCTCCTCGTAAAGAGACACACAACTTTAACCCGCTATGCAAGAACACTGGGACGGAGACTGAGGTGCAGTGTCAAAAAGACTGGATTTAATAAGTCCACAAAAACCCAGGCAGGGGACAAAGCAAACTCTGAACAGAGTGGGGAGAACGTGGAGCAGGGCTGAGACGCAGGTTGGGCTGGACGCGGCAGGCAGGACGGAATGGAATGTGGAGTTTCTGGAACAGGCAAAACACAGAACAGGATTAGCATACGAAAAGATCCAACAGGAAGAGTATACAAAAGCACGAGAAAATCTAGTCAGCCGGAACTGGAGTTTACCACTGAGTATACGAAGAACTGGCGAAGTCTGATGATCGAACCGGAGTCTTAAGCAGCAGCAGGTGAGTGGTGGTAATCAGTGATGATGAGAAACAGGAGCGGAGGTGAGTTGGCGGAAAACGGAAAGTAGGTCAACCACGCCCAGCCAGGAAGACAGACAAACGGAAAGAAGGAGAAGGAGATACCGCAATTCCTCACAGCTTTAGAGTATGCTCAGCAGTGTGCAGCCAAACCATAGTATTATGAATGAAGTGTGTTATATTTGGTGCTAAAGTTTGCATTCAGTAAGTGTTTATGTAGTTTTGAGTGCAGTTCTTCACTGAGCAGGAGAAATGGGTGTTTTGCACTTTGGGTGTGGGGTTTTGTGAACTGTGTTTAGAGTTCTGAGAAACTGAGCAATCGAGAAAAACTGTAAGCTAAACACTTCACTCACTCCAGTCCTCACTCCAGCTTCCTCCACCTGTTCAGGTGAGGAAATGCTGGGCTGTTTGATGCCAAGAAGACACGTTTCGATGTAGCTGTTTGACCCTGCAGCTCCGTGCAGCTTCTTCTCTCTTCACCCATCGATCGGCCTCTGGCTCTGACACGAAATGTTCCGAGTGCAGAAAAAACATTTGGTGCGAATGTCGAACATGTAGGAAGCCAATCCTCCCTCAGTCCCCCCTGCTCACTTATTTCAACTTCGTGAAGCAAACAATGACAGGGACTGAAGAATTGGAGAAGAGTCGGATCATGCACACTGGGGCAAGCTTTTGTGTCCATGTTGGGTTTTTAACGCTTTACGCTGCTTTGCATTCGTGCCACAGAGCAGCGACCATAACAGTGACGACGTATACAATGGCCTATTTCTCAAAAGTAATGATGCACTGAGTGAGTACATGTCTATGAATTTCGCAAAGTGTGTCATGGTAAAAGGGCAGGAGTTACAGCATGTGTGTGTGTGGGTGTGTAAGTGTGTGTGTGTTGTGTGTGATGACTGTCCTACTTCATGTGGCCGCTGCACATCATCAGTGGAGTGAAAAACAGTATTCTGGCATCTTTTACACTCCAATACACAGGAGAATAAATTCCCCCACAAGACCAATCCTTTTAGACACACACACACCACACACACACACACACACCAACAGAGAAAGAGTAGCGTCCTTGAAAAGCACATATTAATATTAATATATTAATATTAGGCAGGAGGAAGTAGCTGAGAAGTGAAAAGCTGCCTAAGCTTATGATCCTGTTTGCCGCTTTGACATTTTCCAGGAAACCTTCCCTTTCAATCTTTTTCACTGAGGGATGAGCGCGTGGAGAAGGAGTCTGGCGGAGGAGTCTTGTCTGTTGTGGGGCAGAGAAGCTCTCTCTGAGTCTCAGCGCACTCAGGTGCTTCATCTCAGCTGTCCTCTGCCAGTAAGCCTCACCTCGTAGTACACAGTGGACGGCTGGAACAGGAAATCATGAGGAAGTGCCATCTGGTAACCCATAGTCCACGAGTGACGCTTTAACACGGTCCAAAGTGACTAAACATTGAGATGTCTAGAGATTTAGCCAGATGGATGTTGGTCCAACAAGTCCTGTAACATCCCTCCCTCAGGACCTGGACATCAAGGTGTCTGTTAGCTGAGGTTTGAGTCGCTGTCTGGACATGCTTTTACCCCCTCGTAATGAGAAGGAATCCTGGGCTTTTGTAAAACCATGAGCTCTATCTCATAATCTGTAGGGGAAACGTAAAGAGATGGATTGATGGAGTCCTCTCAATGACCTCTGAACACACTGAATGTTGATCAATGAATCCCCTTTGATCGATCAACAAAATGTGTCTAGATTTGTTCTGTGTCAGCTGACCAAAGAGCAAAACCTGAATCTGTATTTTATACTTTTGTAACATGACACGTAAAAACAGTACTGTATAAGCATGGAAAGGAGGAAGTGTGCAGCAGAGAAACGGCTTGTTATTTGGTCTGTGGGCTGACCTGGAGCTGCACACACCGAGCTGACCCCTTCTGTCTGACTGTGCTGGTGGCCTCCTCCACGGTAGGAGCTGTGAGAAGGCACCAATTCCCAGGCATGCCCAAATCAGAAGATCGAGCTTCAGCTGCATCACATGATCAGCGGTGAAACGCCTCTGCTCTGATCATGCTGTCCGTGGAGAGCGCTAGCCTTGGCACCACTTGAAATGCTGCAGACATGAGTCCTAACACCGGTTCCCTTTTCTCAAAGTCAATGTTGTTTTGTTAATCCTGAAATAACGTTTCAACTGATTTCAACTTTGACCTGGTTTACTGCTGACCTTTCAACGTGCATCCAATCAGATGACAGCTGTGTGACCTAACCATAGAAACTCAACTTAACCGGCTGTTTACAGAGCAAGCCTCTGTGCCCTACCACACAGTGAGCTAAAATGCACACATATTGTATTAGTAATAATAATAATAGATGACATTTGTATAGCGCCTTTCAAGGGACCCAATGCCGAACAATCAAACAAACAAATAAAAGGGGCAAATAATTAAGTAAAAAATGTAATAAATAGCAGTAGGAGTGGAAGCAGGGGGACGTGGATGGGTTAGGGGTCAAAGGCCAGGGTGAACAGGTGAGTTTTTAATGATGACTTGAAGATGTCCAGGGAAGCAGCGTTGCGGATCTCTGCAGGAAGTGCATTCCAGATGGTGGGGGCCGCAACACTGAACGCTCGGTCACCAACAGTTCGGAGGCGAGAGCGGGGAATGGAGAGCAGGCCCGTGTCTGAGGACCGCCGACTCCGAGAAGGGGTGTAGGGATGGGGGAGGTCCGATAAGTACTGGGGGGCGAGGGCATGGAGAGACTTGTCAGTTTTGTACTGAATCCGGGACTTGACCGGCAGCCTGGGGTGATGTGTTGCCAGGGCTTGGTGCCTGGCGGCAGAGTTCTGGACTTATTGGAGCCTCTCCAGGGCTTTGCTGGGAACTCTGGACAGGACTCCATTGCAATAGCCGAGGCGGGAAGTGATGAAAGCGTGAATTAACGTTTCTGCCACAGAGTCAGAGAGTGAAGGCCGGAGTCTGTAAATGTCTTTGAGGTGGTAGATTTGGTGACAGATTTGATGTGCGCCTGGAAGGAGAGGGTGGTGTCCAGGATAACTCCCAGGTTGCGGACTTCAGTGGACGGAGAGATGGAGCAGCCGTCACCTTCCGGAGCTTGGGAGCCACAATCATGAGCTCTGTTTTATTGCTGTTTAGTTTGAGCAAGGGATTGAGGGGGGTGCTGAGTGGACGGTTTGGTGCAGAGATAGAGCTGTGTGTCATCAGCGTATGAATGAAAGCTGAGACTATGGTGGTGGATGATTTGACCAAGTGGGAGCATGTAAATGGTGAAGTGGAGGGGTCCAAGCACAGAGCCTTGAGGTACACCTTGGTTGACTGTGGGGCCGTCACTGATGGTGACAAAGTGTTATTTGAGAGGTAGGCCTCGAACCAGGCAAGAGCTGTGGCCAAGGTGGTCAGACAGGTGGCTGAGGGGGATGGTGTGGGATATGGTATCGAAGGCTGCAGAGACGTCCAGGAGGATGAGAATGCTGATGAGGCCGGAATCAGACGCAATGAGGAGGTCATTCGTGATTTTAATAGCCTAACTTTCATCAAAATATGAATATACATAATCCAACATTTCTCTCACTTAGCCAAGGCATCAAAATATTAAACTAACAACAGCTAAAAAGACAGTTGGGTAGCGAGCTTGGGACACAGCTATCCTCACGCCATTGTATAGTTGCGTGTGTGTGTTTGCAGCCTTGTGCTACCAGAAATCTCAGTCTGTGACAAAGAGATAATTAGAAACTTGAGTATCGAGCAGTAATCACATCCAGGCTCCAGGAGGATTACAGCCATCTCCATGTTCCCTGCTTCATTCTGTTCTCCATCCTCTCTCTCTTTACGTCCATTACTCTGTCGTCCTGCTCGACCTTGTATTATTCTAATTATGGTCATTACTGAGTGACTTAAGACACTCCTCAGAGCAGTCCTGTGTGAGCAGCAGCTCCTCTGGTGACCTTGGGAGACAGTCGGACGATGATGGCTCATTTAAACCTGACGGAGATGCTCTTTAGTGGGTGTGTGGGAGGAGGAGAGATGGGGGGGGATGTTTGTGGGCTCGCTCTGGGAGCCGGTTTGTCTCCTACTCAGGTAATTAACACGCTTATTAACTCCTCTGCTCATATCATAATCAAAACCAGGGGGAGGAAGTGGTGGGGGTGGGATATTTTAATAGGATTCACACAGCTTTAACTCGCAGGGTTGACCCGGACGCTCGTGAGAAATATTGCTTAAAGTTTAGAGGTGAATCACTGGATCTTTTGATGTGTTTCTGGCATGGGGGTCAACTGCGTATGCCCATGTGTAGGCAGTGAGCATATCTTACAAGCTACATATTGTAATGTATATGAGAGTGAAGATTTAGAAGATGTGCTCACATCATGAACATGTCATATCTCATGCCCATTAGGTTTAGCAAACATGTTTTGTGTAAACACAGGGTACAATAATCATTATTTGAATGTTAAGTTGAAGCATTAGATGTGATTGAAGTATCAGTTGAATTGTCAGCACTGTCGGAGTTATAGTGTCAGTAAAGGTTTTGTTCGTAAGCACAGAAAACAGTTAACAGAAATGTAATAAAACCCAGGAACAGGAAAATAAATATTTCATATAGCTTTAAAAACAAAGATAAACTTTAATTTAATAATTACTATACTGGATAATAGGAATACAAAGTACAGATTACAGGCTGTAGTGCATGGTGCATATTCACTCTGCATGTGTTAAACGTGTCCTCTTTGCAAAAAGTATAAACTGAAGAACTCCATCGTCGTCTTTACAGCTGTTTGTGTATGTTTACGTAACCGAGGTCTAACTGAAGTGTTGATTAGAATGTGCTAAAGAAGTGATTAAAGGGTAGCAAGCATTGAAATGTAATTTAGTGAGGCACCTGTGGCACAAGAGGTTGAAGGCTCTCCTCCGCAGCCCCTGCCGTCAACATGACAATGTGTTCTTAAGCAAGCGTAACCCTGCATTGCTTCAACATTTCAATTTAAGAGTGCTTTAAAAGTTTGGAAAAGTCGATTGTATTTAAATGCAATCCATTTAATGTGGTTCCCCCTAAAGGGATAATTAATGTTTTACAGCATGTAAGGATGTATCTCATGTTTAATTTAGTTTAGTTTATTTATTTTAGAGAGTGTAAAACCAAAGAAAATACAAATGAAACAAAAGATGATACAGACATGATACAGTACTATACAAATGAATGCAATAACTAAACGAAATATTTAAATAATAATTGAATAATCTGTAGTATCATTGTCTGATAACAATAAACAGTTGAATTGAATCAGTTATTATACTGACCAAGTAAAACTGTACACATTCAGCAGAAGAGAGGGAAGTATAGTCCTGGTTTGAGTATTACTTTAACACGTCTCCAGTCAAATACAGAACTGCCATTGCCGGAAGACGGTGAGGGGATGTGTCCGCCCTGCTCTCCAGAACAATGCAACAACAAAACATTTCTTTTAAAATTCATCTGAGGTACAGCGCTGGCTGAGGCGGCATGATCCGCCTGACCTCAGCTCCGCAGGAGTCTGCAGGAAGCTGAGCGAGTCGTTCAGACTGCAGAGTCGGAGACCCCCAGGCCACATCAGACCTCATCAGACCACATCTGCCTGGATCCAGGTGTTCTGAGTCCAGTGTGCTTCCACTAAAGGCCAAACCAGACAGATCTGACCTGACACTCAAGCAGGACCTGCACAGATATGTATGTTCAGCAGAGACCAGAATGCTGCAGGTTCACCCTTTATGTATGCATACATGGTGAGCCGAGACACACAACATGTTGTTTTAAATTACCAGGTGTGGCAAGATGATCCGCCGGGGGGTTAGTCAGTCAATTTGCTGAATGCAAAACAGCATGTACACACAGTGTTACACATGCCGTGAACACACACAGCCTCAGCGTGCAGCTGCGTGGAGATACACACAAGGACAATGCTCACACCGTGTGAGAGCGTGAGCTAAATGCAGATGTGCTTCTTAACTGCAGACGGCGGCAGGAAGTCAGAATATCGCTTGTTGGGGAATGAACGGGAAAATGTCTCCTTTACATAATCCATGGATACTTTTCAGCGATGGGCGGAGGGAAGAGGTGATACGTGCATCGGTTCGAGCGCGGGAAACACTCACGCTAATGATGCAGAGGAAGGCTGGGTGACTGCGGCGGCGGCACATCTCCTTTTGGTTTTGTTTGAAGAGTCGACTTCTGCGTCTGTCGTTAGCTTTGAAGAGCCTCACACACACTCTCACACACTCTCACTTGATCTCACACGTTTGGCTCTTGAGAACATGGAGTTGTTTTGTTTACTGTTTACATGAACACACTCGCACAAACACACACATGAACGCGCATGCATGCACACGAGTAGACCTCGATCAAAAGGAGCTCGAAGGCAGGATTTCTCTGCTTAACCTTTCTGTTTGACTTTAAAAGAATAGTGGCTTTGAAGCGGCACTATGGCGGGAGGTATGTCTTTTACAATCATTAAAAACAGAATGTGGGATGAGTTACGGCTGTATTTCTTTTGATATGAAAGCCCTCCAGCAGGTGAGGAGGGATGGGAAACACTCCTGACATTTCTTTACGGAGCAAAGAAAGGTCTCTGATCTCTGAATCTGCCTTTGAAGGCTTTAAAATGCATTTCTAATTAGTAAAGCTTTAAAGCAAACCCCAAACCAGCAGATATATGAAATGGTTCTGAGAGTTCTGTTTGATGTTGCAGTGTCACCCTTTGAGGCGGAGGGTCTCGTGTTGGCCGTGAGCGTCTACCTGTTATGGCCAAGAAGAGGCTGAACTGAACACCAGATGATTTTGTTGTAGAAATGAAAAGGAGAATGATGTATTTTCAAAACTAAAAAGGGCTCACGGAGAGAGCAGACCTCCACTAAGGCCACTTCTATCACTGAAACATAATGCGTGGATCATTGAATTAGCATCCACTCTAACATCTAATGGTTATTCCTTACCCTGTGCTTCACCCTTTTACCACGTTGTTAGTACATTATTAAGGCTTTGTCCAACCAGTTACCGGCACATCGATCACCGGATCTTTTTCATCTACAAAGCCATGTTGGATAAACTACCATCTTATATCTGCTCCCTGATCTCTCGGCGAATTGAAAGTACTTACTGCCTGAGATCGCATGCTGTGGTTTTATTAAATGTGCCAAGTGCTAGGACTGTCTGAGGGAAGAAAGCTTTGAGATGCGCAGCTCCACTAACTTGGAACAGTCTGCAAACAGAATGGAACATTACCAAGCTAGTACCACGACATGTTTTTAAAGCTCGGTTGGATGCTACTCACTCAGATGCTGTTGGTACCTGTACATGTGGATAGATATGTAAATTGTAATCCCTGTACATGTTGCGGTACGATGTCCTTCTGTTGTTCATGTTTTGATGTCTTCTTGTGGAACCGACTGCTGAAAAAGAGATCATTGATCTCAATGGGATTTTACCTGGATAAATAAAGGTTTTGAATTGAATTGAATTGGATGCTGACATTATTGATTAAGATACACAAATCTGAAAAACATTTGCTTATTCGATTCCCATCCAGAACTATCGTGTATTTCCACACACAAAACCCCCAAAATAACTTGAACTACGTCAAATATACTTTAACAAATCTACACGTAGGGGCTATAAGGACGACAACGACATACTCCATTATTACTAGAAGACTCCATACTGAGATATAAACTAATATATTGCATCATATTCACTTTAATACTCCCTCAATCTACATGAGGCCCACCATCTGCCACTGCCTCTCACTGTTGGCTTACTGAGGACACAGAGCCAGGCCCGGATGCAAAATGCTACCTGAGCAATGTCCCCGAGGTAACACTGAATATACAAACTTAACGAGCCACAGGGCATTACGTGAAGATGTATATGTGTCCATAAACACCTTATTGGCTTTTCATTTACGTCCGATGAATGCAACCGGGCGCCATAAATCAATACTGTGGGTATATCTTTAGCAGGAGAGCACTTACATCTAAGTGTGAAGCAGAGAGGGGAAAGCATCCGAGTGTGAAGCATGTTCCACATACATCACACACAAGTACACAGCTACACATGAATCACACACACACACACACACACACACACACACACACACACACACACTAGACCATAATAACAGCACTCTGACAACAATCTGATTGGCTGAAAGTAACGAATGAGAGCCTCAAGTGTGAGTAAACAGATCCAGCCCCCTGCGCTCAGAAGTGACCTACTTACTGTCAGCGCAAATCACAACACTCATATCGTGATATCAACGATTATTACAGGACTTAGTTTAATACTCAAATCTGATTGGTCAATTTGATCATTTTCAGAGGTTGTTCATTCTCATCAGACAGAGCACAGACATTAGCAGAAGAAGATAGAGAGGAAGTAAACACTAAAGGGAACAGCAGAAGAAGACATGAAGGAAGTAAACACGAAAGGGAACAGCAGAAGAAGACATGAAGGAAGTACACACTAAAGGGAACAGCTAAAGAAGACAGACAGGAAGTAAACACTAAAGGGAACAGCAGAAGAAGACCTAACAGGAAGTAAACACTAAAGGGAACAGCAGAAGAAGACATGAAGGAAGTACACACTAAAGGGAACAGCTAAAGAAGACAGACAGGAAGTAAACACTAAAGGGAACAGCAGAAGAAGAGAGACAGGAAGTAAACACTAAAGGGAACAGCAGAAGAAGAGAGACAGGAAGTAAACACTAAAGGGAACAGCAGAAGAGGACAGAGAGGAAGTAAACACTAAAGGGAACAGCAGAAGAAGACAGACAGGACGTAAACACTAAAGGGAACAGCAGAAGAAGAGAGACAGGAAGTAAACACTAAAGGGAACAGCAGAAGAAGACAGACAGGAAGTAAACACTAAAGGGAATAGCAGAAGAAGACAGACAGGAAGTAAACACTAAAGGGAACAGCAGAAGAAGACAGACAGGAAGTAAACACTAAAGGGAACAGCAGAAGAAGACAGACAGGAAGTAAACACTAAAGGAAACAGCAGATGAAGACAGACAGACAGACAGGAAGTAAACACCAAAGGAAACAGCAGGGCTGCAGTCGGATAGTCCAAAGATCAGCTCCTAAGTTCTAACCCTATCGTCTATCCCTTGACCTCTGAGTGAAACGTCACGGGGTTAAGGGATAGTGGATAGGAGAATTCAAAAGGACTTTCCCTATCCGACGTGTTTATGATGCGCCAGCGGACGTCATTGTGTGCGTCTGCTGCTGTGGGGAAACCATGGTAACCACAGTTTTCTATACAGCGGACTACAACATGGATGTTCAATAAGAACGAGGGACTGCTGTGAACTCATCTAGAGACTCTGCTCCGTGCTCTGATGCTGCTGCTTTGTGAACGTGGACAACAGAGAAACATATTCTTCAGGACCAAAGCTGGAATTGAAATACAAAAGGAAAGTGAAACTTCTGCTCGTCCCCCTCTCCCTCCGGTCCACATTAATACAAATGATCCCAATACGTATGATTGTATGAACTAAAGATCTTTAAAATCAATACAGATGTATTTATTATAAACGTTAGTCCTTAACATCTATCACTGTGTACATCACCATTCAGACATCTTTTAAAAGTTGAACAAACCCCACACAGCTCAGTGAAGACTGCATGTTGACTTTATTTGATCATTTCAGTAAAAACTAACGTTCATATTTCTCTCTTTGATTATAATACTGATGAACGTTCAAAACAAAGCACTTTGGCAACTTACCACCTATGTTTTAAAATGCTTAATAAGCACCGTAACTTTCATGATATCATTTCTCGGTCATAATCGGTTGTTTCCGTGAACGGCCGACTGTTGAGTGACGGCAAATGCTGCGGCTGCAATGCATTGTGGGGCAGCATTTTCACTTCTCCTGTCGGTTAGGGAGGTCCAGTGGTTCCTAAGCTAAAGGAGGTTATAAAGGAAGTTTGAAACCTCCTTTCCTATCATTCTCATCATTCTAGAGAATTCGAACGGCACTTATCGTGGCTGCCACTGAGGGACTTCCGGGTCATTTCACTCCTTTAGGAAGGCTCCTAAGCTAAATGGACTATTCCACTTCAGCCCAGATGAAGACAGACAGACAGGAAGTAAACACAAAAGAGGCTTCTCAATACTCAAATGTCCCCTCCTCGACTCCCCTCCTCGATACTTAGACCCGCCCACAGGAGATGCGAGCGGAGGACCGAGGAGGGGAACCGAGGAGAGAGGAGGGGAAGCAGCAGACGTTTAAAGAAATGAGAACTCCTCTCCTCTGAGCGGTCATATTAAAGCGACGTCGTTCATTATTACGTGGCAGCAGCTGCATCAGCTGTCGAGTGTTTTGTCATATTTTATAATCTCTGTTAGATCAACTGAACATCGTTCCCCCACATATTTACTTTGAATTAATTGAGAGTGCGATATAATGAGGCAATACCAGGCTACAGATGCGGACACACACACACACAAATACATTTATATAAATATATGCAATTTAAAGTATGAGAGCACTCTCATAATAACGTAACACAATCAGAGACTGGATATATCTCTCTCTCTCTCTGGCCGCTGAAATGGGGAATTTAAATTACAGGCCATAAATTGTATTTGCAAGTATTACAAGTAAGCAGAGGACACCAAACCAACTGAGACCTGTCTGTCCGCCGCATCTGCGCACTGTACAACACACACCGACACACTGTACAACACACACCTACACACTGTACCACACACACCTACACACTGTACAACACACACCTACACACTGTACCACACACACCTACACACTGTACAACACACACCTACACACTGTACAACACGCACCTACACACTGTAACCTACCACACACACACCTACACACTGTACCACACACACCGACACACTGTACAACACGCACCTACACACTGTAACCTACCACACACACACCTACACACTGTACCACACACACCTACAGCTCCTAAAGCATAATCAGGCTACAGCCGTTGTGTATTTTATTATGTGAAGCACTAAATGGTTTTAGAAAAATATCGACTCTTTGTTTGTAGATATCTACTAAACTAAAAGCAAATAAAGAGAGTAGGCCTGTTATACTGAGTGATATATATTCTACACACTGCTCTGCTTTCTGCACGGGCCTCACAGCTGTTCTCACTGTAAACATCGCGTTGCGATGAGAGCAGTTTCTAAAATAATATCCAGGGGTTGCATGCAGAGCTGTCATTGGCTGAGATAAGTCCGGCCGTGTGTCACGCCTCCACCGTTCCCGGAAATGCATCCGCGGAGGAGCCGTGAGGAACCATCAGTGTATCCTCGGTTATAGCTCCTCCAGAGAGCCTCCTCGGCTCGATCCTCGTCCTCGTGTGCATTTAGAGAAATGAGACGTCCTTCAAAATGGCGCGCTGAAATTCATTTCCGGGTCACTACCGGAGGACCGAGGAGTCGAGTCGAGGAGTCGAGGAGGGGACATTTGAGTATTGAGAAGCCTCTAAAGGGAACATACAGGAAGTAAATACAAAGGGAACAGCAGAAGAAGACAGGCAGGAAGTAAACACAAAGGGAACAGCAGAAGAAGACAGACAGGAAGTAAACACAAAGGGAACACAGTATGAGCTCTGTCAGTGCCTACATACTGGTTAATAGGAAAGAAAGTGTGAACAGACTTGGACAGTTGCCATCATTTTAAGTTAAGTTTCTGTCGCCACAGTTCGAGCCATTGGTACGTAGTGAAACTGACTATTTCATTATTGCATAAGCAGAACAATCATTTTGAAATCTCTATAAGATGAAGAGTCTTACTGTATATTTCAGAGGAGAGCAGTGGAGTAATCACAGTAACATGTGCAGAGTTAGTATGTCATAAAGTACTCTCACATTGTCACACAATTATACAGACATATTCAAGTACAGATCTCTACAAATACCGGCATTTGTATCAATACATCTACAATATTGCAATTGAAAGTAACCTTTCACATACATTCTGCACCAAAGTTCAAACTGGGATGCAGATGCTTAGATGTCGAGGACAATCACCTTGTGGGCATGACAGGAAAGAGTGACAGGCTGAGAGGAAGCAATGAAGGGACGGCTTGTTTTCCGTGGTGGGTGGAGAGGGAGGGGCGGTGGGGGCGGGGGAGCCGGGCGGTGTTACAGACCTAAGCAGGTGTGACAGTTCTGAAAGCTTTCATGGCCTTGTGGCGATGCTAAACTGAGCGTGACCCTCCGACTGAACCCACCCATCGCTCTGCTGCCTGATTTCCTGCCGCTATCCGCCCACGAGCAGGAAACCCTCCTCTGACAGCGGGACACGAAAGGATTTAAGCTTGCACATTCCTATTCTCCTTTTATTTATCTCCCCACCACTTTCATTTGATATGTTGTCTCTATATTAACTTTTGCCGACTTAAGAAATACGGTAGAGTAGGGAGAAAATGCTGATCTGATCCGATATTATCCATTTCGATGGTTTCCCACTGTAATCACACTGGGTCTATATATAAAGGCGGCGTGTGGCGCGGTGTGACTGCAGTCAGTGTCCGTGGGCAAGACACTTCGCCCCAAATTGCTCCTGTGGGGATTGCCCACAGTATTGAGTATGTACGTCGCTTTGGATAAAAGCGACGTGACAGTTTTATTTTTTGATGTGTCAGATGTCTGACCAGAAAAATATAATTCAAGTGTTGTGTGGGAGGTTGTTATCTACTGTAGGTACAGACTTCAATATCTCTGAAACTATACTCAATACATGACCATGATTTTGTTCCTGTACAGATATGGTTCCGAGAGGATCCACACTGACTTGATCTACGGGATGTTCCTCTACTCTCAAATTAGGTTCACTCTTTTTTAATGAAATGTCTCAAAACAATTGTGTTCCCCTCAAGATGAATTGTAACCACTTAAAGGTGGGGTAGGTACGTTTGAGAAACCGGCTCGAGATCGCTAGAATTAAAAATACACAACCGGAGAACATCTGCCACTTCCTCACAGAGCCCGCCTCCTCCAACACACACGAACGCGCACATGACCAATGAGGGCACGAGATCAGTGTGTGCCCCGATGGGAGAGGCTGACAGGCTGACAGGCAGGGAGGCCATCATTTTGTATGGATGTTTTGTCAAAGCACTTCAGATATGCATTGCTATCGGGATGTTAAGAGCATTCCATGGAATATAACAACAAGTGTATCTCGAGCCGGTTTCAGAAACTTACCTACCCCACCTTTAAGTGCCATCATCTGGTCAGTGTTTTTATAATCCGATCCTTTGGTTTATACCAGAATAAATTACGTAATTATTTTATATAACGAATATACCGACACATTTCGATCTCGCTGCCCTGCATATTTTCAAATGACTTTTAACCCGATTCCTTATAAATGTGCCAAATTACCATGATAACTTTATATATATATACATACAACTAAATAGTACTAAAGTGTATTCAGATTAGACTAAATTATGTCTCTCTTACTTGCATCAAATAAATCATTGAGCTAGTTTTTAGCTGATTTCCGTGTGCACCAATACGTCCTGTAAAATGAATTGCAACGATTTTAGAAAGCCCCCCAGCTAGGAATCAGCATGAATGCATTGTCATTGGGAGCAGGGTATCACGCTGATAGCACCTCTGAGCTAACGTGCAGCATCACGGACCTGCAAGCGGCAAGCATCATTCTTTTGTGGCGCTGCAGCTCATAAAACAAATGCAGACACACCCGCCATATGGAGCTGCCAAGTATTCTTTCAGTTTGACTTTTAGGGCAGTTATATTCCCATGATGATGCTCCAATTGCCGTTTCACAGTGTCCCCTGCCAGAGCAAGGATACCACTCAAGGAGAGCTCTGAGTCCTCGCCATATTTCGGGATCTTTAGGGCATGACAAATGTTCAGATGCAAAGATGTGCGGTGTTTACCCTCTTCCATCTGCCCTTGTTTACCCCAGACTGTGGCTCTGTGTGCCGGGGGAACAAGGGAAGTCCACACGAGCAGAAGGCAAGTGTGCAGCGTTATCGGGTTGGAACCCCTCCACCTGCCAAGAGAAGTTACTCTTCCTTTTATGAGCCAATTGAAATGCAGCTCACACGCTCTCCATTCTGCTAATGACAAGAGGAGTCAGGACAACCTTGCGACCCGCAACACTAACACCGGGCAGGAAGAGATCAAGCCGCGCGCGGATAGTCAGAGCGGGTCTTCGGCCTCCCTCAAGTGTTTAATGCTCACCATGTTTGCCTTCATTTGTTTTGAGCATTCCTGCGCGTGATCGTAATGGTGTTTCCTCTGATAAATGACCGTTTGTTTGTTCACAGAGCGCCTGCCTGCACATACTGCACGCTACTGTTTACGCTTTAAGACCCACTACACACGTGCTTTGTCTGCATGAGGCCAGCTGACCTCTGCCCTTGTGTGCTGCTTCGCTTCACAGCTCGTGGCCTGACAGGGTCATTAAGCGTCCGAATCAGTGGAATCAATCCTTTAGATTTCATGATGGACATTCTCCTCACTGCGCCGTTCACCTGCGCATACGGGGTTTTTTTTCAATCAATAAAAGTGGAGAGGGAAAGAGGGGATTAGAAAACGAGAACAGGCTGCAGGTGATGGAGTCGGTTTCACGAGACGCTCGCGCTGTTGTGATCCGCGCCGCCACTGAGGGGCAGTAGAGAGCCTGGAATGAAGGAGCCTCATCTCCAGGAAACACCATCCCAGCTGAGATGATATTAACAAATTAAACACTGAAGATGATCTGTCGTAATCCAATTCACGCCAATTAATACAATACACTTTATACGAAGCTGTATTATACTGCAGGACACAACCATCAACACATATTGCATTTGGAATATGATCCGAGACTAATTCAGTTTGATACAGAGAAGTTCCATTGTTGTCAGGTTTATATGGATTGCACTTAACTAATAGTTCATCTCTCTCTCTCTCTCTCTCTCTCTCTCTCTCTCTCTCTCTCTCTCTCTCTCTCTCTCTCTCTCTCTCTCTCTCTCTCTCTCTCTCTCTCTCTCTCTCTCTCTCTCCTCTCTCTCTCTCTCTCTCTCTCTCTCTCTCTCTCTCTCCTCTCTCTCTCTCTCTCTCTCTCTCTCTCTCTCTCTCTCTCTCTCTCTCTCTCTCTCTCTCTCTCTCTCTCTCTCTCTCTCTCTCTCTCTCTCTCTCTCTCACACACACAACCTTTATACATAATGTCTACATTGAAATGAAAGAGTGGTTTCGGATGTGTTTGTTCTGAATACAGTGTGAAATTGTCGAAAGGAATGTGCAAAGATTCACAGTAGAGATACAAAATAATATGCAATACACATACAGACAGATGTGCTGCCAGGAGTGTCTAAATTATATAATGTCTTAGTTTACCATGGAAGATAATCCATTTGATACGTCCATAACAAACCTGCAGACATCACAAACGCCTTATTGACAGAACGAACATATTGATGAGTGATTTAGCTGCTGCAGTAACTAGCAGGTAGTTGAAAGTTACACGTAGAAAGTAGCATAACATAGATATGGCTACTCAAGTAAAGTACAAATACCTCAAGAGTGACATTAGCAAAGTAAATGTAGGAAATAGTATAGCATTATAACGAAATACTTAGTAAAGCACAAGTAACCAAAAATGCATACTTGAGTACAAAACGTCAGTAAATGTAAAATGATATAGAAATACTTAAGTAAAGTACCCTGTGAGTACTTCAAATGTGTACTTGAGTACAGGACTTGTAAATGTAGAATGTAGCATAAAATAGAAATATTTTGGAAAGTACAAGTTCTTCAGATGTGTCCAGAGGCTACAGTTCTTTGAATGCAGGAACAATAATGAAATAGACATATCAGTAAAGTAAAAGTACCTAAAATGTGTACCTGAGTACAGTACTAGTACATGTACATAACATGACATAGATACTCAGTAAGGCAGCCAACAAGTACAAACATGTGTATTCTAGTAGCCTTTACAGTACTCGTAAATAATAGCATAAATTACTTAGTTAGTTACTTCAACCACAGACGTGTCCATATAGCTACCCGGGATCAGGGCTCCTAAACACCTGGAAGTAGACCGGACCTGTGTGTGATACCAGCACCATGCCACCCTAATAATCTGATTCTGGGATTGTAATCATGTAGCGACGTCAATCCGGAGCACTACGTCTATTTGAGCTCACTTCCGCCGGCTTCAGCAGGATCACTATCCTCCTTGTGTATGCGCGCATTGTTCCCTCATTCCCATCCAGAGAGAGCAGCTGAACACACAGAGAGGACCAGCCGGTGCGGGGAACAGACAGAGAGTACCGGACCCTCCGTCGCAGAAACTCCCGGGAGCCACATGCGAAGCTCGGTCTGCACACAGGATACGCGGCACTCCGTAGTTACATAACTGGACTACTTTTTTTTCTATAATTGTTGTGGGTTTTTCACGCTTTTTTTGTGTTGCACCATCCCCAGCTAAAATGGAGAACGACGAGAAATATCTCCCCGAGCTGCTGGCGGAGAAGGACAGCCTGGACTCGTCTTTTACGCACGCTATGAAACTTTTAAACGCAGGTAAAGTCCTGACATGTGCTGCTAGTTTTTGATTTATTTTTTCCACTATGGGGGGGTTTATGCTTTTTTTCCCACCACTCACCCAAATAGACGCACACCCGCACGCTGCCACTGCCATGTGTTTGCGCACTGGACGTGGGTTTAACCGGAACAGTGTAATGAATACGCGCGTGGTGCCTGTAGGAGTTAATTGCATGATAGCTAAAGACTGGTGTCTGACAGTGTACACAGCCCAAACCACATCACATTTCCGCTTCCTTGTGTGCACCTGCGTCGCTCTGTGTTGGTGCTAGTGAGCCCAAACTTAACGCGTGTTGTTGTCGAGGCTCTATCGTTGCATTATCTGGCAGGTGTGTTGCGCAGCAGCTGATACATGTGCACCAGATACCCTGACAGGGACCTCGCTGCTTTGAATCCGGGAGGCGGCGGCGGCGGTGGCCCGATACCGGAGACAGAGACCTTCAGGTGCCGCTGATGAAGTGTCCTTGAGCAGGAGTCTGCAGCCTTGGCAGCTCCGGGGCTGGAGAGGGATGCCCCCTATTCATATATTCTGCATACATTTTTAAAGGGACAGCACCGTGCAGAATGTGACTCCTAGTCATATGGTATGATTGATAAATCCGGAATGTATCGAAATCGCGATATCGACAAAAAGCCTTTTTCAAATTGGGCTAAAAATGTGTTAATTTGTATCTAATCATATTTTAAAAATTGAACAAAACCAGCTTGTTTGACAATCAATCCCTCCAATATTGAGACATATCGCAATATCAGTCAAAAATAATGGCAATCAGTATTTTCTCCAGAGTAGCACAAATGCAAGAAATGCACATACGGTCATTATTTGCTATTGAGTGCTTTAGATACACTGTTGAAGCATTGCTTATGGTGGGGTCTTTGTGTGAGCTCTCCTACAGATTGAGTGATATTTTTCCTGCACACTGGTTCCGATACGCTGCTCCAGTCCTGTGTCTGAGCCCCCTCTCGGGCAGTGGTTAAGGTGTCTTTGTCTACCAGGATGTGCACAATAGTGCTGCATCTCTGAAAGTGAGAGTGAGAGCGATGCAGGAAGAAGCGTTTCTGCTGTGGGTGCCCACACTGTGACATCTTCTGAGGCTGGGCACATCTGCAGCTGGTGCTCTGAGATGGAGCTGACATGTTTGAACATCGCCGCTCAGGAGATGTCACGGCCTGGAGTGAGGAGGAGGAGGAGGATGAGACGAAGAGCTGTGAGGGTGCTGGGCGCCACAGGGAGGAGATGGTGGTGTTGGCTTAGAGTTCAGAATTGGTGCTATCATTTGATTTGTTGAATTGCACTGGCAAGTCTTTCTTGTCTATTCTTGTTGTATAAGTAATGGGAACTGGTGATGATTATTATAGGGTTGCACAATAGGAGGAAAACATGCGAATATTTGGGTTCAATATCACAATAATAACATGTTTTGAAGATATATAACCAATCGATGCGGTTTAGTTCTGCCTTTTCGGCTGCTTGTTGTATTGTTTAAAGCAAAGAAGGACATTATGTCCCTCCATCCTATTGTGGAAAAATACATTGAATTAAACACACAAGGCAAACATGTAACATTTCAAAAGGCTGTATTCTAGCGGTAACTCAAATGTGCAATATCAGTCTTTCTGGAACAGTCCGATGTGCAGACATCACACCATTATGGATATCTTTGAAGACCTGAACACAAGTCGACAGATCCAAAGGTGTGGTGTGTTTCAGATCAGCAGCAAAACACCCAAGATATTATTTTTTTAATGTTAGACGGTTTGTAGTTTTGCTCAATGATTGATTGTCAAAGTAGTTCATCTCCATTTAGGGTGTTGACAAGTTCAGACAAACCTGCTGAATGAAAAACAAACAAACTTGTGTTTTATGGAAAACCTGTTAAAACCAGGCAGATTAAAAATGAGCTTTTTGTGGATGTGAATGATACTTAAAACTGAAGTTGAAACTATTAAAAGTAACTCGTGTGTCGCAACATCTTTCCAAGTTAGAGTCTAGACAGCAAGATGTTGTCTGACTGCAAACCTCTCAGTCAATACTTACTGAATAACGAAAGTGCTCGTAAATCCTCCTTGTGCTTTGATCCTGTTCTATTGCCTGAACACTTTGTCTGAAACGATGCCTCTCCCATCCTTTCTAGAAATTGATAGGCTCCAGAAAGACGAGACTAAAAAGGAGGCGGACGACTACATGGACCTTTTCACAACAAAGAACATCAAACTTAAGGAACGAGTGCTCATACCTGTCAAACAGTACCCGAAGGTGAGCCTGTCTGTCTTCTTCTTCTTCGTCTCTTTTCACCGTGAACCTTTTGATTTAATTTACCCTGTCGTCAGGTTTCAATTACACAAAGCCACGGGGTTACTGTGGAGTCTGGAAGTACTCCTCCTAACCTTGATCTCTAAGCGGCAGAGAATAATTACCGCCGATTCTGCCGTGTTTTAAAATATCATCAAAAGGATCAAACTGTTATTATCGCGATGGATAGCAGAGCGATTGTCTTGCCTGCTGTGTGCAGGAGATTGGAACCCGTGGACATGTTTTAATTCAAATCTTACTTCACTTCACCCTCGTGAGGTGTATTGATTCATATATCATTCTATCTCTCACTTCTGACTACATTGATCTGTGCGCGATGGTTTATGTTGTTGTCGAAGTCCAGCTGCAACTGACCATTATTTTCAATGTATTTATTAATCTGCTGATTGTTTTCTCAATTGATTATTGGTCAATACATGTCATAAATCAAAAGGGATGTCTTAAGGCAGGGGTGTCAAACGTAAGGCTTGGGGGCCAAATCCGGCCCGCGACTTCATTTTCTGCGGCCCCACAAGAGCTCTGAAAGAATATAATATCGTTTATTATACGGTTACATGCCGATTTACAGAAGCACGTTGCCCATAAACTACATGTCCCACAATGCATCTCAAATATGAATTTTTTTTTAATGTTCCTTTTTTTTACATTTTCAATTTTTCCCCAGAATTTGGCTTAAAAAATAATAGTTTTGTGACATTCTCACTGAAGAGACTTCCAATGACTTCCCCTAGACTTCTGCTTTCAGACGTAGTTAATTATGAAGTTATTACCCGATCTTATAATGATCCAATGCAGAGGCAATAATGTCATATCATACATATGTTTATATTAAATATTTACATATGTGTATATATATATATACTCTTAAAGTTACAACCGGCCCTTTGAGTGCAACCAAAATGCTGATGTGGCCCGTGATGAAATTGAGTTTGACACCCCTGTCTTAAGGCATTTCAAAATATTCAGTTTAATGTAAAACAAAGCAGACAAATTGGAGTTTTTCATATTTGAGAGGCTGAAAAACGACTTTAATGATGAACTAATTCTCAAAATAGTTGGCTATTAATTTTCTGTACATTAATTTGTTTTGTTTAATTTGATTGCTAGTTGCTTGATGCTTCTTCTGCATGTTGTAGAATGTATTTGCATGATTTTAAGTGACCTATAAGTCGATATTGTGGCTGTCTAAATCCTGTTGTATACTTTTGACTATTCGTCGTACTTTTTGAAGTACAAAAGTGGACATTTCTACCGGACGTGAAGCAGAATAGGAGGCATAGACGCTGCTTCGTCTCCAGCCTCAGATCAATACGCTGTCGGTGTCTGGTCTGTGCGGTAAGACAGCCTTCTGATCTCCCGAAGCCCGGCTTAGTGTGACGGGCTTAGTCTGAGTCGGAACATCAGTCCAGTGTCAGGAGAGACAAAGCTCATGAGTGGTTTCAGATTACTTTCACAACTCCAGGAGGAATCGCTTCCTTAAAGGCAGATATTTTGCTAATTGTGGCTCACGTATGCACACGTTAATGACTTTCTTTAAAGATGAAACCGGCAGGGTTTCAGTTCTTGGATGAATGTGGTGAATACGAGGGCCAGCGCTGCAGCCTTCAGGGATCCGGTGAATCTTCTGCTTAAAGCTGCAGCGGGAGCAACACGCCGCCCTGACACTTCACTCAGGCGTTGAACTCACCGCTGCTTCGACTGTCAGGCTCATCTCTCCCTGCTTTGTTTTGCCATTAGTTCAACTTCGTGGGGAAGATTCTGGGACCTCAGGGCAACACGATCAAACGTCTGCAGGAAGAGACCGGGGCCAAGATCTCGGTGCTGGGCAAAGGATCCATGAGAGACAAATCCAAGGTAGTGCACTTTCCTAAACACACACACACACACACATCTGGTGCTACACACTTGTACCTGGAGCCATAACACATCTGGCCTGTAGTTCAGAGCGATGGCAGGCAGATGGTTTCAACTGGCAGAGTTAACATGAATGTAAAGCCAAGGGCATTCACGCTCTGCACATCTGGGGTCTTCAGGAACTCCCGTTAAAACACTTTTCCTCCACTTTGATGCAATTATTAATCCACACAAAGGAAGGGAACGCCACCTGTGCTCGATGCCCTCTGCCGCCGCCGATGAGATGGGACTACTCCTTGCATAATTCATTTGACTTAGCTGCTCTGCCTCTGATGTGATGTTGTCTGGTTTCAGGAGGAGGGGCTGAGGAAAGCCGGCGAGCCCAAATACTCCCACCTGTCCTTGGAGCTGCACGTGTTCGTCGAGGTGTTCGCCCCCGTGCCCGAGGCCTACCTGCGCATGGCCCACGCCATGGAGGAGGTCAAGAAGTTCCTGTTTCCGGTGAGTGCCTCTCTGCTGCGGTGCTGTGCTCGTGTCTTGCTTTCTGTTGACGTTCTGGTAGCTGCTGCATCGAACACATATTCCTTTCAATCATTAAACTGCCTATAATGTATTTAATTCATCATGTAGACCAGGGGCGTCAAACTCAATTTCATCACGGGCCACATCAGCATTTTGGTTGCACTCAAAGGGCCGGTTGTAACTTTAAGAGTATATATATATACATATGTAAATATTTAATATAAACGTATGTATGATATTACATTATTGCCTCTGCATTGGATCATTATCAGATCGGGTAATAACTTCATAATTAACTACGTCTGAAAGCAGAAGTCTGGGGGAAGTCATTGGAAGTCTCTTCAGTGAGAATGTCACAAAACTATTATTTTTTAAGCCAAATTCTAGGGGGAAAATTGAAAATGTAAAAAAAAGGAACATTCTGAAAAAAAAATCATATTTGAGATGCATTGTGGGACATGTAGTTTATGGGCAACGTGCTTCTGTAAATCGGCATGTAACCGTATAATAAACGATGTTATATTCTTTCAGAGCTCTTGTGGGGCCGCAGAAAATGAAGTCGCGGGCCGGATTTGGCCCCCGGGCCTTGCGTTTGACACCCCTGATGTAGACTGTACAATGTCAACAATATTGACTCACACCCAACACAAGTTCATACACGCTAATGTGCTGAAATTAGTCCGACAAAGCTTTCATATTTTAAAGATATAAATCAAAGCTTTATGAAAACTGTTCCGGCAAAAATGGCTAAAGATGATTGGTTAATTCAATGCCAAATTATTCAATCAAGTAATTAGTGGGTTTTCCATTTAGCCCTACGATTAAACATTTATTATAAATGTAACCTGCAGTGCCGATAGATTCACGATGAATTATTTGGTTTATCAAATATTAAATATTAATTATAAATGGAAAAGAATGCTTGAAAAATTGCGATTTAAGGCGCCCTATTGTGCTTTTTGGGGTTGTCCCTCTCTTGTAGTGTGTCATCGGTTTGAAACGCCTCCATTGGCCTCCTTTGTTTACTTCTGGAACAGAGTGACATCACTATGTAACACTTGTGCTCCTATTGGCTATCCCTCCAACATACATGATATGTCCATGATAGGCTAAGGGGCGGGATATCTCTAAGCGGTTGACCGATCACAACACAGCCGGCCAGCTAACCAATCAGAGCAGACTCTGGTTTCAGACGGAGGGGCTGCAGCACAGGCAGTATGAGAACAATTAAGCCGAATTAGATTTGTGTTTGTTTGTGTTAACGACACTGCACATCCAATAGAAGACCAGCTCAACAGGAGGCATCTTGTTGGCAGGGTTCCTCCTGTCCGTCCATCACTGAGTCTCCTTCCTCCGGGAGCGAGGACACTCAGCGCGGAGATGTAAGTTTCCCAGACAGATCCGTGGTGTATTTCACCCGGCGCGGCCTACGCTTATTTGATCCGTTTTGTGCGGAGAGAGTCTTGATCACGGGCCAACGAAGCCTGGCTGAAGCCCACCGTGCTCTGCCGACGGCTCCAGCCAAAGCAGGACAAGTTCTTTTTTAATTAGAGGGTGCTTTCGGAGGAATAGGCCGTACCAAGCCGTCGCTGCAGAAGCTGTCGTGAACACTTAAAGCCATAATCTGTCAGGTTTGACGTCCTTCATTTGAAACCAGGCCATATGTGAATAAAACTGGCTGCCGATGTAAACGCTTGATGCTGTGTGAAGCACCTTGACAGTTTCTTTTTATCGTGTCTACTTAATGCCATATATGAAGGAACTCGATGACTCTGAACACCTCGATGGGTGAAGTGTCGCCTTGCAGTCTCACTGGTGAATATCCGAGTCGCTGCTGTTTGCTTAGGCTGCAGATCAATGTAAAGGCCGCGCTTCGTATTCTCTTCCTTTTCCCCGTCGTTAGAGCTCGGTCACAATTTCAGGCACTGATTTCTGGGAAATTATAAATTCAATCCCGGTGCGATCGCTCTCCGAAGCAGTGTTGGATTGTGTGACTGGATCTGTGTCGCTCAGACGGACCGCTTCGTTAATTCCCCCCCAGTTGTTGTTTTTTTGCAGATGATAATAAATTGATGCAATCTCACCGGGCTCGTCAAGAAGTGCCCCCCTTCTCTTTAACACTGAGTCACTGGCACTGAGACTTTCTCCTCCACTCGCTCTGTCAGCCATTAGTCGTGTTGTGTTTAGTTTTGTTGTGTTTCGCTCTTTTATTCATCGCTCGTTCTTCCACACTGCCTCCCTTCCTTGCCTTTTCATTCCACTTCTCCCATGTCATGTGGCCTTAGTTTCTAACCCTCTCTCTCTGTCTTCTTTCTTCGTGTGTGTGTGTGTGTGTTAATGTGTGTGTAGGATATGATGGATGATATCTGCCAAGAGCAGTTCCTGGAGATGGGCTACCTGAACGGAGGCCAGGATCACGGGGCCAGAGGCAGAGGGGGCCCTCCGGTCAGGGGCCGCGGACTCCCCCCTGGTGGGGCACACAGGTGAGGCACACACACACACACACACACACACACACACACACACACACCACACACACACGCCGGTTTTCTCATATATCAAGAAGTCAGTTGGTATTTTGGTTGGCTTGAGCAGTAAATGGCACTACACCCCCAACACTGCTCCTTTAACACGTTCTTTTTCTCAAACGGTGACATCTTAGGGCGGGTTACGAGGATTTCATAAAGGTTTCATGAAGTCTATCCAGGTCTACATGTTTCCTAAATTCTGTAGTATTCCTTCAAGTAGAGGAACATATGTGATTACATCATGTAATTAACATCCATTTGCATGTTCGTATGGTAAATAATGGGGCTGGAGCTCAGAGGTTAGCTTAGCTTAGCATGAAGAGTGAAAACGGAGGGAAAGGGTTGCCTGAGTCTTTTCAAACATCAACTGGCAACAGCTTTTTCTGAAGGTCACCGATTAAAGGACCAGTTTGAGGAATTCAGAGGGATGAAAATGAACACAATGTTTTGAGTGTTTATTATTTGACTACTTTATATACCTGAAGTTAAGATTGCTATTTTTGTTAGCTTGAGCACTAAATGGCACCGTTCTGTGCAGGTCTACATATTCCCTAGATCCTGAAGTATTCCTTAAAGCAGAGGAACATAGGGCGGTGGAGGCGAAGTGCATAGGGACTTGGCTTGGCAACTGGAAGGTCACCAGTTCAAGTCCCGGAAAGACCAAGTGCTACCGAGGTGTCCCTGAGCAAGGCACCGTTCCCTACACTGCTCCCTGGGTGCCGTACTTAATGGCAGCCCACTGCTCCTAACACTAGACCCGTTTCGTTACTAGTACCTGTACTACGTAATGACAATAAGTTGAATCTTCATCTTCAAATCATTCACCTCGGTGTTCTGCTCTCCAGGGGTCGGGGGATGCCCCCTCGTGGAGCTCCTGCCAGGGGAGGAGTACCTCGAGGCGGCCCCACCCCAGAGGTGGAGCAGTGAGGGGGGTCCCATCGGGGCGAGGAGGACCCCCAGCAGCACCCTCCAGAGGAGCACCAGCACCCCGAGCCAGACCCCCAGCTGCAGGACCCCCCCACAGGATGGCACACCCACCCCCCCACCAGCACACCCCCACTGCAGCCTCTGAGGGCTACGAGGAATATGTAAGTAACTTTGTTTATTGGGTTTCAACAGCATACAGTTATTCTATCAGAGCATCAAAAGGAGGTAAACAAATCCTCACTTTATAGAAAAATAAAGTGTTTTGGATATATGTTAATGTCCTTACAGTAGCATGATTATAAGATGTATTATTATGGCCTGGTGATTTGTAAAAGAAAAACAGATATCGAGATTTTGGAAGTAATTGATTTGTTTTTAATCATATATCTCATTATAATTGAATAATACATTAAAATGATTATGGTGTGAGAGGATCTTTACAAGTCCAAAAACCACAAAACTTATTTCAGAATAAGACGTACTCATATTTCGCCTGTAACAAACAGTGCCTTGAGATTTGAATGTTGTCAAAACTGGGATTTTGATTCCATCTTAATTAATTGTGCTGCCTTAATTATCATACAGACAAGTTAAGATATCTTGTATTTATTTTTATTTAACCAAGGATTGAGATAAAATCGAATTTTCAATGCTGACCTGGCCAAGAAGGCAGCAACGTTACACATTATTACACATAACACAAACATGTAAAATACAGAGAACACAACTAAGGAAACAAAAGACGAAAAAGCAGTCACTCCATTAGGACAGTAAGAAAGGCACTACTTATTACTGCAAGAGCAGCTGGTGGTAAGGACTTCAGACAACCTCAACTTAAAACATGCTATTGAGACAAGTGCCCTCAGTTTGAGGCGTGATTGAAGGTCATTCCAAGACCAAGGACCATCATAAATAAGACTCCTTCCTCCCGCCTCAGTCCGCACGGCAGGAACCTGGACCCGTATCCAGGCTCTGGGTCTGAGGTTGTAAGAGTCACAAACTGGGGCACATATGTAGAGTGGAAGCTTTCCTAAAATGGCTTTATACATTCATAAAAACCAGTGCTGCATCCTACGCGTAGTGAGTGATCTGTTAACTTGAAGAAATAAAAGGACGTACGGGGGATAGAAAGTGCGACAGGCAGAAGGAGAGTTTCCTGTAGAGAAATATGTAATCCTCTCCATCACGGTGTCCTCTGAATAAGATTGTTCTTGGCTCTGGATTGCTCGTCCGTCAAAACAGAAATAAGTGATTTGGGATGCTCGAGACACAAGGGGGGGGGGCTTGTTTGTGTTGGTGTAGTTCTTTGGGGGCATCTTGACATCCGTGATTCACGAAGAAGCCTCTCCCTAAACCTCGCTCTTGTTTCCTCCCTCTCCAGGGCTACGATGAGAGCTACACAGACACGGCCTACGAGTCATACGACAGCTACTACAGTCAGCCGCAGGCGTGAGTGAACCGCCGTCTCTTCGCTCCTCGCCTGCTTCCCACCGAGCGCACACACACATCGCCTGCTTCTCGCCGAGCGCACACACACATCGCCTGCTTCTCACCGAGCGCACACACACATCGCCCGCTTCTCACCGAGCGCACACACACATCGCCTGCTTCTCGCCGAGCGCACACACACATCGCCTGCTTCTCGCCGAGCGCACACACACATCGCCTGCTTCTCACCGAGCGCACACACACACATCGCCTGTTTCCCGCCGAGCGCACACATACATCGCCTGCTTCTCACCGAGCACACACACACACATCGCCTGCTTCTCGCCGAGCGCACACACACATCGCCTGCTTCCCGCCGAGCGCACACACACATCGCCTGCTTCTCACCGAGCGCACACACACATCGCCTGCTTCTCACCGAGCACACACACACACATCGCCTGCTTCTCACCGAGCGCACACACACACATCGCCTGCTTCTCACCGAGCACACACACACACATCGCCTGCTTCTCACCGAGCGCACACACACATCGCCTGCTTCTCACCGATCGCACACACACATCGCCTGCTTCTCACCGAGCGCACACACACATCGCCTGCTTCTCACCGAGCACACACACACATCGCCTGCTTCTCACCGAGCGCACACACACATCGCCTGCTTTCACACACACAGGAACACTTTATTAGCCACTCGGCACAGATTCGGCGCTGCTTCTTGCTTCATGGTTTCGGATAGCGAGGTTATTTAGGAGAAGCTGCTCCACGCCACGGAGCCGAGCTTTGATGTTATTCGTGGAGGCCAATTATCATCCCCCTAGACATTTCACTCCGCAGATACTTCATGTTGTTCAAGATTAAAAGTGATTTTTTCCCTTCTCATCTCTGACCATCAGAGAGCCAGAGTACTATGACTACGGACACGGAGAGACCGCAGAGTCGTACGAGTCGTATGGTGAGGGAAACCCTTATTCTCTGTGAACAAAGATGACCCAATTTATACTGTGAATGTAAAAATGTGCATGCAAATAAAACAAAAACATTTTTAACTAGATATTATATTTCTATTTTATTCGTAATTTCACAAACTATAGTATTTGATTGATTTTCAGATTTCCTTGATTTAGGTGTACATTTAATTCTTACTTTATCTGACATATTTCAGCAGGATTTAACATTTTATTTATACATAATAATCCAAAATCATGTCAGATTTCAAAGTAAGAGCCACTTACCGTACTTTTCGGACTATAAGCCGCGACTTTTTTCCCCATTTTTTTTGTACAGCTAACGGCCACTAGGGAACCTCCTAAATCTATGGATTTTACAGGTCAAATTAACCACCTTTAACTCTATGGGCTCTAGGACCGGTCCGCGCGGGGCGGGCTCCAGCAGGAAAAGCTGGAGGCCGGAAAAGAGCGAGACAGGTAGCGCGCCAAAGTAAAAGTGGAACCGAGAGACAGAACGAGAGCAAGACAGACGGACAATTTGAGAAGGGTCTAGCTGCGGCCGCGGCCAGTACACGGCGGTACACGATGGTATACGAAACGCCCACCTGACACAACACTACGGTGGCTGAGAAGGGTCTAGCTGCGGCCGCGGACAGTGGAGGTTGAACCAAGCCCCCAGGAGTGCGCTGGAGTCTTGTGGCCAAACGGCGGTACTACACTTCCTTTGTGGTCTCTAACTCGTTGGATAATTTTTTTTAAACTAAATAAACTACCCAGTTTAAACGTTCCCGGGTAGCAGTTCTCTTCCCTCCCTTCAATCTAACCCTTCCTTCCCCCCCATCCTAACCCTAACCACTCCCTACCTTTTTACCTAATCTTCCTTCCTCCCTCCTAAACCTAAACCCCAAAACCTCTCCTACTGTAAGAAATTAAAATCAATGTTTATACTACATGGGCTGTATGATGTAAATCTCGTCAATTCGCTTTTAACGGTGGTGCCTCTCAGCCACCATAGTGTCGTGTCAGGTGGGCGTGTCGTGTACCATCGTGTACCGCCGTGTACTGGCCGCGGCCGCAGCTAGACCATATTGGACAATCTAGCTGCTGCGGCTTATATGCAGGTGCGCTTTATAGTCCGAAAAGTACGGTACTCATCAAAGGTACCTTTTATAACACAAGCAATATTTCTTGGTGAGAAACACTGTCTTTAAACAAATCCCGAAGCGGTTTGTCCATATTGATTTGGATTATGACGACTGGTGCAATAATGACAGCTGGTAGATGTGGCGCTAATTTGAATGTATATACCGCTGCTAGATCACTTAACCTATAGAAATGTGTTTGTTTGGTTGGTTATATTTTTCATGATGGAAAATCTGAATCTAAAGAACCAGTAAGCTAAAAGAAGCATTCTGCATCCAAACATCTGTGTGTTTTGGGAGTAATGAAAAGTAGAAATATTCAAATGAGGGTATTCAAATGTTCACTCACTCAGTAATGAAACTATCATACCAAAACAAAGCCACGTATCAAATCACATTTGCCCATCGTGCTTTACAGATCAGCAAACATGCAATACATTGTACTTTTATATTTTATTCCATTCTATTTCAATATAAATACTGCTTTATTTAATTTTAAATGTTCCTATATTTATCTATTATAATTTTTTTAATGTTAAAATATTTCGCTATCTGTGTTTTTTTGTTGTTGTTTAACTTTCATGTATGCACCACGACACCAAGTCAAATTCCTCGTACGAGTCAACCTACCTGGTAATAAACCTGTTTCTGGTTCTAAAAGATTCAATACAACAACTGAATACAAACTGGAGTGAATGTGCTGCGTGTCATCCCCCTAAGGTAGATTAGATATCCTCCATCTTGTCTTGTTGTAAACGTATTTTTTTCTTCGTCCTCTCCAGGCCAGGATGACTGGAACGGGACCCAGCGAGCACCCACAGGGAAGGCCCCCCCCCCTCCAGAGGTGCCAAGACGCCTTACCGGGAGCACCCGTACCGACAGTACTGAAGCGGACGCGCCGACCTTAACGCGTCGCCATGACTACCGCCTGTCTCCCACGGCAGCTCTCGCTTTAAGCAGCCCGACAAAAGTAATTGTTCGTTTTGTCTTTGGTTTGGTCTTTCTCCCCGCACTGGACTTTATACGAGAGCGCAAATTTGGGAACTGAAAATCGGAACTGGTTTTTTGAGATTTGACCTTCCTCCCCCCCCTCCCTATTTCGTCGCACAAACCCAACACTTAACCCCCAACCCACCCCCACCCTACCTTTCGCCACCGATCCCTCCAACAAACCAATCGTGCAGACGGTCAGAGGGGAGAAGTTGGCGTCCTCTTTTTGATTTACTTTTTTTTTATTTTGCTGTGTTTTCTTTTCTTCCTCTGACCCTTTTTAACCCCCCCCCCTTCTGGCTTTGTTTGCACTGTTGATATTTAATTTTTCTTAACTGTTTGGGAGTAAGTAGTAATTTCTAGTGGAATAAATGGCTCATTATCAACTTGTAAAAGAAATACATTTTAATTGTTTCAAATACAAATAATCTGTTGAGGGTCAGTTGCAGATTCCCATTTAGGCTACATTTCAAAATTCTGTTAATATAGCCGAATAAAAGACCTTTTAAACTCTGAATGATGTAATATAGACGCAACAAATAAATCCTAAATTAAGTGAAGGTTAAAGAACCGATGTTAATGGAATTCATTCTTGATGATGGTTTGTTTTTAAATAGTCCTAAAACGTTGTCCATTTAGACTTTAGGCAGCAATATTTGTCATTGTACGTAGAGTTTTGAAATATAGCCCTAATAGACACTGTTGAGATGGACTGTCCTCATATCCTCAATTTGTTAATACATGTTACAAATTAATTTTAAGACTCTGAAGACAAAATGTGTTCAATAAAAAACGGTTCAGGTCTTCATTTTGTGATCGGGTCCTCGATAAACTGCATGCACAAAGTAAACAAGGAAGGATTGGGACACACATCTCCACATGGGTCTTCTCTTCCTAAAGAGAAGGGATCCTGCAGCTCAATCCGAACTCTTGTACATATTTTAAAACATCCTAACTGTACTTATTCTGCCACTAGTATCTGTACCCTCTCCATAAAATGCATTATGCTACATGTGTAAGCTTGCCTAAATAGGTTACTAAATCTGTCCAAAAGATGTTTTGCAGCAGTTTGTCAATAAAGCTTAGTTTGTTTTTTATGAAACTTAACTTGCCTTATTTGTTTCCTGTCCTAGTAAAATTCTGAAATGGCCTTTTTTTTAAACAACCTCCAGCCGACAGATGTAGGTGTTTTCATTTGTTTCTCCTTCAAAAGCGCATTTTAAATCTAAATGAATGTATTGACGTCTGAAGACTTTAACCCTACTAAATGATGTCTTGATTGATTATCAAAAGAGCACAACTTATTCTTTCTCTCTCTTTCTATACTTTTTAAAAAGGACCCAGAGGTAAGCCCTCTAAAATAACCTGGATAGCTTCCTAATGTGTATAGAGTTCTAAAGCATTGAATGCCTGGGTATGTATAAGACTTTTTCAATCCTCTTACCTGTGGTCGTAACCGTTAATGAGAATTGCTTTTATAGCATCTGAAAATTAACTGAATTCAAACCACCATTCAGGTCTAGGCTTCATGTCATGAAAGACGCTGGCGCGATGGCTACTTTAGTACAGAGTAATGGCAGTGCAATGGAGAGGATGGTTATAACCTAGAGAACTCCACTGTAAAGGTAACCTAACCCTAAATGTTTAATTTCGTAGTGTGTTTATCCATTGACATAAACTTGCTGGTAAATGCGTAGTTTCTTAAAATATCATTTCAGTCATGGCAACAAAAAAGACTCGCCTCACAAAAAGTAAGAAAACCGTAAATTCCAATATCATTACAGTAGTGGATTTTATGTACCAAAATAACTATTCTGTGTACTAACAAAATACATTAGTGTAAATGCAACTCTTGCTAAAATGAACAAAGCCAAATCTATGTCAATCTCTTCTGTACAGTTGAGCTGCTGTTACTTTTTTAATTTGCTGTGTAAAAGTTGCTTGCTGTAATATTTAAAAGGTTTCTGCCTGTATCTAAAAGAGAGAAAGCTTGAGTTGCATGAGAATATCTTCTCCTGTAGACATTGCATGATCTGTCTCTAGTTTCTCCCACTGTTTTTAGACGGGGTATTGACTTTGGGTTTGTCCTTCCTTCAGGCACAGCTATCGGACACTGAGCGCCCGGAGACTGACAGTCTGCTGAAGTGAGAACCGAAAGAGCCTCAGGTTGGTCCGCGCGCCGCGCGCCGCATTGTTTCCACTTCTAAAGAACCACACTCCTGCTTTTCGCACACTTTACTCCTTTCCAGTTCCCGTGCAGCGAGTCTTAGAGATTGATTTGTCTACCTTCCGGGCAGCGTTAGTGTCCGTTCAAGTTTGTACAATATGAAGCCACTCGCATGACGTGTGATCCATCACAGTGAACGAGTGGATGCTTATTTTTGCAAAACTTAATTTCCTTTCTAGAAAGCAGAACTTGTTTTGGGTTCTCTCCTGGTCTAAGTATTATTTTAAGCAACACATTAGGTTGACGAAACACATGTAATTAAAGTCAGATCCACTCGTGTCTTAGACGGGGCAGTGATATCATCAAACTGCTGTGCGCATTGATTCAAACTCTGTAGTTTAATTATTTTGTAACCAGTTGTTCTGTATTCACCTGGCAGGTGCAACCATGTGGCTTGTATCCTGGATTATATGTTTAAGTCATGGATGGTTAAAGTTCATATTTGTCTGATATTAGTTTACTTTTCATTAATGAAGTATGACGCTTGTCCCTGTTTGTGATTGGTCAAATGTAGCTAACCCCGCCCCTTTCACGTGAACGCGCTCAGCTGGAGAGAGAAACCATGGCTTGATTTACCGAGTTGATAACCAGCGTCGTAGGACCCCTTAGCGCAGGGGTCTCCAACCTTTCCTCATCTGAGAGCTACTTGCATCACATCGCTTACATTTATTCACATAGCCCTCATCAGTTGAATTAAGCTATACTTTTGTACAAGTGTGAAATTGCAATACCTAAAGCTTATCACAAATCTTAACTTCACATCAAGGTCCAAGAAAACGACAATGTCTCACATAATATTACGGCCCACATAGTGAGTGAGTACATCACTGAGAATTCACAGCGATGTCCTTAATCACCACCTGGCAAGCTACTGTATGGCACTTATGGTCAAATAAGTGCATTCACTCTTTGTTACGGTCAGTGAGATGAATGGCGCTGCATGGAGTCCACCATGCAGTATGCTGGAGTGTACCCACTTAGGTTCACTCTAATCGAGTCGTTGTTCTTTAGATTTCATGACATTCATGTCAGAAAAAGCTGCTTCAAAAAGGTCTGTAGAACAGAACCAAACAAAGCAGACGTGTTTGTGCTGCTTGGTGAATGTTCTTATAGTTCTCTGGGTAACAAGGCTCCAGAAATGTTCTGAGTTTTGTTGAGACTTCAGCTAGACATGATTTTGGAGATTTATAACTTCCATCTCCACAGGATTGACACTGAACAGTTCAGCCATCTTTTTCTTTTTCTTCTTCTTCGTCTTGACATTAAATTATAAACCATAATAAATATATTGTATAGATCTAACCTCCCTATATCTGTGTGCGAAATTGCTCCATCCTCAAAAACAAAAAACTAATACTTCTGCAGTCTGCAGCTTCTAGCAACGGTCTTCTGTTAAAAAAGGAGTATTTACAACAGCATTATAAAAACAAAAATAGTGCATGTGGGTGCACACTTATTCTCTGTTTTACTGTTACATGAATCCAATGAATGTATGAGATTAAGTTAGCTTCATTATATCTCAGTGATTAAGTGAATAATAAAGTTTCTTTCGGGTCACTATCAGCCTGTCACTCATTATTTTCAAGAGGGGGCGGGGCTTGGAGGAACGGAGAGGAGACGGTGATCGCGGAAGCTTTCCTCCTGCCTTCACAAACTTTACACAAGTATTTATCAAGTGAAAATAGCAAGAGGACATTCATACTCTGCAATCCAAGACCTGAATCCACCAAAAACCTGGCATGATGATAACGAGTGTTTTTCAAAAAGCACAAATCCCTCCCTGTGTGTCTGGGCCGCAGCGACAGGCCTGATTCAGAGCGGGTCATTCTGCTGTTGGTTCTGGTCTGGTGTTGGTGGAGAAAGCAGACTGCTCCGTGTGTGGTGCCGCTGTCACGTCTGTTCCTGACCTGACCTGTTGATCTCTGCGTCACCGGCCAATTTGATATTCGTGTAATTCTAAAATCAAAAAACGTTATTGTCCAGCCGCGGCTGAAAAATCAAGAAGCAACCTTACAACACTATAATCGATAATTGAGCGACGAGCTACTGAAAAGCTGACCGACGTGTTGGAGAGCCCTGCCTTAGCGAGATCTCGTTTGTTAGGGTTAGTTAAGAAACTCAAACATATCCAGGGTCTGTTGAACTGGCTAAGCGCTAATGTCAAAGACACAAACATTATAGGGTACATTATATTTTTTATTTTACCAGGATGAAGAGTTCTCTCCTGCTGATGATCAGGTGTATATCAGTATGTAGTGTCTCTACTTTAAAGAGTCCTCTCCTGCTGATGTTCAGGTGTATATCAGTATGTAGTGTCTCTACTTTAAAGAGTCCTCTCCTGCTGATGTTCAGGTAGATATCAGTATGTAGTGTCTCTACTTTAAAGAGTCCCCTCCTGTTGATATTCAGGTGTATATCAGTATGTAGTGTCTCTACTTTAAAGAGTCCTCTCCTGCTGATGTTCAGGTGTATATCAGTATGTAGTGTCTCTACTTTAAAGAGTCCTCTCCTGCT
This sequence comes from Champsocephalus esox, assembly GCA_036324585.1. Lineage (NCBI taxonomy): Eukaryota > Metazoa > Chordata > Actinopteri > Perciformes > Channichthyidae > Champsocephalus > Champsocephalus esox. Next base: position 29,262,755 of record CM070488.1, on the reverse strand, counting down.
GATGTTCAGGTGTATATCAGTATGAAAGTGTCTCTACTTTAAAGAGTCCTCTCCTGCTGATGTTCAGGTGTATATCAGGATGTAGTGTCTCTACTTTAAAGAGTCCTCTCCTGCTGATGTTCAGGTGTATATCAGTATGTAGTGTCTCTACTTTAAAGAGTAATCTCCTGCTGATGTCCAGGAGTATATCAGTATGTAGTGTCTCTACTTTAAAGAGTCCTCTCCTGCTGATGTTCAGGTGTATATCAGTATGTAGTGTCTCTACTTTAAAGAGTCCTCTCCTGCTGATGTTCAGGTGTATATCAGTATGTAGTGTCTCTACTTTAAAGAGTAATCTCCTGCTGATGTTCAGGTGTATATCAGTATGTAGTGTCTCTACTTTAAAGAGTCCTCTCCTGCTGATGTTCAGGTGTATATCAGTATGTAGTGTCTCTACTTTAAAGAGTAATCTCCTGCTGATGTCCAGGAGTATATCAGTATGTAGTGTCTCTACTTTAAAGAGTCCTCTCCTGCTGATGTTCAGGTGTATATCAGTATGTAGTGTCTCTACTTTAAAGAGTCCTCTCCTGCTGGTGTTCAGGTGTATATCAGTAGGTAGTGTCTCTACTTTAAAGAGTCCTCTCCTGCTGATGTTCAGGTGTATATCAGTAGGTAGTGTCTCTACTTTAAAGAGTCCTCTCCTGCTGATGTTCAGGTGTATATCAGTATGTAGTGTCTCTACTTTAAAGAGTCCTCTCCTGCTGATGTTCAGGTGTATATCAGTCGGTAGTGTCTCTACTTTAAAGAGTCCTCTCCTGCTGATGTTCAGGTGTATATCAGTATGTAGTGTCTCTACTTTAAAGAGTCCTCTCCTGCTGATGTTCAGGTGTATATCAGTATGTAGTGTCTCTACTTTAAAGAGTCCTCTCCTGCTGATGTTCAGGTGTATATCAGTATGTAGTGTCTCTACTTTAAAGAGTCCTCTCCTGCTGATGTTCAGGTGTATATCAGTATGTAGTGTCTCTACTTTAAAGAGTACTCTCCTGCTGATGTTCAGGTGTATATCAGTATGTAGTGTCTCTACTTTAAAGAGTCCTCTCCTGCTGATGTTCAGGTGTATATCAGTATGTAGTGTCTCTACTTTAAAGAGTAATCTCCTGCTGATGTCCAGGAGTATATCAGTATGTAGTGTCTCTACTTTAAAGAGTCCTCTCCTGCTGATGTTCAGGTGTATATCAGTATGTAGTGTCTCTACTTTAAAGAGTCCTCTCCTGCTGGTGTTCAGGTGTATATCAGTAGGTAGTGTCTCTACTTTAAAGAGTCCTCTCCTGCTGATGTTCAGGTGTATATCAGTAGGTAGTGTCTCTACTTTAAAGAGTCCTCTCCTGCTGATGTTCAGGTGTATATCAGTATGTAGTGTCTCTACTTTAAAGAGTCCTCTCCTGCTGATGTTCAGGTGTATATCAGTCGGTAGTGTCTCTACTTTAAAGAGTCCTCTCCTGCTGATGTTCAGGTGTATATCAGTATGTAGTGTCTCTACTTTAAAGAGTCCTCTCCTGCTGATGTTCAGGTGTATATCAGTATGTAGTGTCTCTACTTTAAAGAGTACTCTCCTGCTGATGTTCAGGTGTATATCAGAATGTAGTGTCTCTACTTTAAAGAGTCCTCTCCTGCTGATGTTCAGGTGTATATCAGTATGTAGTGTCTCTACTTTAAAGAGTCCTCTCCTGCTGATGTTCAGGTGTATATCAGTATGTAGTGTCTCTACTTTAAAGAGTAATCTCCTGCTGATGTCCAGGAGTATATCAGTATGTAGTGTCTCTACTTTAAAGAGTCCTCTCCTGCTGATGTTCAGGTGTATATCAGTATGTAGTGTCTCTACTTTAAAGAGTCCTCTCCTGCTGGTGTTCAGGTGTATATCAGTAGGTAGTGTCTCTACTTTAAAGAGTCCTCTTCTGCTGATGTTCAGGTGTATATCAGTAGGTAGTGTCTCTACTTTAAAGAGTCCTCTCCTGTTGATGTTCAGGTGTATATCAGTATGTAGTGTCTCTACTTTAAAGAGTCCTCTCCTGCTGATGTTCAGGTGTATATCAGTATGTAGTGTCTCTACTTTAAAGAGTACTTTCCTGCTGATGTTCAGGTGTATATCAGAATGTAGTGTCTCTACTTTAAAGAGTACTCTCCTGCTGATGTTCAGGTGTATATCAGTATGTAGTGTCTCTACTTTAAAGAGTCCTCTCCTGCTGATGTTCAGGTGTATATCAGTATGTAGTGTCTCTACTTTAAAGAGTCCTCTCCTGCTGATGTTCAGGTGTATATCAGTATGTAGTGTCTCTACTTTAAAGAGTCCTCTCCTGCTGATATTCAGGTGTATATCAATATGCAGTGTCTCTACATGTCTCCATGCTTTAATGTTCAAAAAGCTCTTTATTTCTCTCATACTGCCTGTGCTGCAGCACCTCTTTTCACCCTCTGTCTGAAACCAGAGCCCAGTCTGCTCTGATTGGTTAGCTGGCCGTCTCTGTTGTGATTGATCAACCACTTAGAGATGTCCCGCCCCTTCGCCTATCACGTACAATGTATTGGAACTTTAGCCAATCGGAGCGCGAGTGTTCCCATCGCACATCTTTGTCAAAATATCTATCCAATACACCTTCTGTCTATTTAGTCAGTGTTCACACGTGAGTTTGGCACGTTATAGTCAACAACCGGAGGTCAATTGTTACTAAAAAGTGTACATTTTAATTTAAATGCCTCGATATTAGTTGTCAAATCATAATTGAGTTTCTTTTTATGAGTTGATGTAAAATGTTGGTTTAAATTGGCATCTCATCTTGATCAAAGTTCCCTGAATTGTTGTACATATAATGAATATGATATCGTCTCGTGATTCAACTTGTGATTTACATCCCTGCCTGGCAACTGGTCCGAATCACAAAATAGTCTTGTCACTATTCTCCCTGTTAAACTGTACTTTTTTACCCCTCACTTTCTGACCATTATGCTAGCGGTTCCCCGTCGTTAAGCTAAGCTAAGCTAACGCGCTACTGGCTGTATCTGCATGTTTGCTATACATGCATATTTGGGTTCTCAAAAAAATGCCTTTTCATCTGAAATCACCACTAAAGACGCTTTTTAGTCCCGTTTGGCAGCTGACAAAACCCCCCGCTGTGATGGATTAGCCCTCCTGCTGAAATGTGAATTCTACACAATTTGTAGGTAATGGTCTAAAACCTTCAAAACCACTGGTATGGTCCTCTAACTTTTCCCATTTTCCCAAAAGACCATTGAAAGAAAGTTTGCAAGCGTTACGCAGCCGCAGCACGTTGGTGATATTCACAGCGTTTCAGAGGTTGGTTGATTCTGATGATTGCCCGGCTCCTGTCAGTCGCCGCTTGACAGTGTGTCGCTGTGTGGCCTCGCCAGCCTTCAGCGAGTCTGAAGGCTCTGGGAAAGTGACTAATGAGGATCCGTAGCTCGGAGCGCGCTGACAGAAGGAAAACAGGAACGAGAGGACTCGGCTGAAACGGAACTAGCAGCAGCGGAGAGGTGTCGCAGGGATTCTTCTGATGTCCTGCGTGTGCCTTGAAGGCAGGGAGGAAAGTTAAATGAAGCATCCAAAAGTAATGCTCGGAGGTCAGACTCTGAACAGAACTGTCGTTGGGATTTCAGTCGAGGGAAGCTGGATAACGAGCTTTTAAAGAACATTCTGAGATGGAAAGGTCACTGACTTGTTTGATGAATGTTTTTCAGCTCGACTGCTGCCAGTTTTCAGACATATCAGAAATAAATGCTTGTTGCTTTGGAAATCTTTTCACTTTAGTCCCTTGGTGGAGAATTTGACTATTTAGTGATTAAACTATGTAGAGATTCAAGTCCGGACTTCATGGACATCTTGATTTATAAAAGAAATATGTCCGCTCTTTGGTTTCTCATTGGCTTTCGTGAGTGCTGCCAAATACTCAGAAACCAAGACCTGTGAGCACACTAGCTGCTGATTGAATCATTAATGCACTTAATCCAAACGTCTTGCCAGTAATTATGTGTTACTTAACAAAATGCTTTGCTGCTCTCTCTCGAAGAGCTGGCAGGAAAATGACCTTTGAATTATTACAGCCACTGCTCACAAATGGAAAAGAAAACACGACCTCTTATCTGCCGTTAAATGACTTTAGAGTAGACGACGAGTTGTGACTTAAAGTTTGGAAATGAGACGAGTGTAAGGAAAAATTACTGTGTCCAGACAATTGCCCCTTTAGTTTTCTAAAACATGAAATGGATGATTTCTAGAAATGAATTAATAGTAGTAGGACCATTATACATACATTTGATTTGTAAGATTGACCTTTTGGCAATTATTTAGCGACATAATAACACACACATGTTAACAGTTGGATTTTACATTAATTTCTTTACATCATAAACATTGAACTGACGTACTCGGACTCTTTACTGAACGAAAGATATAATACTGTGGCCTTGAAATACTCAATTACAATGAAAAGTCCTGAATTTAAATAATAGGTAGCAAAGTACTCCGTTTTCAAATTGGCTTTCAAGCTAGTAACTAAGAGTGTTTTGAAATTGAAGACGTGTAGGAACTTCGCTTAACCCTCCTGGTGTCCTTGGGGTGGATCTGACCCCATTCAATGTTTAACGTATCAAAAAAATGGTTCACATATTTTTTCTGCTTAGTATTTCATGACTTTTCCTAATTTAGTGAATGAACATGAAGACCTTTTTTAAATGTCCTGTACGCACTTTGTACCATCGGTGTTCCTTGGGGTCAATTTGACTTTGTTGATTGTGTCGGATTGTGATGTGACTATTACATGCACATGTATCATTGTAAAACAAAAGGACCCTCTGCTTTAGTTATTGGTGCTTTGACAACATCAACAAGATCTTACTTTAACATTTTATTTCAATCAGTGAGATTTTATGGTGATTTATATATTTTTTGATACATAATAGGAATTGTGGATGTATACAGGGGTCTGTAGGGGGAAGGTTGGGGCACCAGAGACATACATTTAGGTTAACATGTGGAATATTATCATTGCCTTGAGTCTTAAACTACTGGGGTTAGATTGACCCCATGAGGATAAAGGGTGTAAAGTCAACCTGAGGATAACAGGAGCATATCACGTGTTTTATATATGTCAGAAGAAGCTACTAAATATGGGTGATAAATACATGTTTAGGGGCGGTGGTGGCGAAGTTCATAGGGACTTGGCTCGGCACCAGTTCAAGTCCCGGCAAGTGCTACCGAGGTGTCCCTGAGCAAGGCACCGTTCCCCACACTGCTCCCCGGGCGCCGTTCAAAATGGCAGCCCACTGCTCCTAACACTGGATGGGTCAAATGCAGAGAAACAATTTCCCCACGGGGATTAATATAAAGTATATCTATCATGTCGTAAAAAGTACAATATTTGCCACTGGAATATAGGAACGTAGCATATAATGGAAATACTAAGGAAAAATACATGCGTCTATTCTATCAGGCATATTTTGAAATTGAAACGGTGTAGGAGCTTTACTGAAAGAATAGATATTGTGTGTTTGTCTCTCAGATTTCTTTTTTTATTACTGATTTTTATTCATTTAATGTAAATACTGTTATATTTTACTATACGTACGTTTGTATTATTTGTAATATATTTCAAGTTGACTTTAATGTATTCAATGTGTCAACCTACCTGGTATTAAACCTGTTTCTGATTCTTCTGATTCTCTCCTGTGACTTCTCTCCTCTGCAGGGAAGAAGTACGGAGCAGCTCAGCATTAAGGAGGTGGTCGGACGAGAGGAGTGGTTCTGGTGCCAAATAGTGTCCGAGGAGGAGAGGTGGCTCAGCTGGGAACCCCAGAATACCCAGAGACATTTCAAGTGGACTATTTTCTACATGTTCTCAGACAGTGAAGACACACACTGCCGCCAAGCTCCAGACCCCCCTCTCTTCCAACAGATGTAATTGTTCCAGTCTAATTCACCATAAAATGAGCACTGCTGTTATAGTACGCTGTGAAATTGTCTTTAATTTCTATTAACTCTTGGATTAGACGTGATGATATTTTCTGCAAGGCAAGCAGAATCGTGTACATCTATTTTAGAAATGTTTTACATTCTTGTTGCGAGTCATTTGGTACCCGTGCCTTATTGCCGATGCCTGGAGAGAGTGGATCGCTATCTCGCACTCTCACTCTCACACACACCACCACACCTTGGCATAGCACGGCCTGTCCAAGCCCCGAGGATATGAAATGCTAATGCATCGGGCCATTTGCATGTACTCACATGTAGCCTCTCCGCAAATGTGCAACACTTTCAAAATCATCGCTGGCCTGCTCTCAGCGTCAGCATGTATTTATGATAATAGAGCGAGATTCGGAGAGCTGCGTGTGAGAAAGGGCGGAGGGTGAACACAGACATTACTAACCACCCTCCATCCATCCATCATGTTCTGTTGATTTGATTCCCTCTATGCCATTTTCTGCCATCATGATGATATTATGGCTGCCCGTGGTGCACAGCTACATTTAGAGGTCAAAACTATACTTTCCTTTATTAAAAACCAATGTATCCGCCCCGATTCGCCGGTCAGAGGCTCCATTTAGCTTATTGAAAAAGCTAGCCGCTCAAAGGATGCAACATTGGATATTAGAATAGAAACCATCATCTGGAATGAAACGTCAACAGGCCATATCCAAAACAGATCATTTTTCAGTCTTTATGTGCTATTATGTCTAAAATAATGATTTCAGTGTCTCCGATAATCTAATGAAAGATAAGTGATGGTGGTGGAAGCCATCTGCTTTGTTGGAATCGATGAACTGTCAAGAGCGGGAGGGTGGAAGAGAAAGTAAATGTTGCTGTGCCGTGATCAATAAAAGTAGAGTTGAAAATGAGCAAGCCAGTATCAGTCTGTGTTGTTTCCCTCTCGGCTGGAGCGGCTGTTGGTCCCCACCTCCATGCAGGCGGCTGGTGGGTGAAGAGATGGAGGTGAGAGACAGGAGGCCTTCTGGTGCTAAAGGGGGGGGGCAGAGTGTGGAGGAGGACGTGTTAAAGTGTGTGTGAGAGGTGGAAATCGTGGGAAGATATGGCGGACAGCTGGATTGCACATTCACACCATGAGAGGAACATCGCATGCCGATTCCTGTGACAATCAGCCTCCGCAGACACATCAGCTGCTGCTCATCAGAGAGCCAATCATCTCGCTGACATCAAGTGGGTTCCTCAGAAGCTTTGAAGAGGCATAAGGACGGTTACTGTAATAAAGTCTGTCCTTTCTTATATTCACACTGTAGAGATCTAAGCTCAGCTAATTCAAAAAGTACAAGGAAATCTGGCCCACAAATGAAACTTCTGCTTGTCTTATATTATACTCGTTAAATATATATGTTCAAATATATTACACAGTATTCATGTGTACATAAGCCACATTTTCAAATACATTCAGTCAATTCAAAGTTGGAAACATTTTCTAACAAATCTAAGCTGATGAGAAAAAGATATAACCCCAATAACTTATTTCCTTAACAACCTTGAAATACACCCCGATTTCCTCTTATTATAATCAATCTGAGCTGGGGTGTCGGCCGTTTTTTTCTTAAAGCATTTTCAAGTAACAAGAATAATTCATTTGATTGATTTTTCCAACTTCTAACTTCACTTATGAAGCAATATAACCAACACAGTCTCACGGCATTTCGTGTTACAGTCACACAATTAATCTGTTGATTACACGAATCAATAGATTCATTTTGTGGCTATACTGTAACTCGATTTTCGCAATTTTTTCGTGTCACACAGAACGATTTTAAAAGCAATATAAATAATAACAAATTAGAAGGAAAAAGAGATACAACACAAATACAGATTTCAGTATTCTGACACAGAACGATTTTAGAAGTATTGTATTTGTATTGGTATATGTGTCGTGCCTGCACCAAATAATAACAGATTAAAAGGAAAAAAGATTTAAAAAAATGCAGATGTCAGTATTCTGAGCCATTTATTTTCCTCGCGGACGTAAAAAAGACTGCGACATTATACTATTTAAAATAAAAGGGTTAGGCTTAAGATATTGAGCAAGAAAATGTTTTTATGAACCACACAGCTTCCGGTCTTCCAAGACCCGACCGGACAGAAAGACGTGGCGCAGGCACGGAACATACGACCAATAGAAATACATTGCTTTTAAAATCGTTCTGTGTGACACGAAAAAAATGCGAAAATCGTGTTGGTGAACACGAATCAAGAGATGAAATGAATTTCGTGACTCGAACACTAAATGCCGTGAGACTGGGTTGATATAACTCCCCTCTAGTCAGCGGCCCAGCCCTTCGTATGTGTTTCTGTGTGTGGCCCTCTGTGATAAAGGTTTGGACACCCCTCGTATAGATCCTTTCTTAAAGCCCATAAGAAGGGCCAATGGTGCACAATAGGGATAACATGTTTTCAGACGTTCATAAGCATCAAGGTGCTTGCGGACCATGCTGCGAATGGATCTGGCCCTTCCTACATCCAGGACATGGTTAAACCGTACACCCCAGCGCGTGCACTCCGCTCTGCATCAGCCAAACGGCTCGCTGCACCCTCGCTGCGAGGGGGACCCAAGTTCCCATCAGCAGAAACACGTGGGTTTGCTGTCCTGGCTCCAAGATGGTGGAATGAGCTCCCATTGACATCAGGACCGCAGAAAGCTCACACACCTTCCGGACTGAAAACTCATCTCTTTCGACTCCACCTCGAGCGATAGAATTATTAACAAAGCTCTTATATACTAACAAAGGACTGGCTTATCTAACGCCAGTTGAGGAGCACTTGAAATGTGTGGCTCTATGAAACCTGATGTACTTTATGATTCTGTTTTCTTCAAGGTTGTGTCTTCCTGGTCGAACGCACTTATTGCTTTGGATAAAAGCGTCAGCTAAATGCAATGTAATAATGTAATGGATTTGGCGACATCTCAACATGTCAGCAGCCAGTAAGTATGACAACAAGTTACCCGTGTACCATGAAGAGAGCATATTGAGATGTTGCAGAGGTTCTTCCTCATGAATCTGGTCATCAGCACAAGTCTTTTAACAACGATGGGGAATGACGTATGTGTACAAAGAAGGTATGTTTTTTAGGCGAACCCTCACATTGATAACACTGGTCAGGTGGTCTTTGGTCACAGGTGGGAGGGGGCGTGGCCTGGGGAACAAGGAAGAGAATTGTTTGTGGTGTGGATGGAGGACATGTTTGTGGAGGGGTAATAAAGGAGCCTTCAGTGCAGAGGAGAAAACACGTTTAACTAACTGTGTGATTTGAGGATTTGAAATACTGAGCGGAGGACTGGAAGTCAAGCCAAGACCAGATTCCCAACAACTGCATCTGGTAAGCTTCAGTCGGTCTGTGTTTTATTGAAAAGCATTGTTTTGGGGTGATATATTATTCCCTTTGGAAAGGAGGACATACAGATTTTTGTTTTGAGGATGTTTGGATTGGATAATGCGAACTGTTTTGAATTGGACACACTTTTGAACGGTTATTTCCATCTGTTCTGTTGAAGCATACAATTAAGATTACTTTATTGTTCTTAGAAGGGCTTTAAAGGCACTTTTTGAAATCCCTTTTAAAGCCAGGTCTTGGCATTGCAGTTGTTCTTACATTTTCTAACAGCTTGTGCCACTTCAGGTTTCTGCAACCACAGCACTCGTACATATGCTCATATTAAATGCTCTCGAACTTTTATTTAGGTCCTCTCAAGGCTTTATTAAGTAGAACACCGACTTTCCAAAGCGATTGTTGATGTCTGCGAAGGCATTGTGTCTCTTTGGTGGTGTTTTGGGCACAGGCCGGTCTCATCGTGGAAGGCTCAGAGGGGACCAGAGTACAAGAATTAGGCCAGCTATAAAAAGTGGATGAATCTCACTTTTGAAATGATTGCCATGAAAGACTTACGAGATGCTGCAGTGCAAAGTGGGGCAGCGTGAAGCATCCTGTGTGTGTGTGTGTGTGTGCCTGCAAGACAGAGACTGGAAGCACATCTCGCTTTGTTTATTAATGAAGGGGAACAGTGAGTGCTTCTGTGTGTGTGTCGGTTTCTGCCGAGAGGCTGATGGAAAGAGAGAGAATGAGAAGTGTCTTTACATCTGTGCGTGGGAGGATATTGCTAGAAAATGTCATACCTGTCATGTTTCCTCAATAACATTTATCAAATTGTGAGATCAAATGTAAAGAGCAACACGCCTCATTTTAAGTGCAGTTTCGAATCTGAAAGCTCTCGACAGGAAGACCTTTCTCTAATGCCATTGATATTCAAAACCTGGCGTCGGTGCGTGCGAGCTCACACCGGTGTGTTCACAAGTTGAATTCTTACGATCCCTTGTGGCAAGAAGAGATCAATCAGAATCAGGATGCCTTTATTCGTCCCACAGAGGGGGCATTACGTCCTTCCAGCAGGACAGAGCCACAGGCAGCTCCATGCTACATATGTTGAGAAAAAGTACTCAGTTATGATATAAGAAAAATGTAATATAAAAAATACTTTCCAAAATACAAATCCTGTAACAGTTCGTATATTACACAGTTATTAATGGCATATGTATATAATGTATATATTGCACATAGTTTGATGGTATTTAAGTTACACAATTTACAAGATACAAAATGCAAAAAAAACACACATTGTAACGGTTCTAAGGATTTAGCAGCCAGTTACAAATTACACAGTTATTAACGGCATATATATATATATATTGCACATAGCATAGTTGTTTGGTATCAACTGACTCGAGCTTTACTGAAGTTAGCCTTTTCTTTAATATACAGACTGCTCAAATCAAATCAAAGTTTATTTATAAAGCACATTTAAAAGCGATCTCTGGTCGGGCCAAAGTGCTGGACATGTAATAAATACGACAATCACTTAAAAACACATTACTACATTCATAATAAGAGACAATAAATTACAACAGATGTATAGAGAACACAGGGAAAAGTCCGGAGTCGTGCTCCGCTCCGACTAGAAGGCCAGGGAGAAGAAGTGAGTTTTAAGTGTAGATTTAAAAGCCCCTAGGGTCTGGGCCGACCTCACATGGAGGGGCAGACTGTTCCAGAGCCTGGGGCCAGCTGCTGCGAAGGCTCGGTGACCTGTCTTGAGCACGATCAGCTGATCAGCCGACCTTAAGGCTCTGGCTGCGGTGTAGCGCTGGAGGAGTTCGGCTATATAGGCCGGAGCCAGTCCATTTAGCGCTTTAAAAACAAATAAAAGGAGTTTAAAAGTAGTAGTCCAACCTCGAGGTAACAAAGGCGTGAATAACTCTTTCCAGGTCTTTAAAAGATAAAAACGACTTGGTCTTGGCCAATAGTCGTATTTAAAAAAAGCAGGTTTTGACTACGCTGCTGACCTGCTTATCGAATTTAAAAGCGCTCGGGTACAGACTGGGAGAAACAATGAATGCTGCTCCAACTTGGCCAACTTCCTTCAGACATCATGAAACTCCTCCTCGTCTCAGAGGCAGAGTTCGCTCGAAAGAAGGTGTTTGGACCTGTGAATCAAAACCGTATTCTGAACACATTCCTGTTTTGATATTTCAGGCTTGTCGGAGGTTTACTTCTTGGACCTCCTTCAGCCAATTTAGGGGATTTCCAAACAGACAGGAGGAGTAACTGAAGCGGGGCCAGGCAGGAAATAGTGTCTAATGAAAGATGAATGATGTTGCCAAAGCTAGTAGCCATCAGCTTTGGTGACACACTGAAGTGGCAGTATCTTTATTTCCTCGCCAAATATTATTGAAGGTCAACAACGCCAGTGAGCGTCTTTTATCAAAGCTTTCTTTTGAAATGAAAGCTGAATGGGTGTAACTGGAATATGACTCAGCCGGAGCTGGAAATGTGGCCAAGTACAGTCGCCATTTGTGATCGCTCTTCCCATCACATCGTAATAATTTCGAAAGGCTTTAAAGGTCCCGTGTCACGGCCATTTCTACTGATCATAATTCCATTGTTGAGGTCGACTAGATCGATAGATAGAGATAGATTTACATTGTTCAATGTTCCAAACTCGCATTGGATTCTCAAACATCTCTGTATATTCCAATCTTTATACTCAAGGTCCATACCACATACAAAAAGACAAAACACACATCAATAAATAAGATGAAAACAAACAGATTGTATAGTATGTGTATTCACTCTCTGTCCTTGTGAAGCTGACAATTGAGCGGCCCAGACCCAGCAACGAGGCAGGACGTCCAACATACAACCCGGTGTGGGCATTTATTACAGACGCAGCATCAATCTGCTGTCCCACGTGAACACAGTCACCAGCCACCACCAGGATCTCACACACACGACCTGCTCTCTAACAGCAAAACCCCAGAGCCCAAAGGCCCAGCCCAACAGGACACACAAAAACCTAAACAACCCGTAACGGAGGCCGAGATCTATGAGCCCAGAGATCACCTCCGTGACAGTCCTACACGGCTTGTTGGAGCTCCTGCCCCCCCCCCTGCTCTGGCAGTGTGAGCTGGCTTACTGGTGTGGTTTCCTGTTTGCTGCGAGACATCGCGAATGGACGCAGGAAGGGGGGTGCATCATCTTCGAGGCTCCACTAGCACCCGCACCCCCCCCCCGGCACCCCCAAACGCGACGCACCACAGTTTCGCCGCGCTGCGAGGCTCCACTAGCACCCCCCCCGCGTCACATTTTTGTCGCTAATAGACCACACACACACACACACACACACACACACATACACCGTTGGCCATCTGGAGCAACTCGGGGTTCAGTATGTTGTCCACGGACACATCAACATGTTGACTGCTCGGGCTGTTGAAAGGCGACTGCAGTCCCTCGCAGCCTTTTGGTTTATTTTGTCCAGTCATTTTGTGATGTGCCGTTAGTTCTTCAAGTGTTGATTTGCTGGGAATGAATTGTGTAAGTTCATTCAGGAGAGTCCAGGTGGAGTCTGTTCTGACTAAATCCACTGTAAGCCTGTCTTTATATCGCCTCCTTGTTCTTTTTGAACATCAGCTGAAAAGATTCCCGACCTAGTGTCCTTCTAAATGTAAGCGTCTTTAATGTTAATATTCTCTTTTTAACTTCTACTTAAGCTAAGGTTAAACTCAGGGTCTAATCTTTGTACACGTTATTATTTTCTCAACACAATATACTGTATTACGTTAGCTTAGTCTAGCTAGCCACATCCTTTTTGCATCTATAGGCTACATGAAAAAGCTAATATGCAACGCCTGGTTTAACCTCTATTTTCCATAAGCTACTAACTGATATTTAATTGTACTGAACAGTTTAATACCGTATACTTTCCTTCCATATGGGTACAATTTCAACTTCTGCCTGATCAGAATGTATCATTACCCACACATAGCAACACACACACACACACACTTTCCTCACTAATTTATTTATCTATTTCTCGTCTCTGTCGGCCGGGAGCTTCGAGGTTAGATATTATAACATTTCGACTTCCCCTTTCTCTCCAATTCCACTTAAATTTCTTCCCCACTCCTCTAAGTTCTGCCTCTCCTCTGCCATCTCATTGTGCTCTCCGTTTCCTTGTTAGCTCGGCTCGGGTCTCTCACCTCTCATTAGCTTCCCCTCTGCTGACTGGAAGCACCTGTCCTCCGGTCCCACTGCGGATATCTCGGCTTCTGTTTAAATCAATTTCCATGTTAAATAGCTGCTGGAGGGTGAGAGCGGGAGGCGAGAGGGCCGCATTCGGGCATGGAGGAGTGTTGGGGGGGATGGAAGAGGTTGAGACTTTACATGAACCACAACTCTTTCACACCGCGCTGACCCTGCAGGCTGATCCACGGCTCCCGTCTCCCCGACCCTTTCCCTTCTCTGGTTCGGCCCTTTAACACTTCGTGTTTTCCCCCTTTGGCTTTTCTCTTTTTGATTTCCCTCTCTGTGCTTCTGTTTTTTTTCCCTTTCTCTTTCTGGCTTTTGCTTCCATTCTCCCAGCGCGGCCCAGGGCATGTTCTCATTTCAGATGAGAACTAAAAAGAGTTGTGACAAGGCGTGTGTGTGTGTGTGTGTGTGTGGTGTGTGTGTACTTTCTGCAACACAGGATTCACTTATTAATCTCCCCTTCACAAAACCTTTTTGGCTAAACAGAATATGCCTTTATGTTAGTCCACATGTCATAACCCATTATCATTTACAAGCATACAGCCAGGCCCGGTTCCAGAACAAAATGACTCGGGGTGCATCTGAGATTAGAGAGGGTGCAGTGGTTTTTGAAATATTGAAGTTAAAAAGCATCAATCTGGTGCACTTTGAGAGCAACAGTAAGAGATCTATGGATGTGCTCTGTGCTTGATTCATGCCTTCCCAGTCCCTTATCACGTAGCCTACAAGAGCATGGCGCCAGTTGTTGTAGCCCGTTGTGGTGAAGGCATCTGACTTACTTGAACCGAAATGTCTACATGCATAGCAGAAGATGGTATCTTTTTCACATGAATATTCCAGCCAATCTCTGTTTTGAAACCATGAGCTGCAAAATTATCTGTTCAGGCGAGTTGGGTACTTTTTTAAATACCTGGGCTCTGTTTAGCCGAGGTCCTCTGGCACTTGGGTCGCCGAGGGGTGGCGGTGTTTGGGGCTACGAAGACGGCTGCGGCTGCTCCGTCTCCGTGGGCGAGGCGGGCAAAGCCGGCGAGTCGGGCGTTAGTGGCCGCGGGTAACGTCATGTCCCCATGATCTGAACTGTTATTACCTGCAGTATATGCAGTGTGTGACGAAGGTAACTTTGTGGACTGACGGCTTCAGGCCGGGTAATATGGCACTTTATTAGCGTGATTGCACAGTGTATGTTGTCTGTGGCTGCTGACGGTGTGCACCTGGTGTCCTGTGTTGTCTCCTCCCCCCTCACCTGTGTCTTGTTGTGATGATTGGAGTGGGGGTATTTAGGCTCTGTTGAGAGGCTGGGTGTGTGTGTGTGAGATCCTTGTGGCTGCAGGATGTGGACAAGGAGAACCGCAGGATTGAGGCGGTGAACTTTGTGCCCATGATTTTAATAAATGCCCACGTCGGGTTATATTTTTGGACGTTCTGCCTCTACCTCCTTGCTTGGTCTGGGCCGCTCAACGGTCAGCTTCACACGGTGTTACTGCTGGCGATAAGAGCTGATTGTTTTAACCATTTTCTGATGTCCATCACTGACTGCTGTGTCAGCACCTTGCAGATGACGAACGTGCAGCGGCACAGGGCACGCACACCTGACATAATAACGTTGCTTACCGTTTAAATTGACCAAATAAATGCAGCAGACAATGTTATTTAACCACAATTACAATTTATTTTATTTCAACGAAATTCTGATTATTCTTATTATTACTACTGTTATTATTATATATGTAATATTTTTCACTTTTTTTTTCACTTTTAATTTTTCGACTGAGGGTGCAATGCCACCTGATGCACCCCCGTAGAACCGGGCCTGCTTACAGCCGAGATGCAGTCAAGCATCATTATAGTATTTTTCTGCAAATAAAATCAACCGTGAGAACCTGAAATGACCTGTTACTGTAGAGTCTGTCTGGCAATCAGTCAAAAAGGTCAATGTATCCAAGTCTCTTTCAGAAAGTGTGCTGCATCAAAGATTAGAAGTCCTATTTCAGACTGTAAAAGCAAGGTGATGACCATTCCCTACATATGGTCATGATGAGCACTGTATACATGTTCATCAATACTTCTGATATATTTAAATGCGATGACTCTATTTCTAGCGTTTACACTCCCCAATAGCCTAGAGAAATGTTTGACGATTGGCTAAAGCGGTATCTAACTGTTGGGATAGTTTGGCTTTATTTGCAAGATTTACTTTTGATAATTTCTCTGAGCTTGTTGCCCAATACAATCTACACCAACTATTCTCAACGTAACCTCCACATATTTGAATCTCTTTCTTCCTACTGGTTCTTTACACCCGGCATCACTGTCTTTTGGTTTGGCACCTTCAACACCTCCACATCACACATTCAACACATCCATGCACCGTTTAATTGCCCATTTACCCGCTCCATCTTGGTTTTGCTTTAACCTCTTCTTATGAAATTCTGTTGGTTTTAAAAAGGATATATTATGCCAAACGTCCAGGTTCATATTGGTATTTTGTGGCACACACACACACACACACTCCTGCAACACCATACAAGCTACCCGTGTTTTCTACGTTAGCAAAACAATGTAGTTAATGGAAGCACTAAGCACGGCTGCAAACTGGATGTTGCCCCGCTGCATGTTAAATATACGCAGTGATTATCCCGGATTACACGCGTAAAGCTGCATTAAACTACCGGGCTATCGGCTGTATTTCTGTCGGTGTGTGGATGATACTGACAGCTCACTGACTCATGTAATAAGTAGTCCAACAACCATTCTGGGCCATTGTCTCTATGTATAATTATCGCCCAGATTAGTGCACATACAATGCAAATGACTTGTTAATCACTCAACTGTGTGTGTGTGTGTGTGTGTGTGTGTGCATGTGTGTGCGTGTGTGCAAACTCCGCTGAGCACCCTATTTGAGGAGATTCCAGATAAATTACTCGCTCTTAATCCCCATATAAAAAAGAAATGAGCCTGATTGCTGATAATCCCTTCACTTTAAGATTCATGATATGGTGAGTAAACTAATAGACTAGTACACATGTATATGCATATCACGTACACACACTGAATATGATGAATAATGTCAACGTGTAAAAAATATCCCCTGGGAAAGTTTATCATTCCGATTTTTTGCGTGCACAGTGTTTATTCGGCTTCTTGCCCCACGGGAGGAATTCATTATGAAATCACTCCAGATAAAATAATAAAGTCAGGCCCTCACACCGCCGCTTCCATCGAGTATTGGATTTGGATCATGCCTGGCGGGGCAGCGCTTAGTGTTCACAACGCTGAGGAGGCATAAATGGCAGCATCTTTATTATAAATCACGTTTTCTATCTATCGGATCAAAGCCTCACGGGTCAAGCTGGTGTGTGGGTTTGGTATAAATCATATTTTTTAGAGTTGAATGATTGGATGGTGCTTTTTTTTTATCTGGAAGCTGCGTAAGCCCTCTCTGTGGAAAGTGAATGAGTTTAATATAATCCAGACAAAGGATCATTATGATTAAAAAAAATATTTTTTATCTCTATTCTCTATTTTTTGTGTACTGGTAAACCGCAGTGCTTAAATCTAACAACGAATGTCATCAAATCTGCCTTATTATTAATACTAAGGTGGGGTGGAAGATAGTCATCATGCATTTTGTAAGATGATGGTGAGATAGTAAGACTACATAGGAAATCTTTAAATTAACAAAGGTATCTGGATGCTAGAAAAGTCACAAATGATTTGAGAAAGGATTGGGATTTAACCATTTGATTTCAAATTATTGCAGAAAATAACCTCTGTGGCAAACACACATTTATATTACTTTAAACATATTAACACCACTTTACGATTTTTGAAGCTTAAATGCCATCGCAAAGCTTCGGCTACAAAACTACGACTTCAAAATCACAACTCTGCGCATCGCCACCGCTAAGCTAAAGGCGGCTAATGTTCATGATGATGTTTAGTCGTCTCATTTAGTCACTCGTTGGCAACCGCTGTTTTTATTATGCATAGAAGCTTCAGATATTTAAGAGTGGGGTATTCGTTGACATATTTTATACCGTAGAACAAAACCTGAGAATCTTGTGTTAAAGTAAGACCTTATTTCAGGCATCTAACCAAATACACATACAAACAAAACGTTGATACGATGGAACAGGATATTGTAAAATGCAAAGTAATTTCTGGGTTTTGGACTAGTTCCTGCATCACTCTTGCTTTGGGAAGATATGTTGTAGTTTCCAGTGGCGAACCGTGTCTATCTCAACTGGACCTTCTGTAGACACACCGCGGCGTTATAATGTCCGTCTTTTCACTGAATTGTCGTCTTGAAAAGGGTACTCACAACAATTCCGCAACAACTTCATCTTCACCTGTTGCACTTTTAATTTCAACGATAAAAACAATAAAACGGCATGAATTGCTTCGTCGCATTCATCTAGAGATCCTCTGTCTCGAGCCCTGGAACCGAGGGGAACTCTGAAAGAATACGCCCATTGGCTACAAATCAATATATGATTGGCTGATCAAACTGTCAGTCCAAACGTACGCTCTCATTCAGTGCAACGGCCAGGGCATTCGATCAAGGATGTAGAATAGCTGGTTGAAGGATATTCTACCCAGAGACCCAGAACGAGATCTGATTGGTTGCTTTCTTTTCTAACACAAACCCACTGAAATGCGTAGTGCATGGTCCGAGAAGGACAAACAAATCAACGTAACACTGTGATATTACAGATCAACAACACGGATACCATTCTCATTTATTCATTTTATTACATTTTATTTATACAATTAAATCGATGTTTTGTTTGTTTTATCTCAGTGTTCCAGGGTATTCTCTGAATACCTTGAAGGCCCTGACGGTTTGCCACTGGTAGTTTCCCATCACCATTGATTTGAAATAGATACAGTTTAACAATAGTTACTGGTCAGTCTTCAAACGCTGCTCAAAGCTGGCTTCGCTAAGTCAAAGATTCTTGGAAGACGCTTCATCATCTCACACAAACAGCTCATGCATAGTAATTCTCAAAGAAAGTTAAGTAAGCATTTCTGGCTACCCTAAACGCACTGCAAAGCATTTAGTCAATACTAATGGGACAAGCTCGGTCTTTGCTCAGTAGGTTCTGCATGGAATAATGATATGCCAAACAACGCTCAGACAAATCTGTTCCAAACAGTAAAGGGTGGAGACTTCTCTTGTATCTCCTTCCCCCTCACACTGTCTGCTGCCTTTTGTCTTCTCCTCTCAGACCTGTCAGGCAGAGTAGAGTCACATCTGCTCCCGTATCTCCTTCAAGTCAGGGGGACTCGGTTGGCAAAGCTGCCAGCTGCTGGCCAGAAAGTGTGAGTGTGTGCAGTGTGTGTGTGTGTGGCAGCAGCGTGCATGCATTGGTGTGTGTGTGAGCGTTGATGGCTAGTAGTTAACCAGCACTTGACACAAGGGACATCATTAAGCTTTGCTCGGCAGAAACAGGGATAAAGATGTCTACTGCTGTCTTATTCCAAAGATTTTGTGACTCCGGTTTAATTTTCCTTCCTTGCTCTGTTCTGCTCTCACTCCTACACAACTATTTCTTTTGCAACAGACTGCAAGCTCCCTTACGTGTTCTTCCACCATCTTCCTTTACTCTTGCCGCCCCTCACAGGCATTCTCAAGAAAGACAGTGGATCAGATGCTGATCAAGAGAAGTAATGGCCAGGCTAGAAATCAAACTGAATCAGGATTTATTTGCAAGGAAATAATGATGTGCATCTCCTTCTTTATGTCTTCCAGAAAATATATATACAACAGCTTTTGAACGTTTGTGGAAATAGGCTCTAAGTTCAAAGCTTTTAAATTGAAGTACCGCTTCAGCTTGTTCCTTCTGAGGCAAGGCAAAGCAAGTTTATTTATATCGCACTTTTCAACACAAGGCAATTCAAAGTGCTTTACAAAAAACGAAAGACATTAAGAAAATGGCATTTAAAATCAGTCATTAAAAAGAAAAGCTAATAAAATAAACATTAAAATAAAAAATACATGGATAAAAGTTACAGTGCAGTTTAAGATGTGAATAGTTCAATTAAAAGCAGCGACAAAAATAAAAGTCTTCAGCCTGGATTTGAAAGTAGTCAGAGTTGCAGCGGACCTGCAGGTTTCTGGGAGTTTGTTCCAGATACTTGGAGCATAATAACTGAACGCTGCTTCTCCATGTTTAGTTCTGACTCTGGGGACAGAAAGCTGACCAGTCCCTGAAGACCTGAGGGATCTGGATGGTTCATCAGTTTAGCAGGAGGTCAGAAATGTATTTTGGGCCTAAACCATTCAGTGCTTTATAAACCAGCAGCAGTATTTTGAAATCTATTCTTTGACACACAGGAAGCCAGTGTAAAGACTTCAGAACAGGAGTGATGTGATCCACTTTCTTAGTGTCAGTGAGGACTCGAGCAGCGGCGTTCTGAATCAGCTGCAGCTTTCTAATAGATCTTTTAGTGACACCTGTGAAGACACCATTACAGTAGTCCAGTCTACTGCAGCCATTGGTCCGATGAATACGTTTTAGCTTCGTCGCACAGATGCTGTATTAGTAATGTCTATTTATTTATTTGATTGTTCATGTTTGTTCATGTTTGTTCTATCGGTTTTTAATATGCTGGAGCTTGGGGTACTTCCGTAAAGATTGGCCTGTTACTTGTGTTGGTTGAAACATATGTCACGTTCTCTTTACTGCAAACCAAATCTACGGTTACAAGAATAACAATAACCTGAACCTGGGCGTTGGAGTAAAGAATCGTGCCATCATCTTTCCTACTGTTTGGAGAACATACAGCCCTGTATAGCCTTTGAATGTTCATACAGTACATGTTTTTCTTCTCTAAACAACCCCGCATAGGTTTGGTTTTGTTTGCAATTAAAGACATCGGAAACCAGATCTCTCTGAAGAAAGAGAGATGACCGTGACCTCATAACCGCATAATCCTGCTTTATCCGACCATTTCTTAGTAATTTTTGAAGTGCTATTACTAGACTACAAAGCATTAGTCAAAAGCTCTTGCAGCAGAAACCTATCTGTTAGTGCTATAGCCACATTTAAGGAAGAGATTCCACCAATACTTAACTCGATAGCATGTCTGCATGTAAGGGAGGAAACTTATACAAAATGTTCACCACCCCAAATTGATCATGTTGTTGATAGTGCTACAGATGCGCTGCGAATAAAATTAGACTATGTTGCTCCTTTGAAAAAGAAGAAAATAAAACATAGATTAGCTCCATGGCATAATGCCGAAACCCGCAAAATAAAGCAAAAGTCGAGACAACTTGAAAGGATATGGCGTTCCACTAAACTTGAAGAATCTCGTTTCATTTGGCATACTCTCAATGAATATAAGAAAGCACTGCGTAAAGCGAGAGCAGCCTACTACTCTTCATTAATAGATGAGAATAAGAATAATGCAAGATTTCTTTTCAGCACTGTAGCCAGGCTGACAGAGAGCCACAGCTCCATTGAGCCTTCTATTCCCATAGCACTCAGTAGTAATGATTTTATGTGCTTTTTTAACGATAAAATTGTTACTCTTAGAAACAAAATGAATGACCTCTTGCCTTTGACCAGTATAGTGTTATCAACAGCTCCCGGAAACGTAAGTTCTAATATTACACTAGATAGTAAACTAGAATGCTTTTCAGCCATTAACCTTGAACAATTACATTCAATGATTCTCTCTTCTAAACCATCAACGTGCATGTTAGACCCAATTCCAAACTAAGCTGTTGAAGGAAGTTTTTCCATTAATTAGCACTTCTTTATTAAATATTATGAATATGTCTTTATTATCAGGCTATGTTCCACAATCATTCAAAGTAGCAGTGATAAAACCGCTTCTTAAAAAGCACAACCTCGATCCAGAGGTTTTAGCCAACTATAGACCTATTTCTAATCTTCCGTTCCTCTCAAACAATTCTTGAGAAAGCGGTCGCAAAACAGCTGTGTGATTACTTAAAAAACAATGATTTATTTGAAGACTTTTCAGTCTGGCTTTAGAACACATCATAGCACAGAGACAGCTCTGGTTAAAGTCACAAATGACATTCTAATAGCCTCAGACAAGGGACTTGTCTCTATTCTTGTCTTGCTCGATCTCAGTGCTGCATTTGATACTATCGACCATGATATCCTATTGCAAAGACTAGAGCACTTAGTTGGCATACAGGGAACTGCTTTAGGCTGGTTCAGGTCCTATCTATCTGAACGCTCTCAGTTTGTACGTGTCAACGATGAATCTTCCACGCAAACCAAAGTTAGCCATGGAGTGCCACAGGGCTCAGTGCTCGGACCTATTTTGTTCACATTATATATGCTTCCGTTAGGCAATATATGATAAGGAATCATTCTGTACATTTTCATTGTTATGCGGATGATACTCAACTATATTTATCAATCAAGCCTCATTTCCACCACAGAATCACTCACATGTCTTGGCACTCACATAAGCAATAACCTCAAATGGAAGACCAACACAGACCACATCTACAAAAAAGCCAACCAAAGGCTATTCTTTCTGCGGCAGCTCAAGAAATACAGAGTGAGGAAACATCTCCTAATCCAGTTCTACACAGCCATCATCCAAAGCATCCTCACATCATCCATCACCGTCTGGTACAGCAGTTCAGACAACCTCTCCCGGAATAAACTTCAACGTATCATCAATAAAGCATCAAAAATCACCGGCAGTCCCCTTCCATCACTCGAATCACTTCACCACCAACAAACTGTCACAAGGGCAAAGAAAATCATTTCTGACCCCTCCCACCCAGGTCACCATGTCTTCCAACTTCTGCCCTCAGGGAGGCGCTACAGGTCACTGTCCGCCAAAACCGCTCGCTTCAAAAACCGCTTCTCCCCTTTGCAATACGGACACTAAATTGACTCTAAATAACCCCAATGAACAATAACAATCCACCACACCTTGAACTTTATGTTATGATATGTTTTTGCCCTTGTACTTTTTATTGTCTGTTTATTGTATGTTGAATTGTATGGAACAAGCTGTAATACTCTGCACTGAACACGAATTCCACCAGCCTGGCTGTGTGGTCATTAAAGATTCTAATCTAATGAAATTAATCATCTAAATGAAATTCAAGACTGCCTTAAGGACTTAAAAACGTGGATGACCTTACATTTTTTGATGTTAAACACGACCAAAACTGAAGTTATTGTACTTGGCCCGAAGAATCTACGAAACAAATTATCTAAAGATATATTAACTATGGATGGCATTAATTTGGCCTCCAGTGAGACTGTAAGGAATCTTGGTGTTATATTTGATCAGGATTTATCCTTTAACGCCCACATAAAATCAATTTCAAGGACCGCCTACTTCCATCTACGTAACATTGCAAAAATCAGGCATACCTTGCCTCAAAACGATGCAGAGAAACTAGTCCATGCATTTGTTACTTCTAGGCTGGATTATTGTAACTCTTTATTATCAGGGAGTACCAAGAAGTCAATCAAGTCGCTTCAGCTGATTCAAAATGCTGCGGCTCGTGTACTAACCAGAGTTAGGAAAAGGGACCACATTACTCCTGTTCTGGCTGCCTTACACTGGCTCCCTATAGAACACAGGATAGAATTTAAAATTCTTCTTCTCGCCTACAAAGCCCTTAATGGGCAAGCGCCATCTTACCTTAAATAATCATTATACCCTACTGTCCTACTAGGGCATTGCGTTCCAAGAATGCAGGGTTGTTGGTTGTTCCTAGAGTCTCTAAAAGTACAATGGGAGCCATAGCCTTTTCTTATCGAGCTCCACATTTGTGGAATCAGCTTCCAGTTTGTGTTTGGGCGGCAGACACCCTATCCGTTTTTAAGAGTGCGCTTAAGACCTTCCTTTTTGATAAAGCTTATAGTTAGGGCTGATTAGATTCAGCCCCTAGTTTTGCTGATATAGGCTTAGTTTGTCGGGGGACATCTTACTTCTTCCTTCTCTCTGTCTGTCTATACCCGTGTACTCTCATGTTCCGATTAACCCAGCTTCCCCACATGTCTTTCTTTTTGGTGTCTATATACGCTGGGATCTGGAGTCATGGATGATCCTGCGGTCCTGTGTCCTGGATCGCGAGCGCTGGATCTTGAGTCGTGGCTGTGGTCCTGGATCATCGGTCCTGGATGGATATCCTCGTGGATTCATCTTCCTATTATACACACATGCATTTCCAAACATTTGGACTACCTATGTTGCAAATGTATTATCTTTTCAATTTACACACGGCATCTATTGCACGTCTGTCCGTCCTGGGAGAGGGATCCCTCCTCTGCTGCTCTCCCTGAGGTTTCTCCCATTTTTCCCTTTAAACTGTGGGTTTTCTCCGGAAGTTTTTCCTTGTACGATGTGAGGGTCTAAGGACAGAGGGTGTCGTATTGTCATACTGATATTCTGTACACACTGTGAAGACCACTGAGACAAATGATATTGGGCTATATAAATAAACATTGATTGATTGATAACATCGCATTTCCTGAATGGCACGTAAACAATCTCAACGGAAAGTCAAATAGGATCTTTTGTTGTGTACACAGTTTACAAATTCCCACGTTCAACAGAAATATGTTGTAATCAAAGTCAAAGTAGATACGGTTCTTTCACCCAGGAGGCCCTTTTGTGTCCTGTGCGAAACCAGAAATCAATGTTGACTTAGTTATATAGTTGAAGTTCATAACAAAGCACGATTTTTCTTGAACCTAACCATGTGGTTTTGTTGCCTAAACCCATGGTTTGGCTTAAATATTAGCACTTTTTTAGTAGACGCCCAAGACATGTGGAGAAAGGTCCCTAAAACCCTTGATGATGGAAAACCTGGTGTATATCAATAAAAGTAAAATGCGACGAGGTGTAATGAAGACAGACTTGGCGAATAAATCATCACGTAAATCAAGCATGTAGTCGCAACATCAACGTATGTTTACATTATACCAAAGAGACTGACAGTTATATTATTCTTATTACAGAATGAGCAGAAAATGCATGCGTTTAACGTCTGCAAATCTTTTAGAAAATGGGGTATAAATTGCCCGACAGTTAGATGGGAAGTTAAATAAGTAACTGAAATCACCGTGGAGAATAACACCAACGATTTCAGCCCTGCAGCACACTAGCAGCCTGTGGCAGTGAAGCGATATTATGAATGCTTTTTGGGGCTCAGACTGAAACTGCACCAATTTCCAGGACAAACTGTGTCTGCTGGAGATCCCAAGAGTAAGGAGCACAGCAGTCCCAGGAAAAATAACAACCAACGTAACTGCTGTTCGTTCACGTATAACCAAATAAACCCAGGTTTCTAAGCGAACGTTAATGTTCATTTCCATTTAAAACTTTAAATATCCCACCCTCAGCTCTTAAAAAAAGGATAGAGTGGATACACCATGCAGTTCTTGGCTGTGCAAATCCCCCAGATACATGTTGGAAGTCATGTGACAAGCCATTAAAGCCCTCTCTGGGACAGATGGAGCACACCAGTTACATTTAATGGGAAAATGTGCTTTTTACAGTAGAATAAAGCACTTCTGCTTCACTGCACGTCCACAGCAGTGACCTCCCCTGCAACTCTGGACCAGAATGAGGCAAATAAGCAGGCATGAGCGAAAAAGAAAAAGCAAATTGTTAAAGAGGGATGTATAAGAGACATAAAAGGATTAGAGGCAGTTTGTCCTTAACAAAGCACGCCAAGCTCTTCAAAGCTCCCCCCCCCCACATTTCTTCCACTTTGAGTTTGGAGCATTTAGACTCGGGCATCGTAGCGGTGCTCGTGTTTCATCCCTTGAAAATGAGAAGGAATGAGGCTTTGTATTATAGTGGCACAGCTCAGATGAGTTTTACTTAAGCCCACGCACACAGACAATGCATGACCATAAATAAATGATCTGGCTGTGATACTCTGCAGCAAGAAGTACAGCAGAAGCAAGAGGAGAGGAGATGTAAGGGCACTAAAAAGGAAGGAATGGGGGACGGGAGAAAGGGAGCAAGGGAGGGAGGGGAAACGTTGGCAGATGCTGGAGAGACAGAGCATCGCATTAAAGGCCAAGGCCAAAGACTCCTCACCCGTTAATGAGATTCTGTCTCTATCTTTCTCTGTAAATTCTGTCTCTCTCAATCCTCCTCTCGCTTCAGACTTTAAATTCTCCTTGTTTTGCATCATATATTCTCCTGAGCTTAATGCTTAGCTGCTAAGACAGAGCAGCTATTTCTTTAACTTTGTTTTGATAATAGCGGAGTGCTTTGGGTGCTGTTGCTAATTAGGTAATTGATTATTTAATTACGTTAGCTTGGTGGGTTCACACTGAATAGCAAACTGTCATGAATGTGATCTAAATCCTCCGAAGGAGGACATTTTAAGTTAACATCCTACAGTAGGATTTAATCCATCCAAAGTAGCTTGTTATCTTCAGGGGAAAAGTCAGCGTCGTGCCGTTACTTTGAAGGCCGAATAGTCTGTGAAACGTCCCATTTGACTTTTCAAACCGAATGCTTATTTGTCCAAAACCTTGCAGTATCTGTTGCTCTCTGGATTTTCTTATTTTGCTGTGTTTTGAGGACATATCTGGGGTTCCATCTCTAAAACTTTAGCAACCAAGTGCCATATCGTAAGCATGCACCAAAGAGGAAAGTTAAGGAAAAGGTGAACACTGGAAGGGGAAATCCAATTTTCTTTCTGGCATAAATTAAAGGTCCCATGTGATGCTTATCCGGTTATCACCCGTCCCCTTGTTGTTATGAAGGTTGTTCTGCATGTAAACGGTCTGCAGACAAACCCTCAAAGTGCACCCTGTAGCGAGTAAAACTCGAACACAGAAAGACCTGTCTGTGCTGCCCCAGAACGCCTCGTTGGGGATTTATCATATTCCATTGTTTGCTTCCTGGGTTCTGTGGCGTGTGAACTCCCAGATCAACAACAAATGACCGGATTGGCCCAAATGGACCAATCGGCGGAGCCCTTCACACACCAGGATCCCTTGGCCAACTAACAGGGAGTCCCATTGACTTGCATCGAGCTCCCTGGACGCTGGTCGAGTTGGGATGGCGGAGAAATGCTCTCCGCAGACCCATTCTCACAGCGTCATAAACCTTCTTCTTACTCAATATCAAGCCACACTTGTTTTTACTTCGGCTGTGAGTGTGTGTGTGCTCAGGATGAGTTTAGCTGTGTTTCACTGTATCGCCGATCCGGAAACCACACCAGTAAGCCAGCTCACTGAGCAGCGAGCCTCGCAACGTCCCGACCAATCAGAGCACACTGGGCTCACAGGGAGAGAGGGGGGGCAGGAGCTCCAACAAGCCGTTTAGGACAGAGAGTGAATACACATACTTTACAGAGATGCTGTTTGAGAAACCAATGTGAGTTTGGAAAATTGCACAATTTAAATCTATTCTAGTAGACCTCAACAATGGAATTATGATCAGTAGAAATGGCCGTGACATGGGACCTTTAAAGCATTTTATTCTGAATAACTTAAATATGGGAGGAAATCTTATGTTTGGCAAAAAGTCCCTTTCCTTTGTGTTTGAGTCACTTCTCCAGCTAGGGGATTTATACGTAAACACTTAAAAACCCATAATAGCTCCCCACACTGTGTTGCAATACTCACTCAATAACCTAAACTCAATTATTTATCTACCCTTTTCTTTGTTTTCCCTCTGCGTTTCCTGCAAATAATCACAATGCAAGTACTGTAAGTAGGCCACTGAGTGTGCAATATTCAAGTGCTTTGTTATATTCTGAAATACATTTAAGATGAATAAAGAGGATGATATTTCTGTGTTGCGGTGAGGTGAGGCAATTCCTCCAGAGTTTCTTAAAAGTATTTTGGAAAGTCTTGTTTGGGTCAAAGAATGAATAATTTGCTCACTTAAGACATGAAAAACAACATATATCACTTTGACATTAGGAACCCACATGTGTTGTTGTTCTCATTCTTTTTCTCTTCGCCTTTAAATCTAACCCCCCCTGAAGGTTCCCAGGTGTCTTTGTTCACCAATGAACCCACCAGAGAGACGAGAGGACCACTCGATACCTACAGTATGTGTGGATGCGAGTGGCCTGTGTTCGTCGTCCATAACATACGCCTGCCCATACCATAACCCCACCACCACCATGGGCCACTCGATTCACAACATTACCCTAACCCTAACCCTACCCCTCACACCAGATACTGACTGGTACAAATGCAATGTAATGTAATGTTTTCGGACCCCCCCAGACCCCCCCAATAAAGCAAAACTGCACGTTTCAGAGTGGCCTTTTATTGTGGCCAGCCTAAGGCACACCTGTGCAATAATCATGCTCTCTAATCAGCATCTTGATATGCCACACCTGTGAGGTGGGATGGATTATCTCGGCAAAGGAGAAGTGCTCACTATCACAGACTTTTTCAGATTTGTGAACAATATTTGAGAGAAATGGTTATTTTGTGTTTATAGAAAATGTTTTAGATCTTTGAGTTCATCTCATGAAAAATGGGAGCGTTTATATTTTTGTTCAGTGTATTTAAACACTACAAAACTGACAATAATTGTTCTCAACATGCACCTGGTCTCCCCTCCCTCTGCCCCCCTCCCCCCACGGGAACTCAACCTTTCTCAAAGAATATGTGCACTAACACTTGAACCTGAACTCACACATGCACGTGTGCGATATGTGGTGTGATGTGTTTTTGGGCCATAACATTAAATAACAACAGGATTGCACGGTTATGAATGCATTATAAGTTAGTTACGATGTACTTAAAAAAATATTGGATGATAGTCATTTTGTGTGTGTTTTGGACTGAGATAAAACATGGGTCAAAATTGACCCGTGAACACCACGAACGGTAACAGCTTTCGAACACAACACAGGGGTTAACAACATACAATACAAACCACATGTTGTGCAAACATACACATGCAGCTGGTATCGATCAGTGTTTCTTAATTGACCTTTTGTGTGTCCGTATTGACATATGGGGAAGGGACACGGAGAGAGATAGAGTGTAAAGTAACCCGAGGCGTTTAAGACCCTGCCATTGAAATGATGGCTGCTGCAGCACAATGAATTTCACGCACAAGTGCACCGACGAGACATGCAGCCGAATCAATGTGTTGTAGGTTGGACTTAGAGCACTTAAAACCTCTATTGATCAGTGTGCCTTTTGGCTTTCGTAACTCTCCGTGACCCCGGTCCATTTCCCAGCGAGTCCTAAGGTCTCTGGGTGAATGAGGTTAGGAAAACAACGATAAACAATCAACTCCGTGGAGGAAATACGGCAACTAAGAAAACTCTTGGATCCATTTTAGAGCCAAAGCCAGCAGTGGAGCGAGAGAGAAAGTGTTAAATCGTGTTAGCAACATAAATCTTTCATGCTGATGTTGGAGAAGGTCAATAAGAATAACAATAGTGTGCTATGATTACCGTGTAATAGGAAGTATAATAACTTTCCCATAATGCGATTTGTCAAATCGCCGTGAAATAAGGTGGAACTTTTATCGGGTGCTAATAACCTTTAGAAGAACTCAGAAACTGCACCTGTGCTTTGACTTGAGGAAATAAATAAAATAATGTAGTTCTGAGCTCAAGCTGTCAAAAAAGTCCTTTCCCCTGTAGCTGTCAGAACAATGGATTTTGGGGTTGAAAGTATGCATAATTCACACTGAAGACAAAATCCGCCCTTGGGTCATGTATCGACCTCCTGCAAAAACTTCATTCTCAATATAGCGTATCCCAAGGATTCAATATGTTTCTTGTCTTATTTAGTTATCTCTAATTACCTGTCTGCTGTCGAATGTGTATTAGTTGCATCTATATGAAGCTTATTTCACATACTACTGGATCCATTAGCTCAAATGTGTGTTTCTTATGTATTACTGTATGCTGAAGAACATGCTGTGATTTACAGTTTTTGAAAATAACTGTTACCCTCTTTACCTACAGGTAGTGCCTACAAGGCAAGGCAATCACCTACAGTACAGGTAGTGCCTACAAGTGATCACAACCACCATATTCAAATCCCAATTAAAAACCCACCTGTTCAAATCTGCTTACTCATGTTCTGTTGCCTATTAGCTTTTATTTTATTTATTTTTAATTTAGTTTTTGTTTTTATTTTTTTAAAGTACGGTGTCCTTGGGTGTCATGAAAGGCGCTTAAAAAAATGAAAAAAAAATGTATCATTATTATTATTACAAGTGATCAATACCTGCATGCTTCACCAGCAAAGCATATTTCCGGCCTAAGCTATAGGCTAAATTGTATTTTATTTACCAGGAAAGTGTCATTTAGATTTAATATCTCATTCGCAAAAAACTATTATTTTTCAGCAATACGCAAAGAGGGCTTTCAGGTCCTGAAATTAGTTCCCATGGTTACTAGCGACTGGAACTCAATGCTAAAAATATAACATTCACAATCTTGTATTGTATTATAATTTCCTAACATTGAAGATATACATACATTAACTGGTTGTATGGATGCCTTTAGATATTTACAAGTATATTAGTTAATCAATCAATGTTTATGTATATAGCCCAATATCACATGTTACATTTGTCTCAGTGGTCTTCACAGTGTGTACAGAATATCAGTATGACAATACGACACCCTCTGATCTTAGCCCCTCTGTCCTTAGACCCTCTGTCCTTAGACCCTCTGTCCTTAGACCCTCACATCGTACAAGGAAAAAGGGGAACATGGGAGAAACCTCAGGGAGAGCAGCAGAGGAGGGATCCCTCTCCCAGGACGGACAGACGTGCAATAGATGCCGTGTGTAAATTGAAGAGATAATACATTTACAACATATAGACCGAATGTTTGGAAATGCATGTGTCTGTAATGAGAAGATGAATCCACGAGGATGTCAACAATCCTGTGGGAGCCATCAGGGAAGTATTATGATGAGAGTAAGCCAGGACCGCAGAGACAGGTTCAGCCACGACTCGAGTTAAACATAATCTGAGATTCTTGTTATTACACCAAACACGGTACCTCAATGATGGCTGACGTAAAAAAGACTGTTCACATTCATAGTTTGCTAAAGTGCTACGAAATGATATGAAAACGTTGTATCAACAGACTGGACGTCACTGTCAAATCAAACTCCCATTCAGAAAAGCAATCAAAACCCAACGCATGTTAGCATAGAAATGGATGTCGGTATTTCAGACTTAATTAAAGTGAAACAATTCAGAATGACATTTCCAGTCTTCTTAACACTTAACTTGAACAGCTTTCCCGATATGTTTTGCGATGCACTTTAAAACTATCCTGCAATTATTACATTATCAGTATTACTGAGGCGCTAATGGGAAAAGCAATTACCTGCACCTACACATCGCTGAGTGTAAATGAGCTCGCCCTGCAGAGGCAATTAGCGTGCGTCCTCTCCACTAAGTCGTCTCGTGCTGCGTCACAACAAAGGGCTCGGCTTGTTGTGATACGGCCGTACAGGAGGAATTATGTGTGGTGTGTGTCTCTTTGATGAAGCAGGCGTGTGTATGACCAGCACGGCCTGACAGGGACTCTTTAATTCCACTCCCGCTATCATCACGGCCAACAGCACGCAGCCTTTCAGCACCATTACACACCCTAATGGAACTGCACGTCATATATCCTCCCTACGCAAACCTTTTTTCTCTCCAGCACAGAATTATCAACCTCCATTTCCTCCCTCCCCTCCCTTTCACCTGCCTCACCGAGTCTGGCGTCCTCCCTCCACACGTCTCCGTCCCTTTGTCGGAGAAAAGACACCCACCGACTGTACACTTCCACTTGAGTGCTGAGTGGGAGAGAAACCGACTCCAGCCTCCGCCTTGTGTCCGTTCTCCCTGCAGTCTTTACCTTGCACTTATCTTTCCATTTCTACATTAAACCCGAGTGCTCTGACACGCGGTTACAGGTTGAGTAACTAAAGTATATATTCGAGACTAAACTTGTGCTGCAGACATATAAGAAAAGCAGTTGATCTAGAATCTGCATACCATGTCACGTAATAACTCTTCCTATAATGTTGGAATCGTATTGACCTTGGCAGTAACAGTGTGTCAGCTGAATATCATGCAATGCCATTAAGAGGCTCATACATGTTGATGAAAGACGTTTGTAAGACTACTGACTCTACATTTAAATGATTGAAGCACATTGGAGAAATGGAACACGTGTATTCTATTTTAGTGAAAGACAAGTCCTCCACTCTTCCTTTTGTGCCGTAAATAAAGCCTCGATCTCTCGGACATCTTCCCCGATGTCAGACAGGGTTGCAGAAGCGAGGTTTATAGAGAACCAATCCAATGGCATTCATCTGTAGCCTTTACTTTGTGCAGTCGCCATTTACGTCGTAAGGATACGTTAAAGCAACGCCTTTTTAGGGTGTCAGGCATCTGTTTCCAAAGTCAAGAATGAACTTTCAGGCGGAAGAGCAAATCATTGCACTGTCATGATCAAACACTTATCCCTCACTTGAGGCCGGTGTTGAATTGTACAACAGAAAGTGTGCTTGTTGAGCAGTTTGAGCCGTCAGGCCCGGAGCAGCGTACTGTAGGAGAAACAAAGCCGGGGTTTAGCTTCCCAAGACAACTTTGTGAGATCTGAGAAAATCACCTCAAAGCCGACATGGTGCCGACTGTCGTTTCTGCTGCGGTACATGTCAGCAGGTTTATGGCACACAAGCAGAGGGTGTCAGACACAATATACAATCACTAGGGATTTACTAGTCTTTTAGAAATATGTGGATGTGGAATATGCCGTCTTTTGGTCAAAGGGGGACACTGTGAGTTCAGATGTGTGATGAGCTGCAGTCAAAGCTCAAAGAGGTAGCTACATTCTTGCATCTAATAGTGTTTCAATCCTCGAAGAATCAGATGTACGTGATTAGACTAAGAGGCGGGACATAAGCTGGTTGACCAATCACAACAGAGCCGGCCAGCTAACCAATCAGAGCAGACTGGGCTCTGGTTTCAGACGGAGGGTGAACAGAGGTGATGCAGCACAGGCAGTATGAGAAAAATAAAGAGCTTTTTGAACATTAAAGCATGGAGACATGTCCCAGTAGAGACACTACACACTGATATACACCTGAACATCAGCAGGAGAGGACTCTTTAAAGTAGAGACACTACATACTGATATACACCTGAACATGAGCAGGAGAGGACTCTTTAAAGTAGAGACATACATACTGATATACACCTGAACATCAGCAGGAGAGGACTCTTTAAAGTAGAGACACTACATACTGATATACACCTGAACATCAGCAGGAGAGGACTCTTTAAAGTAGAGACATACATACTGATATACACCTGAACATGAGCAGGAGAGGACTCTTTAAAGTAGAGACATACATACTGATATACACCTGAACATCAGCAGGAGAGGACTCTTTAAAGTAGAGACACGACACACTGATATACTCCTGAAGATCAGCAGGAGAGGACTCTTTAAAGTAGAGACACTACATCCTGATATACACCTGAACATCAGCAGGAGAGGACTCTTTAAAGTAGAGACACTAAATACTGATATACACCTGAACATCAGCAGGAGAGGACTCTTTAAAATAGAGACACTACATACTGATATACACCTGAACATCAGCAGGAGAGGACTCTTTAAAGTAGAGACACTACATACTGATATACACCTGAACATCAGCAGGAGAGGACTCTTTAAAGTAGAGACACTACATACTGATATACACCTGAACATCAGCAGGAGAGGACTCTTTAAAGTAGAGACACTACATACTGATATACACCTGAACATCAGCAGGAGAGGACTCTTTAAAGTAGAGACACTACATACTGATATACGCCTGAACATCAGCAGGAGAGGACTCTTTAAAGTAGAGACACTAAATACTAATATACACCTGAACATCAGCAGGAGAGGACTCTTTAAAATAGAGACACTACATACTGATATACACCTGAACATCAGCAGGAGAGGACTCTTTAAAGTAGAGACACTACATACTGATATACACCTGAACATCAGCAGGAGAGGACTCTTTAAAGTAGAGACACTACATACTGATATACACCTGAACATCAGCAGGAGAGGACTCTTTAAAGTAGAGACACTACATACTGATATACACCTGAACATCAGCAGGAGAGGACTCTTTAAAGTAGAGACACTACACACTGATATACACCTGAACATCAGCAGGAGAGGACTCTTTAAAGTAGAGACACTACCTACTGATATACACCTGAACATCAGCAGGAGAGGACTCTTTAAAGTAGAGACACTACATACTGATATACACCTGAACATCAGCAGGAGAGGACTCTTTAAAGTAGAGACACTACATACTGATATACACCTGAACATCAGCAGGAGAGGACTCTTTAAAGTAGAGACACTACATACTGATATACACCTGAACATCAGCAGGAGAGGACTCTTTAAAGTAGAGACACTACATACTGATATACACCTGAACATCAGCAGAATATGTCCCATTTAAGGCAACATCTAATTGTGTAACCCTCATCGTGTAGTTAGTAAGGCGTAATAAAACCAAGTACTATTGTTGAAATATTACATAACACTCAAAATTCTATTATTTGAACTTTCATACCTTATTCTAATGAAAAATATATCATAAAACACACTTTATTTAAATTATTTAATGCATTGTATATGTGTACATGCACACATGTAGAAGTCAGAGTGTCTAGCCCCCTGGGGACGAGGTACTATAATGGAGTATTGATGTTGCAGAGGGGTGGGTGAGAAAAGGGCGATAATTGGATTAGTTCTCTCTCTCTGCTCAGATACACAAGGTTTCTAATGAGAGAGCGGCTCTCGCCAATAACTACTGCGAATTTCCAAAAAGCATTCTCAGCACGGCGAACAGTGGCGTCCTGACTTCGGAGAAACCCAGAATTAGGAGGTCCTGTAATGAGCTGTCAGATTATCAAATGTGTCATGTAAGTTGACGCTTAATAACCCCAATAAACAGTCGCCTCGATCCGTTCTACTCACCGCTGCTGGTCCGCAGGCCACAGAATTAAAGACTTCATGTTTTTCCTCGAAGCATCTTGTGAGTGTCGGGTCAGGAAGTGTTCCTTCCTCTCGGCGCCTCTCACGGTTTGCTAATGAAATGCTCCCTATAGAAGAAATTATATTAAAATATTACCTACATTTTTATTAAATAAAAGGTAAGAATAGCAAGTAAAAAAAACCTGAAAAGCCAAATAGTTTTTACTGGAGATTTTCTAATAAGATGCAAATGTAATCTACTATGTAAGTACAAAAAAACAACACTGACATTTGACAGTAAAGTTGATAATAAAATATAGGTTGATATATTTACTTAAAATGTATGCGTGGAAATTGCTACCTAGGTTTTTCTAAGTAAATGTCACTCCAATTTCTTTTCAGTGTACTGGGTGATAAACGGGAGGTAAGGTCAAAGGAAACACACACACACACACACACACACACACACGTTTTTTTTTGTCTGATTACAAAATAGTGTGGGTTTTCAGAATGTTAAAATATGATTGCCAAAATCCGAGGATAAATACAACATTGAGGCTAGTAAGCGACAAACGGAGAAATTGAATGGTAGTGGCATTACAACAGACGATGTGTTGTGTGTGGTTCCTCAGAAAATACAGACAGCAAACACACACAAAAAACACACGGACACACTAACTTTCTTCTGCCTGACTCTTCTCGCCATCAATGCTACTAGCTTAACCTGTGTTAGCCTGATCAATTGACTATGACGAGAGGAACAAGCTGCTAACACTTTGTTTTAAACGAACACATAATTGAGAACAAGTGGTGGGACAAGGGGTATTATGCACACCAGTGGCGAACCGTGTCTATCACAACTCGACCTTCTCTAGATACACACACCCCCCGCCGCTGCTCCCCTCGGCGGCATTATGGCCGAATTGTCATCTTCAAAAGGGTACTCACAACAATTCCGCAACAACTTCATCTTCACTTGCTGCAGTTATCATTTCAACGTTAAAAACAATAAAACAGCATGTATTGCTTCGTCGCATTCATCTAGAGATCCTCTGTCTCGAGCCCTGGAACCGAGGGGAACTCTGAAAGAACACGCCCATTGGCTACAAATCAATATCTGATTGGTTGATCAAACCGTCAGTCCAAACGTACGCTCTCATTCAGTGCAACGGCCAGGGCATTCGATCAAGGATGTAGAATACCTTGTTGAAGGATATTCTACCCAGAGACCCAGAACGAGATCTGATTGGTTGCTTTATTTTCTAACACAAAACCATTGAAATGCGTAGTGCGTGGTCCGAGAAGGATAAACAAATCAACGTAACACTGTGATATTACAGATCAACAACACAGGTACCATTCTCATGTATTCATTTTATATACATTTTACTTATATAATTAAATCGATTTTTTTGTTTCTTTTATCTGAGTGTTCCAGGGTAATCTCTAAATACCTTGAAGGCCCTGACGGACCGGTTCACCACTGATGCACACAACATATTAAGCCTTGAGCCCCCCTTAAAGTAACTATGTCTTAAAAATAATTATATTCATGATTTGTCGCTTTTTTCTTGAGATGTGTGCTCACCTCTGTTCCTGTACTGCAGAAAATAAAGGAAATACTCTGAACCAAGTTAACCTCAACCTCTGGTATTATTTATCATAAATGTTTAATAAGCAGGTTTTATTTTTAAGTTTTGCATTAAGATGTAATACAAACATTTCACTCCTAGCAGTTTGATAAATACGGGCCAAGGTTAAACAACCCAACAGTCTTTTTGCAGGTTATTTCTCGGGGGATTTTGGATTTTTTAAAGCTGTCTTCTCTGGCAAAACTGACTTTGAGATTGTGTATTGCCCTCAGAGGAAATCAAAGTATTGCCACTACTTATAACGACCCGAGATCACACAACAAATGTGAAACACTGCAAAAACAGCCTTTAGCGAGCAAATTAATCTCCAAAAAAAGATTGATGATAATAGCCGCTTTCACACCGCGGGACTGTGCCGGCACTAAAGTACCACGGCACTGAATCCGCCAGGGGCTAGTGCCAATCGCATTCACACCGCAGTACTTTCCCTGAGGCAAGATTACGCTGACGTCACTTCGTCTTCTTCTTCTCTGGGTTTACTGGCAGGCCGCAAAACCACTTCACGGCGAGTACAAAAAAAAACGGGGAGGGGGTATAAAGCCCACCCGCTGTCTTTCGATCGTTACCACTCTTATTATTGTGGTCTTTAATTTTTTTATAGTCCTGCCTGAGTTTCTTTATTTTTACCCGGCACCCGTGTGCACCGTGCACGATTCTCAGCTCAAGTAGCTTTTGCGAACATCGCTCAAAACATTTGGAGTCGGGAAATGCTTTCTGTAGAAGCAGCTGCATCCCGTCCTCAGAGTAAATTGCCAGAAACGCCGACACTTCCTCATCATCCCACCGCTCCGGTGTTGCAGTACGTGTGGTCATAACTGCTTTAAAGTACAAAAAAACTACTCGCTCAGGTGTGGATGTGGTTTTGTAGCGAGGAAAAAAATGGCTGCCTAACACAAACAAATCAGAGTCTAAACGGGGCGTGGTTTGCAATTCGCCCAGCCAATAGAAATAGAATAGAAATTGGCACTCTTTTATCACCAGGCTCGTATCACCTCTCTAGCAGGGACTGGAAATGGCCAAAAGAGTTCCCGGCACTGAGTAGTCCCGGCGGTGTGAACGCGACATTATTGGTACTAACGGAACTAAAGAACCAAAGTACCAGGGAAAGCCCTGCAGTGTGAATGCGGCTATACATATAGTTGAGCTTCTGTTTGGATCAGTGTTGCTTACACACATCGACACACAGTGTACCACCAACCAAGCTGGTCTTTCCCTCCATCACCCTCCTTGGAGACCTAATTCACACGAGTTTGAGATGATTTTGATCACACACACACACGATCGTCTTATTCCTTCTGCTTGACATGGTTTCTGGAGATCAGAACCGTTTTCTCTCTTTCCACACCTGGACGGCTTTCAGGATTGGTTCAACCAAGAGTCACAGGGTTGCATCGTGGGTTGCATCATGGAGGCTTTTAGTGATGCAGGGTATCAGAAAACAAATCTCTGTGAATATGGTGTCAGGTGGAGGGATTTTGGAGTGACAGTGTGACCTAAAGATAATGTGGCTGCGTTTTCCATGAACGACATACTGTAGCACAGATACTGGCATGGCACATTTCAAAGTGAGGTAAGTCATGCTTTACAAACACTTTTAAATCATTCAGATCCAGCGCAACAGAAACACATGAAAAGAAAAATAATACAATTTAAATCAACCAAACTAGAATAAAACAGGTATACAATACAAGAGTAAGTGCACATTATGAATAGTTATTTGATTTAATATAAGGCAAAAAGAAAAGTCTTCAACCTTGATTTTAAAATGTCCATGCTTTAATGTTCAAAAAGCTATGAGGGTATGAATGTTCAAATAATAGAATTGCTAGTGTTATGTGCGATGTTGCTTATTGTTTTTCATGTATTTCAACATACTACTCAGAACTTTTTAAGGTTTTATTAACTCTTCCTAACTACACGATGA
Source organism: Champsocephalus esox (assembly GCA_036324585.1). NCBI lineage: Eukaryota > Metazoa > Chordata > Actinopteri > Perciformes > Channichthyidae > Champsocephalus > Champsocephalus esox. Next base: position 29,224,582 of record CM070488.1, on the reverse strand, counting down.
GGGTTACACAATTAGATTTGATTTAAAGAGGACATATTCTGCTCATTAAGGTGTATATCAGTATGTAGTGTCTCTACTTTAAAGAGTCCTCTCCTGCTGATGTTCAGGTGTATATCAGTGTGTAGTGTCTCTACTTTAAAGAGTCCTCTCCTGCTGATGTTCAGGTGTATATCAGTATGTAGTGTCTCTACTTTAAAGAGTCCTCTCCTGCTGATGTTCAGGTGTATATCAGTATGTAGTGTCTCTACTTTAAAGAGTCCTCTCCTGCTGATGTTCAGGTGTATATCAGTATGTAGTGTCTCTACTTTAAAGAGACCTCTCCTGCTGATGTGCAGGTGTATATCAGTGTGTAGTGTCTCTACTTTAAAGAGTCCTCTCCTGCTGATGTTCAGGTGTATATCAGTGTGTAGTGTCTCTACTTTAAAGAGTCCTCTCCTGCTGATGTTCAGGTGTATATCAGTGTGTAGTGTCTCTACTTTAAAGAGTCCTCTCCTGCTGATGTTCAGGTGTATATCAGTATGTAGTGTCTCTACTTTAAAGAGTCCTCTCCTGCTGATGTTCAGGTGTATATCAGTATGTAGTGTCTCTACTTTAAAGAGTCCTCTCCTGCTGATGTTCAGGTGTATATCAGTATGTAGTGTCTCTACTTTAAAGAGTCCTCTCCTGCTGATGTGCAGGTGTATATCAGTATGTAGTGTCTCTACTTTAAAGAGTCCTCTCCTGCTGATGTTCAGGTGTATATCAGTGTGTAGTGTCTCTACTTTAAAGAGTCCTCTCCTGCTGATGTTCAGGTGTATATCAGTGTGTAGTGTCTCTACTTTAAAGAGTCCTCTCCTGCTGATGTTCAGGTGTATATCAGTATGTAGTGTCTCTACTTTAAAGAGTCCTCTCCTGCTGATGTTCAGGTGTATATCAGTATGTAGTGTCTCTACTTTAAAGAGTCCTCTCCTGCTGATGTTCAGGTGTATATCAGTATGTAGTGTCTCTACTTTAAAGAGTCCTCTCCTGCTGATGTTCAGGTGTATATCAGTGTGTAGTGTCTCTACTTTAAATAGTCCTCTCCTGCTGATGTTCAGGTGTATATCAGTATGTAGTGTCTCTACTTTAAAGAGTCCTCTCCTGCTGATGTTCAGGTGTATATCAGTATGTAGTGTCTCTACTTTAAAGAGTCCTCTCCTGCTGATGTTCAGGTGTATATCAGTATGTATGTCTCTACTTTAAAGAGTCCTCTCCTGCTGATGTTCAGATGTATGTCAGTATGTAGTGTCTCTACATGTCTCCATGCATTAATGTTCAAAAAGCTCTTTATTGTTCTCATACTGCCTGTGCTGCAGCACCTATTTTCACCCTCTGTCTGAAACCAGAGCCAAGTCTGTTCTGATTGGTTAGCTGGTCGGCTCTGTTGTGATTGGTCAACTGCGTAGAGATGTCCCGCCCCTTAGCCTATCACGTACAATATGTAGTAGCACTAGCCAATAGAAGCGCAAGTGTTACATAGTGATGTCATTATGTTACGGAAGTAAACAAAGGAGTTCAATGGAGGCGTATCAGGGGGGGAGTTCGTGGAAGAGAAACTCTCTCTGGAGGGAACACAGGGATTTTAGCCTTTGCAGACCATTTACATGCACACAAACCTATAGAACACACTACAGGGAATGGAAACTCCTAAAAGCACAATAGGGCCAATGAATTAAACTATTCAGAGCTTTTTTAAACCAACAGTAGTATCGTAGAGTCAACTCTTTGACAGACAGTAAGCCAGCGTAAACCCACTTATTGTTGAGCAGCAGCGTTCTGAATCAGCTGCAGCAGTCTAATTGATTTCTTATATTACAGTACTCGAGTCTACTTAAGATAAATGCATGGGCAAGCTTTTCTAAATCCTGCTGAGACAGTCCTTTAATCCTACATTATGTATTCTTAAGGTGATAGTAGGCTCACTGTGGCTTTTAAAATGCAGTCCATGACTTCACCCAAGCATCCAGTCTAGAAATGGACCCTGAATGAAAGCAAGCAAAGTTATAAATAAATAAATAATATGAGAAGTTTTCAATTGACTCTGGAATATTATTCAGTATGCCGGCTTCCTGCCATTAGAGAGGAGGAAGGTAAACAGGAGTTGAAACATTTAGGGTGTCATTTCTGCTTTCCCTCATGGTGGACTGATGTCGGTGCGAGGGTAATAAAGCACCTCTACACTTCATTGCCTCATAAATCCTAATACATTTCATAAATGAACTGCTGCACACCGTGTTCATTTGGCTGTTTGACTGCAGACTGATTCATTTAGCGATGCCTGGGAGCCAGAAGCCACTGGGAAACATTTCAAACACGCTGGAGTCACCCTTACAGGATTACAAGCGAGCGTTTCCATCACTTCAAATAAAATGTTGCTTTAGCTTGGCTCACAGAGATTTGGAGTGTGTGTGTGTGTGTGTGTTTGCATATGTGAGTGTGCAAGGTAGGTTTTTTATGAGTGGGTGAAAGATGGAAAGCCTCAGGGACCAGTTTGCCACCCTGTTTGATCAGTTCCACTTCTTTTTACACCGTGAACGCAAGTGATCATTGATTTTGCACAACCTATATGAATTCTCGTCACCTTGGGCGAACACGAGGGAGTACTGAATGAGATTGGGGATTTTATGCTCTGATAAACCAGTATTAAAGTGTAGGTTAACGGATATTTTTCAACCTGAACCTTATTTTCCCTTGCTAGTTTGTCAAAACGGATAAATGGGGACATTTATTTTAGATTTTCTTCCGATATTGACTGGAAACGCAGCAGCCATAAACAGGCGATAATGCATTTGCTTGACACCTTCAATGTACGTCTGCTTAAAGTGCTTGTTTTTACCACTTAGGGGTTGAAATGATTGTTATATTCTAGTCTCTGACCCATTGTGTACAGGATCCTACAGAATAATTGACCTTTACCTTTTGCTTGATCTAATCTGTTTCTCTCTCTGAAGTAAACCGTTCAAATGTGAGTAAGAGTTGCAGTGAGGAGATCTTATATATCGTGAGAGTTTGTTGTGTTACAGAAAGTAGAGCTACATAAGTGTTATCGAGAAGAATATCAACATCAAGGCTGACATTTAAGATCAAGCAAAAAGTAAAGAAAATGTGGTCACACATATCTAACTAGAGAATGCAATTCTTGAAGAAATTGCTAGTGGGAATGCTTTATGCTGAAAAGCTAACGCTAAACTGCTATGCTGAAATGTAATGCGTAAGAAGAAAGTGAAGAATTTAGAAATGATACATGGACACTGGGGGCTTGAATGTGTGATGAGAGAAGAAAAGAAAGTAAAAAAGCCTTGGAAAAGCAGCAGAATATTTGAACTGCAAACTTTTGAACTAACTTGATGGCGAATGATATTTCACCATGGCAACAGTATTTGATGACACCCCATAATACACTTAGATGTGTTGATGGCTGCATCATTACCAAACCTGTGAAGTTTTGGGCCATTTGGAGCATTTTCACTGAAGTTATGAGAAAACCGTGTTTCATTGTGTGGCCATGGCAACGGCATTTGAAGAAATCTCAAAACTGTCACATAGATGTCTTCACGGCTAGCACACGTGAAGTTTGAGCACTTTTTGACAATTTTCATATGAGTTTACGGCGAGGGATGCGTTGCTATGGCAACAGCTTTTGAAGAAAACTCACTATTGGAACATAGACATGTTGAAAGCTGGACCATTAACCATCATCTGAAGTCTGGTGGTGTTTTGACCATTTTCATAGGAGTTACGACAACATCGTGTTTTATGTCGAGGGATGATTTTCCATGGAAACAGCATATGGTGAGATCTCAGATTTGGCATAGAGCTGTTGAGGCATGGACCGGTGATATGTAAGGGAAGATTGGGGGACGATTGGACTGTGTCCATTGGAGTTACAGCGACATCGTGTTTTATGGCCAGGGATGCGTTGCCATAGTAACACCACATTACGTAACATCAGATTTGATGTCGAGCTGTTCAGGGTCGCAGTGTTAACCATCATGTGATGTTTGGTGGCGTTCTGAGCATGTCAGTTGGAGTTATGACATGATGATGTCATAACTCCAACTGACATGTGTTTATGTTTGAGGTAACGATGTTAAGAAACACCTGTGCTTGAGTCCAGAGATCAAAGGTTCCCATGGTGATGTGCAGTAATCAGTGAGAGGAGAGCCTTTCCATTGTTCTGAATGAGAGATAAACCTCTTACAGTTACATGTGAACGTGTTGTTGAAGAACCGTAACAGATATCGGTTGTCTGAAGTGTGTCTGAAGTGTCTGAGTGTCTGAAGTGTGCTTTTTGTGTACTTTTGGGTCAATAATGTGGCCTTTTTGGCAGATTAACTAAAGGTGTGCGGCTGCTGCTGTGAGGAAATATCAGCCTGAAATTACAATGGGTCTTAATGGAGATATGTTGAAAGTTGTTGTCACTTCATGCCCCCAAGAGGCATTTTGTTTAATTATTTTGCGTAATTATTATTTTTCAAGCTACGAGATGTTTTCCTACGTTTGTCATAAAAAATTATGTCTCAGGAATGTAGGGTTTGGGAATTATGGCAGGTTTAAAAAAAATATATATGAAGGCAAATTTCAAACTGTCCCCCATTCTAGCTGTGACTTCACGCACTCTAGCCTTAACGAGCTGCGCAATAGAGTGCCACAGTGACATGTCCTAAAACCCGGAAGTAAGCTTCTTCCGGTTCCCTCGACACAAAAGCGAAGCAATTTCTCCATAGGATTTAGGAAAGAGCTCAAAATAAGTGTGGTTGACACACATTTAAGAGATGGATCAGGTTCTGTTCAGTCGGATAATCTCCACATGTCTACCCTACTTTTATAATTTTCGAATCATAAATCTAATCGATAGATTTATGATCGATAGATTTATGAATCTGATTTAAAAGCTGTGTAATGTCAGAAAGATGTGTAACATTTTAAAGTAGAGTGAAAGTATGAAGGAACAGTTAGCAGTTGAAGTCGCATGAAGATTTTTCAAGTTATCGATCTGAAAGTTTTGATGTTTGAACGGAGTTTCTGCGATGTGGAATGTGGGAGCAGAAGAGGCGCAAAAAAATTCCCACTAAATAATTCCTTCACTAACGACAATGTGAGCCTGTCAGTGCTACAAAAAGAACAAACAAGCCCTTTTAAAATGGACGTGCTGAACCGCCCTGAGCAAATACAATAGGTCCCATTTAATGGCTTCTGTTTGCTGCACTTTCGCTCAATACGGGACCAATTTTAAAATATGTATCCCCATTATTCACGATACTCAAACATGGAAAAATAGGGTTAAGTTTAAAATACCAAAGTCCTCTTGGATTTCTTGATGACTTCCTGCATGATACAAGAAGATTTTATTTTTTAAGTGATTAATTCTTTGGCTTTTTTCAGCATGTGGGATTCAGGTGGTCACAATGGAAAGCAATTAAAGACAGCTATTCATATCCTGTGTAGAGAAACTGTTTCCCTTATATTGGAGGTCGCTGTTCGATGCACCGGGTCATCACAATTGACTCTAGAGGAGAGGCAGAGGAAACCAATCTGTGATAACCCTTTCTTCTCCCGACACAAATACATGTTTGCTCTCCTCCAAAGGGTTCGGTAGGTGTTTCGGCCTTGCTTTGTGAGTCATCTCGATGAATGATGAGGAATTGGAAATGCCGGCACAGGCATGACACGCTAGATTTGCCGTGGAAATGTGCCGTGGCAAAGTATCAAAGAGATATCAAGGTCTTTTGCAACAAAGTGGAAGCAGAGGGGGAGAGGAAATGGAAGTGGTGGGGTTTGGGTTGGGGTAAGAAAGCTTTGAAATCTAAATGTTGTGATGATGTTATGATGGTTTGAACCAAAAGCAATGAACACTTAATTTAAATTAATTTGCTGCGCTCTACTGGATCTACTGGTTTCCGTTGGTTAGGTTATTTCAAAAAGATGTTTGTAACATATAACAATTGGGAGGAGCCATCCTTATGTAAAGTTTTTATCGAAATGTTTCCCTTTTGATTTGAAGTAATACAAAGAAGAATGTCTAGCAATCATTTCGTAGTTTATACATTTGTAATATATAGGATTTAGGAGGAGCCTGCGGGGTCTTAACAAGTATTAAAAGTTGATAAATCAATTTGGCGAAAATTAAGGCTTTTAAAAAAGTCAAAAAGTATTAAACGGCATTTTCCAAGGTATTATATTTTGTAGCTTGTTTTCAATAAGTATATCAATTGTCCAAAGAGGTTGTATTCTACAGTCTGCCTGAATGTAATCATTGCATAGGTGTGTAGTGTGATTCTGTGTAGTTTATTTATGGCAGTGGTTCTCAAACCTTTTTCAATAATGTAGATCATGAAAAAATAATGGAAAAAAATGCAGCCAAGTACCTCCTGATCAGCGCAGGAACAATTTGTTAGGGACAAACAGCCTATATAAAGAGGTACAGTACAGCGCTGCACCACCAGTGTCTGATTTATTAAAACAACAACTTTGTAACTGAGAAACACTTAAATGCTACATTTAAAACGTTTACAACCCATCACTAAATTCATGGCAAACCAATTTTAACATCATGCAATAACACTAAGACGACATTAGTTGCATTGAACTGATCTTTTTAATAAGTTGTACAGTACTTACAATCTAGTGAGAAACATGGGCTTGTGCTTCACTGAGGATCCTTGTCATTCTGACAGGGAGGCACCTGCAGTTATTACGCTTCGCGTTTTGAAATATGTGTAACTGTTAATATAAAAGCCACACTGCTCAAACTTCGTTACTTTCCCTAACATTAGTATATTTATTTATTTCGAGGCGTGGGGGAAGATGAGCATTTTATGAGCATGGGATGTTGACCCCTCATATAAACATATGCATAATGCTGCGCTATACTTTGCGACCACACACCGTTGCCAAGCAACGCTTATTGTTTAGGTCCTTTGATAAGCAGGCAGTCATATCATTAGCTAGAACTAGCTAGATCTGATAGATTTGGACATAAACGCGAGTGAAGTCTAACCGGACGTGAGAGAGAGATCAGATCAGCTGCTGCTGACGGAGAACACGCAGCTCTTCCGGATCAAAGCCCCGCCGCTGTGACGGACTGTTGAGTGGAGAAAAATACACTCAGAGTTAGACCTTACACACTTAGCTAGTTTATCTACTCTGGAACTAGCTAAACTAGTTATAAATATATGTATTCTTTACTGTCGGGTCACTCATTACAGGTTCAGCGAGCTGCACGAGACTGACAGGCTGTCAGGAGAGGGAGAGGAAAAGAGATCACCCCGTTTATTTTTCCCATTTTATTATCCAGAGTTTCTGTAAACCTTTGAATAAAGTAGTTAATCTACTATTAGTAGTTTGTTTAAATGCATTCATTATGTTTTTTTTTCATTAACATAAAATAAATCTCACGTACCCCCTGCAGTACTCCAACGTACCCCTAGGGGTCTGCGTACCCCCATTTGAGAACCACTGATTTATGGCATCCCGTTGGGTTTGACGTCTTCTGAACAGGACATCGCACGCTCACTGCTCGATAGCGCGCGAAGGTCCGTTTACGCCGGTTGTTAAACAACATCGTTATGGGGAAATGCAAGTTTGTGTCCAAATGGTTGGAAGATAAGGAGGAAGGATAATCAATACTGTATATAGTCAATGTGAGGTAAAGTGTGTCGTCAAGGTAACCGGTTAGAACTCGAAGTAGCGATGAGGTCTTAACATGTATGGAGAGGGTCTTAAAAAAGGTCTTAAAAGGTCTTACATCTGACTTCAGGATTCCTGCATAGACCCTGCCTTTGTTTGATTTATTTTAACACGTTATGCAAAGAACGCTGTCTCGCTATCAGAGCAGATCAAGCTAGGTCTTTTTCCCGGTTGTGCTGATGTCAAAAATAAAGACTGTCAAAACAGCAAGAGGAAGATTTAGCACAAAAAGTACTGATCGCTTTAGATCAAGACAACAAATATGTGGAAAACGTGTCTGACGCATAATATGTGTGTGGAGAGGTGAAGTAGGAAAAAGCAACACAGGAGAGAGGTCACCCAGCGAAGCGAAAACTCAAAACCTGGGGGAAAACACTAAATCCAATCTTCACAAAAGCTCTCATCAGGGCCCAAGGGTTCAAAGCTTTTAATCTCAATCAGATCCGATCAGATTTTGAAATCCCATTTTTTGTGATCCAGGATCAGACAAAGCAATTCAGGATAGGATCAGTCTGATCTAGATTACGATTTTTCAAGATGACTAGATCCTGAATATCAGTGTTTTAATCCTACCGATCGTCATCTAGTGGATATGAAAAATACTACAAGGAAGACAAGAGACCACATTGCAGAGACTTCTATTGTCCGCAAATACTTTTGAAAGGTGATGACAGATGATGGACTTTTTTTTGTTGAAGATTTTTTTCTTTAATCTAAATTACATTTGTGATTGACAATCTTTGTTGTGATACTTTCATGAGCATAAACATTTATGTCATCAACATTTGGTTGAAAAAAATGAAAAATAAAATTGATTTGCCATGAAGGCTAAAAATTGTGTATTATTTCAGTTAACAAATTTTGCCATCTTATTTATATTGAAACATATTTTTAAATAAATTGTACAGCACATTTTGCTCTGGTAATCCACTGGAAATCCACCCCTCTGGTGGGATCAGGATAATCCGGTGTTTTGGGATCAAACTGATCCCAATCCTGTGTTGTCGGTTTGAACTACCCGTTTTGAAGATTTGATCCAGATTAAAGCTTGGATTGGATTTCCTGATCTGATCCGACATCAAAGTGATCCTAATCCTGTTTTTTGGTTTTGAACTGCCCAAAATCCAAATCAGATCCGATCAGATTTTGAAATCCCATTTTTTGTGATCCAGGATCAGACCAGTCGGCCAGATTTTGTCCCTGTAGTTCAAAGCAATTCAGGATACGACTTTTCAAGATTACTAGATCCTGAATATCAGTGCTTTAATCCTACCGATCGCCATCTAGTGGATATGAAAAATAATACAAGAGACCATCCATCTTCTTCTCCCGCTTATCCGTGGTCGGGTCTCAGGGGTAGCAGTTCCAGCAGAGAGCCCCAAACGTTCCTTTCCCCTCATCAACCAGCTCTGACTGGGGGGTCCCAAGGTGCTCCCAGGCCAGCGAAGAGATATAGTCCCTCCACCTGGTCCTAGGTCTACCCCTTGGTCTCCTCCCAGCTGGACGTGCCTGGAACACCTCCCTAGGGAGGCGCCAGGTGGCATCCTTACTAGTTGCCTGAACCACCTCAACTGGCTCCTTTCGACGCGAAGACAAGAGACCACATTGCAGAGACATCTATAATGTCTAATTATATTTTAAAATTTGAAAGGTGATGACAGATGATGGACTTTTTTTTTGATGAATATATTTTTACTTTAATCTAAATTACATTTGTGATTGACAATCTTTGTTCTGATACTTTTATGAGCATAAACATTTATGTCATCAACATTTGGTTGAAAACAATATAGGCCACCACCAACGTGAGCAAAAATGAAAAAAAATAAAATGTATTTCCCATGAAGGCTAAACATAGTGTATTATTTCAGTTAACAAACGTTGCCATCGTATTTAAATTGTACAGTATATTTTGCTCTGGTAATCCACTGGAAATCCACCCCTCTGGTGGGACCAGGATAATCCAGTTTTTTGGGATCAAATTGATCCCAATCCTGTGTTGTCAATTCGTCAAAAAACCGGGTTAGGATCACTTTGATATCCGATCAGATCAGGAAATCCAATCCAAGCTTTAATCTGGATCAATTCTTTAAAACGGGTTGTTCAAACCGACAACACAGGATTGGGATCAGTTTGATCCCAAAAAACTGGATTATCCTGATCCCACCAGATGGTGGATTTCCAGTGGATTACCAGAGCAAAATGTACTGCACAATTTTTTTTAAAATATGTTTCAATTTCAATTTGATGGCAAAATGTGTTAAATGAGGCGAAGCCTGCGAGCTAGTTCAGGCAGTCAACTCGAGCACTTATGCTGCATTCATACATAACGCCCCCTTGCCGCTCTACAACCAACCAAACAGAGTCTCCTTAATATGCCGCTCTATTTAATCTGCCAGATCGCTCACCATGCATTGCTTGCTGCTGCTATTGATGCAGCTACGTCGCTGCTGCTTGCTGCGTTCATTTGCTATTGCTGCATTCATTTGCTATTGCTGCGTTCATGTTCGTGCTGCTGTGTTTCATGTTGCTGCTGCTTGCCTGCCGTTGCTGTCCTTGCAAATGTCTATTGCAATCTCCGACTCTGGAACCGAATCGTCATACGCAAGAAGCCGTAAGAAATGCCTCATTCCCGAAACACAGGCTAGCTCAGAGCATGGTTCAGACGCCGCTGGAACGAGCCACAGGTCCCGCACGACACGCATTCAGGTGTCCCTTCCGTCCTCATCTGGAGTAGCTTTTAAATATCCTTTGGGCCAGAGGAAGTCCCGAGTTCTACGCCAGCTCCGGTAACAACCCCTCTCTTGTGTGTCAGCTAAGAGTCGCACTGTCTCTCGGTCGGTGGGTATTTAAACAACAAAAAAGGCAGGAGCAAGCTGACTCCGGCATTCCCAAAGTACCTGCCATCCTGTCCTACCATCTCGAAGTAAAATCAGCGCTTGAAGCCTTTAATTGCACGATATATTCCCGTGAACAAACTCGATTTCCTCTACCTGCAATGTAAACAAATGTTTCTACTTCCGCGTTCAACCACGTTGTGCCACTGACGTCACACTCCCAAGGATTCTGGGAATTGGAGTCCCAGATCCAGCCACGAGTTCTTGCTTCCTGACAGGTATATAATACTATTCTGCATAAGCAATGTTTTATTATGGAAATATTTGGCCTGCAGTAAGTCATATTTGAGGCAATTATACAGAAGTTGATTATATATAAGTACTTATACTAGGCCTACTATAAATCAATGAAATTAAAAACGGAAATAAATTAATAATTTCCATCACGTGAATATGAAGGGAAGCTCGATACATTTTTGACCATCATTTTAGACTTCAAAAACGTGCTCCTACAGTGTCTTTTCTATGAATACCATGAATCATTCTCTGCCAAGCGGCCATATACATTTAATCACCTACCAAAGAAGAGTTTTTCCTCACAGGAATTAAGCTCTACCTGCAATATCTGCCCCTCGCTGGGTGTGCCTCAGGAGGCTTCATGCTGCAATCGTTTCCAAGCTCTTCCTAATCACAGATGTTCGTCAAATGACCTTATCACAGGCTTAAATCAAGGTTTCTTAGCAAGTTATGCTGGCTCCCAGGGACCCATGTCTGTTGAAACCTGCACTCAAGACTGAAGTTTGCACTGAAGGAGCCAGGAGTATTACACGTGCTGCTATTTAAACGTTTAAAAACACGACAGGCCCCTAGCCTAGTGCTAGGAGGAATTATTCTAGCAACGTTTCTTTATTGAGCCGTTCCTCACAATTATTCTGTTAAGACTTTATTAACTACTACAATTGTTCCCGTTTCTTTGCTCTGTAGATGACATGAAAGGGAAAGCAGACATCCCATATGCCTTCTGTGGCATATATATTTTAAGGTTTTACAATCAAATGTGCATTTGGTTGCCTGGTTAACCTTTGCAGGGGGTGCCCACTGCGGGTGGCAGAACAGACCTGAATCCAGTAGACTCCTCAGAATGACTAGAGATCTTCTCATAGTCCAAGACAGTTAACAGGCACAGCAGAATCCCGATATGGGCCATTTCCCCAGACCAGCACACAGTATCCGCGATGTTCCTGGAGCAAAATCAGCACAGCAGCAAAGGACAGGCGAAAAGAGCAGCGTGGAAGCGCTCCGGTCCCTCCGTGGTATCCCCGGGGTGAAAGCAGGCTCTGCAACAGCAGAACCAGGACAGGTGGAAAGCAGGCCCCAGCGGTGGTAAAATCCTCCTCCGTACAGCATCACACGCCCGGTGGAAGCAGGCCAAGCCCGAAGCGTGGATCCACTCCGTCTCTCCGCGACGACTCCGAGGTAAAAACCTCTCCAGTACAGCCGTATTCTACAGGTGGGAGCAGGCCTCCGTAGATCGCAGGCAGCAACAGGTGGAGCCGCTCCGTCTCTTCGCTCCGTCTCCGGAGGTAAAACAGCTCAGTACAGCCGGCCTCGGCAGATCGCAGACAACTAAAACTACTACTTGTATAAGCAGGGATGGCTCAAAGTTTGTAAGCAGGAGAGCTAGATGCTAACATATGCCAGATGCTAACAGGTAGTGCGAGCCTGTAGAATTGCGACTGCCTCCAATGACGTGATGACCTTAAGGCACCGTAGTCTTAGGTCACGTTCACACCTGCTTGGTTAGTACTATTGAATCGGTCCCTGTAGCGTTAACCCCTTGATGCGGTTCGTTGGATTGGTGTGGAAGCAGTCCGATACCTCTGCTCCGCCTAAAAGAGGTGGTCTCGGGTCGCTCGCTAGTAAACTCTGGAGAGGTTCATTGCTGGTGTCCGCATCAAAACATGGGAAACAACTATTTGCGCATCATCGCTTGTTTTGCTATCTATGCTGCGAACATACCTATAGGGTCATGCATTCATTCTGGTGACTGCTTACCTCACTGGTCCCCTGTGTACAGAGAAAAGGCAGTGGTACAATTTCATCAGAGCTACCTGTCATCGGTGAAACCTCCTCACTGCATAACGTCTCATTATGTGTTATAATGTTTTGAATGCACGTTGTCTGATTTATAATCCTATGCGCCGGCCGCAGAGTCTGTTGATGTGCTCTCCAGATTAACAGCAGTATGAAAATAACCTGCCAATGCTCCATGATGCAGGCTACTGTAGGAATTGCTGGGATCTGCATTTTATCCGCTTAATGTCCCGCAATTGTTGAAAAAGCATCTCCGTACAATGACTTTAGTTTACAGTTCATAGTCTGTTTGAGGTTGCCTGGGTGAACGCAAACCCAACCTTCTGCAAATGAAACAATGTAATACACTTGCGTCTGGTGTAAAGACGCGGACTATTCAGCATGAATGCAATCTTAGAGATGGCTATTGCTCAGATCTTTGGTCTTAGCCCCTCTGCGATGAGTAGAAGGTTATGTTCATTCTTTTATAATGACCTTGCGGTGTCCTCAGATCCTCTCTAGTTACTTACAGATGCTGCGCCTTCTGCTGGTTCGGGGGATTTCACAATGAGTGGTTTGCCCCACCAGCTTGCCATGCCCTCGTTCAACCAAACGACTCTGGATCTACACGTCAAGCCCTCAAGGATTTCCCATTTTCTGCCTCCAACCAAGAGCATGATTCAAAGCATACAATTCAGCTTGGTACTTTATCTTCTTCTGTCCCAACCTCCTCTGTGTACTTATGCAATAGATATAATAGTTGTTCATGCATTAATGGTATTTTCATTAGAATCCTGCAATCTTCAAGTGCTAAGTATTAAGCCACGCTAGAGTTCATTAATTTGCTCCTCAAGGGCCTTAAGAAGGCACGTCCTCCACGCAATGATAAAGACTGCCTCTTAACTTTGCACCCTCAGCATAATCTCTCCCTTACTGAATTAACTTTGGAGATCAAATATACACACTGTTTTGAAACATTCAATGTCTGACAGTTCTGATTGGGGAGTCAAGGAACCCCGAATAATCATTGCTAAAACTAACACTGTTTTCTTTGTCCTTTATCTTCCATGCTGAACTTCTCGCATCATTGCCCTCTGACACATGCGTTGGCACCCATGTGTATTCGATGGCTGCAAACCCTACGACGAGGGTTCTCCTCCAAGCTGCGTGATATCTGCCTAAGCTGCGACCTGCCCCAGATCGCTATTCCCACTGTTTAAGAATCTGCACAGCCACAACCGCAGCTCTATATCCGCCTACCTCAACCCTGAGTATCCTGGGCCGTCGGTCATCTTCTGCCCACCAGCGCTATATCATGCTCACATGAATGAGATCCTTGCAGCACAAACAACCATGAGCTCTTGCACTACTCGATGATGAGTAACGTTCAAAGATGTATATCTGTAGAATCCTGTTATTGCATACCAGGTGGTTGCTGGGTTAGATTATATTTATTTTATTATAGTATATTCCCCTCATAGCTGCATGCTTGGGGGGGAAAGCTCATTGTCGCTGCCTCAAAGACCTAGACATGGCAGTCTTGATAGGTAGTATATTCCCCTCAAAGCCGCGGTGCTGAGGGGGGGGTCGGCACTGGTCACTTCCAGGCCTACACATAGCAGTCTCGCTAGGTAGTATATTCCCCTCAAAGCCGCGGTGCTTAAGGGGGATGGCTTTTCGGGCTGTTCCCGGGCCTTCACATAGCAGTTTCATTAGGTAGCATATATAGGTAGTATATTCCCCTCAAAGCCGCGGTGCTTAAGGGGGATGGCTTTTCGAGCTGTTCCCGGGCCTTCACATAGCAGTCACTAGGTAGTATATTCCCCTTAAAGCCGCGGTGCTTAAGGGGGATGGCTTTTCGGGCTGTTCCCGGGCCTTCACATAGCAGTCACTAGGTAGTATATTCCCCTTAAAGCCGCGGTGCTTAAGGGGGATGGCTTTTCGGGCTGTTCCCGGGCCTTCACATAGCAGTTTCATTAGGTAACATATATAGGTAGTATATTCCTCTCAAAGCCGCTGTGCTCAGGGAAGAATCGGCTCTGGGCTATTCCTCAGGCCTACACATAGCAGTCTCACTTAGTAGTATATTCCCTTTAAAGCCGCTGTGCTTAGGGGGAATGGCCACATGGCAGCTCGCCAGGCCCTCTACTTATCAGTCTCACATCACCAGCGTCAGGCTCGGGCTATGCAGTTTTGGGGGATAGTATCTAATCTCCATGCAGTTTTGGGGGTTAGTTATTTAATCATCACTCATCGTGCTATGTATATCTATGGAGTGATGATGCCCGAGCCTAGTCGCCAAACTCAACTATATGCTGCTTCTAATAAACATGTTAAAGGAACACGTGAGTTGTCTGACTGAAATGAGGCGAAGCCTGCGAGCTAGTTCAGGCAGTCAACTCGAGCACTTATGCTGCATTCATACATAACGCCCCCTTGCCGCTCTACAACCAACCAAACAGAGTCTCCTTAATATGCCGCTCTATTTAATCTGCCAGATCGCTCACCATGCATTGCTTGCTGCTGCTATTGATGCAGCTACGTCGCTGCTGCTTGCTGCGTTCATTTGCTATTGCTGCATTCATTTGCTATTGCTGCGTTCATGTTCGTGCTGCTGTGTTTCATGTTGCTGCTGCTTGCCTGCCCCACCACCACCCCAGCTTCCACCTGTAGGCTCGGGGGTTAGTTATTTAATCATCACTCATCGTGCTATTTATATCTATGGAGTGATGATGCCCGAGCCTAGTCGCCAAACTCAACTATATGCTGCTTCTAATAAACATGTTAAAGGAACACGTGAGTTGTCTGACTGAACTGAAATAATACACCATTTTTAGCCTTCATGGGAAATACATTTTATTTTTTCCATTTTGCTCACGTTTGTGGTGGCCTATTTTGTTTTCAACCAAATGTCTATGACATAAATGTTTATGCTCATAAAAGTATCACATGTAATTTAGATTAGAGTAAAAATATCTTCAACAAAAAAAAGTCCATCATCTGTCATCACCTTTCAAATAAAAAAATATAATTAGACATTATAGATGTCTGCAATGTGGTCTCTTATCTTCCTTGTAGTATTTTTCACATCCACTAGATGGCGCTCGGTAGGATTAAAGCACTGATATTCAGGATCTAGTCATCTTGAAAAGTCGTAATCTGGATCAGGGTGATCCTATCCTGAATTGCTTTGAACTCCAGGGACAAAATGTGGCCGAGTTGTCTGATCCTGGATCACAAAAAATAGGATTTCAAAATCTGATCGGAACTGATTGAGATAAAAAGTGTTGAACTCCTGGGCCCAGGACACAGAGCCAGAGTATAAAAGGTAGTTGCTTAGGTCTGAAAAGTGCTACGCTTGCAAGGATGTATAAACTGGGTTCTGAGCCGCATTTATTGACTTTAGTTTAGTCTCTTTTTAAATGACTCCTTGGTTCATATGCGTTGTTTCAATACTTTGCTGTTGAATGCTCACTGCTTTCCCTAGGTTTGAAATAAGCCCCCAAGGTTGTTTCTTAGCTGTACATAATTGTACCATGTCTATTTTTTTTTAGATGAATCTTCTTTATAAATAGTGCTGTTTCCAATCTATTATTTCCTTTGTTATGCCACTAAACATATTGAGACAATAGAGGCATACGTTTTCTGTTCCCATACACAGACGAGTAGACACACCAATTTAATACATTACATATACATACAGTAGTTTGAGCAGCTCACTCATCACCGTTAATATAAACGCAGCGCTTGGCACTTTCATTTGGACAATTTAAACAATGCAGTCTTCACAATGTGCCACCCACAAGCAGCACATTGTTGGTGATTCATGTTCATTCTCTTCCGACTCCTGCAAAGAATTAAAATACTGAAATCTCCCCACTTCGCTTCGAGAAGAAAATACAATTCCATTCAAGTGATGTTTCAAGCTAACTGTAAAGTATAAAAGCAGATTAAAGTCACACGTATTGTTTGTTTGTTTGGGATTTGTGGGCAGAGGCAACTACAGTTTGGAAGCACTAAGAAAGGACACAGTACAGCATAATATAAAGTGCAACTATGCGTGTCTAAAAGTGGACATTATTTGAACAAGTCTACAGGTCTGCTTTTCTAAAGGCTCTGACACACGATCAAACAATTGATTTCAACGGAGGGGACACAACGGTCTTGTCCAAACGGATGCACTTTGCACATCTCAAAGACGACAGACAACAATCACGTAATTCCTGCACCTGCGTGAGAGGAAACAACGCTCCATACATCAAGCAGTGGTAGTCTGTATTTGTAATTCAAAAAGAGAAAATAATAGGATTGTAGGAACACAAGCCTATTATGGCTCAGTCCACACTCTTTTGTTCCAGATGCTGTTGTGAAAATATCAGATTTATTAGAATGAACACAATATATAAAAGAGACTCTGTTTGTGTCCCCTTGACTAGATTTGTTTTGATTGTGTTCCCCTTCTCCTTGAAAAGAAACATAGAACACATCTGAGTCCTGGCTTTTAAAGTCACAAAAGGAATCACGGCTTCCAGACATAAAGCCAGACTGACGTGTAGAGTGTCGGAAAAGTCTAGTTTTAGTTGACGACAACTCAAATGTTTTAGTCGATGAAAAATCATAACATTTGAGTCAACTTTTAGTCAAAATGTGTTCTCTCGAGTCTTTAAACTAATTCAGTTTGGCAAATACAGGTATCTCAATTTGGAATCAATGTGACGTTGAAGTGTTGAAATCCGTAAAGCAACATTTCACTCTCTTAAAGGTGGGGTAGGTACGTTTCAGAAACCAGCTCGAGTGCGCTAAAATGTGAAAGTACACAGCCGAAAATAATCCGCCCCTTCCTTCAGACTTCCTTACAGAGCACCTCCTCCAACACACATGAACGCGACCATGACGTCAGCAGACTGGTGGAAGTGGCCGCCTGTTGCTGGTGACTCATTGAAGTACTGCTGCAATGCACGCCCAATTACGGCACGCCCAATTACGGCACGCCCAATTACGGCACGCCCAATGACGGCACGAGATACATTTGTGCGTGCACGATATGGAAGGCTGACAGACAGGGCGGCAATAACGGATTGGTTGTACTTTTTACAGTAATGTCATCGGCTTCCACAGATGACATTTTTTTATGGATTTTTTGTCAAAGCACTTCAGATATTCATTGCTATCGGGATGTTAAGAGCATTCCATGGAATATAACAAAAAGTGTATCTCGAGCCGGTTTCTGAAACTTACCTACCCCACCTTTAACACTTTACTTGTGTGAGTGACGTGTGCAGATTCCCAGAATCCCAACTAATTCAAACCAATGACAGGGATGCATTTTGACAGACAAGACGGACAATTAGGGTAAAATATCCTGCATTTTGAATATGCGATAGTCCACCATTAACACCTTAGTCCCGTCTCGTCAACGAAAACAAAATATACATTTCGTCATAGTTTTTATTATCAAAAATCTGATTTTAGCTCGTCATCGTCTCGTCTTAGTCATGTAAAAAAGGGTCGTTGACAAACATTTTTCGTCATAGTTTTCGTTGACTAAATGTCTTCTGACCAACATTAGATAATCATCTTGGTGTCAAGGCCTTCTAAAACACTGCGCCTCATTGATTCATTACAAGCTAAACGTGAACCTGGAACGTGAGCCTGTCTGTGCACCATTTTGTACTTTCTGTGTGCCTTTCTGTCCGAGTAATTGCGTTTGAGGGTATACAGTTCGCCACAGAGGACGCACGGATCACTCGAGCGTAATCTGGTCCTAATCCCTGCCAGAGGCATCCAGCAGCTGGATATGAAAGTCGGAATTCATTTTTTATTTCCCTCCAACTGTCTCGTGGCTTTGATGTCACTACCTGCTGAAACAGTAGCAGATAGCAGGCTGCATTTTATCACTATCCTTGATCTCTCCATCGAAAAAAATATCCAATCATAGCTGTATTTGAGGTCAGCAAGAGTCTGTGATTTATACTGTCAATCATTCCCAGAGGTGGGAAGTAGTGGAGTACAAATACTTCGTTACTGTTCTTAAGTACATTCTTCTGGTATTAGAATGTACTTTACTCCACTATTTATTTTTCGGACGACTTTTTACTTTTACTTCTTACATGTTGAACACTAATACCTGTACTTTCTACTTCTTACATGTTGAACACTAATACCTGTACTTTCTACTTCTCACATGTTGAACTCAAATACCTGTACTTTCTACTTCGTACATGTTGAACCCAAATACCTGTACTTTCTACTTCGTACATGTTGAACACAAATACCTGTACTTTCTACTTCTTACATGTTGAACCCAAATACCTGTACTTTCTACTTCTTACATGTTGAACACAAATGCCTGTACTTTATACTTCTTACATGTTGAACACAAATACCTGTACTTTCTACTTCTTACATGTTGAACCCAAATACCTGTACTTTCTACTTCTTACATGTTGAACTCAAATACCTGTACTTTCTACTTCTTACATGTTGAACTCAAATACCTGTGCTTTCTACTTCTTACATGTTGAACCCAAATACCTGTACTTTCTACTTCTTACATGTTGAACTCAAATACCTGTACTTTCTACTTCGTACATGTTGAACACAAATACCTGAACTTTCTACTTCTTACATGTTGAACCCAAATACCTGTACTTTCTACTTCTTACATGTTGAACACAAATACCTGTACTTTCTACTTCTTACATGTTGAACACAAATACCTGTACTTTCTACTTCTTACATGTTGAACCCAAATACCTGTACTTTCTACTTCTTACATGTTGAACACAAATACCTGTACTTTCTACTTCTTACATGTTGAACCCAAATACCTGTACTTTCTACTTCTTACATGTTGAACCCAAATACCTGTACTTTCTACTTCTTACATGTTGAACTCAAATACCTGTACTTTCTACTTCTTACATGTTGAACTCAAATACCTGTACTTTCTACTTCTTACATTTTGAACACAAATACCTGTACTTTCTACTTCTTTCATTTTGAACTCAAATACCTGTACTTTCTACTTCTTACATGTTGAACTCAAATACCTGTACTTTCTACTTCTTACATGTTGAACACAAATACCTGTACTTTCTACTTCTTACATGTTGAACTCAAATACCTGTACTTTCTACTTCTCTCATTTTCCAAACAGCTGGTTCCTTTAGTCTGAATGTGTGTTGGTGCGTGATCATTATTCTTTAGAGTCATTGTGTGCCTATTGATTGGAACACGATCCGTGTATCCATCACTTCCTGGTCTTCTCTAAAGAAGAGGGACCAATGGAAACGTTGTCATGTTGCCGTTGTTCAGCTAACAATGACATTATTGTTCTATTAATATAAAGTGAAGTCAGGTACTCTTTAAAGCAGCTGCTAGCTATGGGTACTTTTTACTGAAGTACACTTCAAAGCCTCTTCACTTTTACTTGAGTAAAGAAGTTTAGTCAGTACTTCTACTTTTACCAGAGTACTTTTAAACACGAGTATCTGTACTTCTACTTGAGTACAGGATGTGTGTACTTTTGCCATCTCTGATCATTCCTCCTTTTCAAGTCCTCATTCAAATGAACCTGGCGTGAGTCACATGGCTCCACATCACAGAGGGTAGACGAGCCCCTCTGTGATATCAAATGTCTCCTTCCTCTGGGTGCATGAGCCAGTGTGTCTCTTCTGCCAATTTGCATGACGAGCGAGATGAAAACCCGGCGTCATGGGTAATTAATAAATCAGATTGGAATGATGGAACACTGGGAAGGCGTTGTTCCATTAATCGCCGCCCCGTCCTGTTCCAGTATCTTCCATCTCGGCGTTGGCGTTTGCGGCTCCTAATTAAATTGTACTTTCTGTCGATTGTGCTCATTTGTCAAGCAAAACCAATCAGCGGTCTGCAGCTGGGTCTGGAGATGCAGATAAATGCGGAAGCAAATGTTGTTTGAGGAACACAACGTGGGGTTTGTCGTCTACCTTCGACAAACTACAGGGTGTTTATCAGATTGGAGAAGAGTCGGTACTTACAGGGGCTTTTATTTTAAAGAGGCCCTGTTATGCTTTAGGGGGTTTCCCCTCTCCTGTAGTGTGTTATATAGGTTTTAGTGCATGTAAATGGTCTGCAAAGGCTACAATCCCAAAGTGTCTCTCACACACACTCCCCCTCCGCCTGAAACGCCTCCATTGGACACCTTTGTTCACTTCCAGAGCAGAATGACATCACTGTGTAACACTCGCTCTTCTATTGGCTAGCGCTCCAACACATTGTACGTGATAGGCTAAGGGGTGGGACATCTCTAAGCAGTTGACCAATCACAACAGTTCCGTCCAGGTAACCAATCAGAGCAGACTGGGCTCTGGTTTCAGACAGAGGGTGAAAAGAGGTGCTGCAGCACAGAGAGTATGAACAAAATAAAGAGCTTTTTGAACATTAAAGCATGGAGACATGTAGAGACACTACATACTGATATACACCTGAACATCAGCAGGAGAGGACTCTTTAAAGTAGAGACACTACATACTGATATACTCCTGAACATCAGCAGGAGAGGACTCTTTAAAGTAGAGACACGACATACTGATATACACCTGAACATCAGCAGGAGAGGACTCTTTAAAGTAGAGACACGACATACTGATATACACCTGAACATCAGCAGGAGAGGACTCTTTAAAGTAGAGACACGACATACTGATATACACCTGAACATCAGCAGGAGAGGACTCTTTAAAGTAGAGACACTACATACTGATATACACCTGAACATCAGCAGGAGAGGACTCTTTAAAATAGAGACACTACATACTGATATACACCTGAACATCAGCAGGAGAGGACTCTTTAAAGTAGAGACACTACATACTGATATACACCTGAACATCAGCAGGAGAGGACTCTTTAAAGTAGAGACACTACATACTGATATACACCTGAACATCAGCAGGAGAGGACTCTTTAAAGTAGAGATACTACATACTGATATACACCTGAACATCAGCAGGAGAGGACTCTTTAAAGTAGAGATACTACATACTGATATACACCTGAACATCAGCAGGAGAGGACTCTTTAAAGTGGAGACACTACATACTGATATACACCTGAACATCAGCAGGAGAGGACTCTTTAAAGGAGAGACACTATATACTGATATACTCCTGAACATCAGCAGGAGAGGACTCTTTAAAGTAGAGACACTATATACTGATATACTCCTGAACATCAGCAGGAGAGGACTCTTTAAAGTAGAGACACTACATACTGATATACTCCTGAACATTAGACTTGTAGACGATACAAAAATGAAGGCAACAGGTGTGAAGGGTCTTATTTTCAAGCCTGATATCATCTATATATCTACAAACATGCGTTAGAATTACATTAGATATTTAATTAAACATGGTGCTATCTCTTGTTATGCTACCCGTGGGATAAACACATTGTTATTCTGCTCATGTTGCTTTATAGCCTGAAGATCCACAAAATAATCCCTCTGGTTATTTGTTTCAGTTAGTTTCCCGCTTCCTCCTGCCAGAAGCATTCAGCTCTCTGCACCTCACTCCCACACTGGCTCCGCTACATCTGCCTCAGTACATCGCTGTACATTTGGACTTGTGACAGATTTGTGTGTGTGAAAATATTTCTCCGGCTGAACATAGTCAGACAGAAAGCTTTAAGGAGGCTGGAGGCTTGAAAGGAGAGGTCCCTGCAGTCCCTCTGATGGAGGCTTTTACCTGATAGGTCTCCCAGACACTCGTGCGTCATGCCTGACCAGTCAACCGATCCACGTAGCGCTCGCACCTCAGCACTATAAAGAGATGACAGCAGTTCAAATGGGGCTGGTTTTTGCCATTTAAAGAACGTTTTTGTAGTTAAAACGAGTGTCGCACCAGGCGAGCGCCTTACTCCAATGCAGTTTGATAGATAGCCAACAGTCCTAACGTCCAGTGAAATACGTTGCAGCTCTGAAAACCCAAGATGCCTTCTTCAAAGATATTCATTCTTTAAATACAAAGCTTTGAATTCTGTTCCAAGGCCTGAAGGCTAGGAGATCACCATCTGCATGGCAACGAAGGGAAATGGAAAGGCTGCTGCTTTTATAACTCGTCTGATTTGGTTCACCAGGTGAAGTGTGTCTTGAGGGAAATGGTTCAATATTTTTGCTTTATTTTCCTAAGATGAAAATGCATGGCTTTGCATTTTGTTTCGACCTGGGTAAGAAAAAGCCCGCCACCACTTCTGAAGCTGACTTCATTAAGTATTTTCTGTTTAACCTATAGACCAGTGTTTCTCAAACTTTTTTCTACCAAGGACCACTTAACCAATAAAAAAACACTCGCGGACCACCTAACTCCACAAATATCCCAAAACACATAGTTTTTTTAGAACAGATTACAAATTGCCTGAAAATGGTACAAACAAGTGGCAACATGTGTGATTAAGGTGTTGCGCTGGGCTATATCATGCAATCAAAAGTTAAACTTAAGCTCGCTCCATTGCAGAGATATTCCCGCGAGAGTGCGGAAAACTTAAATAAATAAATCTATTTCAAATGTGAAATTTTACCAATATTCTCACGGACCACTAGGGGGCGCTCACGGACCACTAGTGGTCCGCGGACCACACTTTGAGAAGCACTGCTGTAGACTAACAGCAATACAAATACAACATTGACAATGGCCAGCTCTGTTGTGATTGGTCAACCACTTAGAGACCCTTAGCTTACAGGGCCGCCCCTCCCTACAGGCCAATCACGCAGGCTGCATGATGCCCCGCCTTGCGCAGTTGTCTGCGCAGTTGTCTGCGCAGTTGTCCGCGCACCCCCCGCGAGAGTGAGAGGTGACAAGGGGAGCACTTCTGTATTCCGACACCTTTGCAAAGAATCGTCATCTGACCAATCACGGCTTTGATACGGCCACTTGTGCAGGTGAAGAGATGTCGGTGAAAAGACAGTTTCAGTCCAGCGCAAGCAAGAGGGAAAAAAAACAAAACATAAAGAAACTAGAGCGTCACTCGAAGGTGGGTTATTGTATGAGTCAAATTGCCAATTGCCATATTAAAACATCAGCTGCAATTCACGACATGAAGAAGGCAGTCTCTGCATAGCATGTAGGCTAATGGAGATGCAGTTATTTCCAGCATTCTTTATTTAATATTCATTCAAGTAATGTATGCCTTATATCTGATAATGTGCAGGAGGAAGAGATACACTGTCTGTCTAGTTGCCTTACATAACAGTTAAAGTTTACAGCCTAAAAAACATGGAGCATTGTTTCCCCTTTTATTCATTTTTATGTCAAATTGCACATTTCATGGTGACGCTCAGCCTCTCCCCTTAACTCCTGCAGTCATCATCATGTCAACCACAACACAGAGAAATCAGAGCCTCACCTGTCATACTCCAATGTAACGGAAAAACAACTGAAGAAAAACTAAATAGTAATAAAATAAAATGTCTCCACTGATCTGTGTTGTAAATGTGATTTCTGTTTGATTCCAATCGCTTTTTATCGTCAAAATCAACAAATTTGCCGAGCTCCGCTACAACTACGGGTAGCGGTGAGAAGAGAGGCAGGGACGAGCTCTGCCTCTCGTAAGCCCACAGTAACTGGCTGGAGCGCGGGCACTAATTTAACGCGGGCACTTATTTTGTGAGCGCGCTCAAGCCAGTTACTGTGGGGTGAGGTGAGGCACAGATGAGCTCTGCCTCACCTCAGATGCGTCACCCCACAGAAACTGGCTGGAAAGCGGGCCCTAAGCGCATGCCTGCACCATCTCACTGTATGTCACCAATGTAATGTATGTAGATCCGTTTATTACATTTATCCTCGCCATCCATAGTCTCTAAATAACTTATTTCACGTATATATGATATTTAGGCTCGCTGGTCTCATCAAACGGGAATGAAAAAAGCACCAGGGGAGGCAGCCATAACCTCTGCCGCACTGAAGGGGGCGCAAGTGAGCCCACAGGTTCTTGTTGCTACTGTTATTCTACGCAGAGACGGTAGACGCAAACAACAAACTAGACTGTTGAAACTAGAGGAAGATAAGGAGGACTTTTACAAACAAGTAATAGAGATTGTTGTCCAGAAGGATAGCATGGACTTCATCTTCAAGTCAAGGTAAGACCACCATTGTAATGCAAATGGGATCTTACGAAGAAAGAACAATCCAATATTTAAATTGTGGGTAGCCTATCCTTTTGTTGAACGGTCTGTTTAAAATGAATTGAAGCATCAGACTAAAAAAGCTTTTGAAAATAACGGTCAAAATATAATATTTGTAAATCTGACTCTGAAAGAGTCAGTGCCTCACTAGCCACGAACCTCACCGCACGTCACTGCTGTACTGATAGACATGTGTGTGAAGTTGTTGATACATTGCTGTCAGAGGGAACTACATTTTACGTTTTGTCTTGACTATATTACAACTATATTATAATAAAATAATATAGTATATTTATATTATTGAATTGATTATGATTATGATTATTATTACTAGTAGAAGTAGTTTATTTGCATTAATTATATTTGAATCTTTTTGAGGCTAGTATTTGGCAGGAAATGCAGACGTATTCACCTGTAAACACATACTGAACGACATACATTTACCATTTACCTCACTGTATATTATTATTATCAACACAGTTACTTTTTTAAACAGGAATTATATTTGTAAAGTAGCCTACTTTGTTTTGAAAAAAAAATGTTTCACTCCTGTCGGTTGGGGCTCATCTCACAATGTTGCTTGGGGCCCCAAGTTGGCCAGGGGCGGCCCTGATCACATACAATGTGTTTGAAGGCTTGCCAATACAACTGTTGTGATATGTCAACCACTTTCAGATGTATGTTGGAGAGAAACTCCCTCCATGGTCTCTTTATATGCACAACACCCTATAGACTCTACATGAAAGGTGAAACCCAAGAAACACAAAAGGGCCCCTTTAAGTTCACTCACCTTTTTATATTTTTTTTGTTCTTAGTCCCCTCCTCTTCTCCTTGTACACAAACTCGCTCGGATCAGTCATTAGCCTGCATGGTTTTTCATACCACTGCTACGCTGACGACACCCAATTAATTCTGTCCTTCCCCCGCTCAGAGACCCAGGTCGTTGCACGCATCTCTGCTTGTCTAGCTGACATCTCTCAGTGGATGTCTGCTCACCACCTCAAGCTCAACCTTGACAAACCTGAACTGCTTTTCCTTCCGGGAAAAGATTGTCCCACTCTTAACCTGACAATCAACATCGGCACCTCTGTTGTTTCCCCGGGTGTGGGTGTGACCCTAGATAACAACCTGCAAACATCGCTGCTACAACCCGTTGCTGCAGATACACGCTTTACAGCATCAGGAGGATGCGTCCCCAGCTGACCCAGAAAGCCACGCAGGTTCTGGTCCAGGTTCTCGTCACCTCACGCCTAGACTACTGCAGCTCCCTCCTGGCTGGTCTACCTGCATGTGCCATCCGACCTCTGCAGCTCATCCAGAATGCAGCGGCTCGTCTGGTCTTCAACCTTCCTAAATGTCCCCACACCACGCCGCTCCTCCGCTCCCTCCACTGGCTTCCAGTAACTGCTAGAATCCACTTCTAGACACTGGTACTTGCGTACCATGCTGCGAATGGATCTGGCCCTTCCTACATCCAGGGCATGGTTAAACCGTACACCCCAGCACGTGCACTCCGCTCTGCATCAGCCAAACAGCTCGCTGCACCCTCGCTGCGAGGGGGACCCAAGTTCCCATCAGCAGAAACACGTGGGTTTGCTATCCTGGCTCCAAGATGGTGGAATGAGCTCCCCATTGACATCAGGACCGCAGAAAGCTCAAACACCTTCCGGCGCAGACTGAAAACTCATCTCTTTCGACTCCACTAGAGAGAACTACTAACAAAGCACTTATATACTAATAAAGGGCTGGCTTATCTAAAGCCAGTTGAGCAGCACTTGAAATGTTTTGGCTCTATGAAGCCTGATGTACTTTATGATTCTGTTTTCTTCAAGTTTGTATTTTGTTGGTCGATCGCACTTATTGTAAGTCGCTTTGGATAAAAGCGTCAGCTAAATGCAATGTAATGTAATATCCGTCCAGGGAAAGTGGACTGAGCACTGCTCCCTTGCAGCATTACTTTCTGAATCGGCTGTTGTTCCCTGAGCGACCCCACCGGGACAGTTTGGGGTGAAATGTCTTGAACAAAGGACACATGGATAATAGTAACTGGGGGAATTATTCTCTCTCTCAGTTTCAACACACACATTTTAGTTTTCTCCAGAGAAGCCACACACACACCCACACCCACACCCACACCGTCACAGTCCTAGTTGGCGTGTGTGTGTGTGTGTGTGTGTGTGTGTGTGTGTGTGTGTGTGTGTGTGAAGCGGGGGTAGGCGGGTGGGTTTGCAAGTGACAGGGCGAGATAGTGAGAGAGATAAATAGTCACAATGAGGGAAGCGATAATGCACTTTCCTTGTCTGCACGGCCTCGACGTCTGCAGACATGCTGATGTGTTTAACTGAGAGAGAGAGAGGGTGGTGACATACAGAGAGAGAGGGTGGGAGGAGAGAAAGGTAAAGGTGCTGATGCTCTTTAACTCCTTTCCACATTGCCATTGGCAACAAGACCTCCACCTGCGCTCGGACAGATGCAAGGTAATGAAGCCCGCTTAAGGTGAAACCTGTCGCCTTTTCCTCACACATTCACAATCTGTGCTTCTCTCTCTTTGTCTCACCTTCTCTCCCTCTGTCACACTAATGCACACACATATCTCTCCATCCGTATCTTCGTGAGGTAAGACGACAGAAAGAGAAGGAACGGAGGATAGGAGAAGTATGGAAAGTATGTTTGGGTAACTTGCTGAGTTAAAGGGTTCACACAATTGTCCAAAAAAAAATACAATGCATGAAAATAAAAAATGTTTGGGGGGTTCAAAGTACGGTGGCCGACGAGTGCAAACGCCCTTCAACAGCCCGAAACATTCCATTAGGAGAAACGCGCTGCAGATTAGAAAATGATGCAAATACAAAAAGACAAATGTGCCAAAACAAGCAGAACAGGCAGCAAATGAAAATGCTGCATGACGCTCAAAACACAACAGAAACCAGGGGACACTAAAAAGTGACGCACACAGCGAGGACAAGCCGCGCCTCTGTTGTCAAGTTGGTGAAGACGTTTCTTCACTTGCATGTGTTCTGGCACACTTGAGTTTTATTTTTGAATCTTTTTCAAAGCTACGGCGCGTTTCTCCTAATGGAATAGTTGGTCCGTTGTAGTGTCTTATTCGCACTCGTCAGCCACCATACTAAAGCATTAAGAAGAATTAAGTTAGAACTCTTATACCTTAAAAGTTGAAATGTTTAAAATTGATAGAATTCATTTATAACTGTAAATGAGGATTTATGGTATGAACAAAAAATACTTTCATTCAGACAGAACTAGTAGCTTTTCCTATTTCTCAACTCAAGTCAGACAGATTGTCTGGATACCAATAGGGCAGTGCTTCTCAAAGTGTGGTCCACTGGTGGTCCGTGACCACCCCCTAGTGGTCCGTAAGTATATTGGTACAATTTCACATTTTTAATAAATTAAAGTTGCACGCACTCTCGCGGGAATATCTCCGCAATGGAGCCAGCTTAAGTTTAACTTTCAATGGTATGATATAGCCCAGCGCAACACCTTCATCACACATGTTGCCACTTGTTTGTACCATTTTCAGGCGATTTGTAATCTGTTCTAGAAAAACGATGTGATTTTGGATATTTGTGGAGTTAGGTGGTCCGCGAGTGTTTTTTTATTGGTTAAGTGTCCTTGGTATGAAAAAGTTTGAGAAACACTGATATAGGAATAAGTATTTGTTCGGGAAAGGATCATTGAGTTTAGTTTCAAGTTGCAAGGCTTTTATTGTCATGTGTGCATAGCTACAGTGTAGATATGACAATGAAAATCTTAGGTCACAGACTCCTCCAACAGTGCAACACAATAAAATAGTACAAGTAAATCAAATATAATATAATAGAAACAGTGCAGAATAGTCTATACAAGTAAATACATGTATTACATGGTTTAGTTGAATACTCGATTCTGATTGGTCAATTCAGAACACGTGACACGTTGTTAATCCAGAACAGACAGACCTGTCAAGCATTTATTGGCCGTTGTTAAAGACGCTCACATCTGCACAAACAAGTCTGTTCGATTTAACTGTATACAGTTTGGATAACTGACAAGACAAGAGCAACAAGAAAACAGCGGAGAGGTAACGGGCAGAAACCCTCCTTTTTTACGCAGCGGTCCAAACATAGACATCAAACGGCGACACATATTCAGTTGCCAGTTCCTTTTTTGGCATCAGGGCAGGGATATCTAGATACTTCACAAGGTTTGACATCATGAATTGTGCTACTTTTAAAGCAAGCAGCGATGTTTTCAAATCTGTAATCAAAAAGCTCCTCAAAAACGCTATCGAAGCAGTTCCTGCTGTTGCTACGTTAGTTCAAACGGTAACAACGGACTACTTTTCTTAGCGGATGCATGTCAATTTAAATCAATACATACAACTCTTTTTTAAATCAATAAAATCATTTTCTAAATCCATAAAAGCATTTCAATTCATATTGGAAGTCATAACGTTACTTTGTTGAGAATGTGGCCACGTAATAAGCGGGATAATGAACACCTTCATGCCGAACAAGATCCCTCCGCCTCGCGTCGGGCTCCTGATCAGCCCGTCGGTGTTCTTTTCCCCATAATGACCTGCACATTATCCCTTACATAAGTTACAAACGGATGGATGTTCTTTCTAAAGTGCAGGTGTTTAACAGTCTTTACTGACCCTATAAGAGTTGTATGGAGATCCCGTTAGCAGGGAGATAGAAATGAGAACAACAAAGTGAGAGTCTCAGTTATCTGATATACCTGTCACTTCATCTTCTCGCTGCTTTTCCCTCGCCGCGCGCTTCGTTTGTCTCTGCCATGCACCGCCTCATGTCTCACTTTCCAGAGGAAGTGTGTGAATGTGTGACAGATGGGCCGACTCCCACTGGTTTGCTCTCCGTCAGAACGCTGTGCCAGAAGGTCTGGACCGGCATCCTCTCAGCGGACAGCTGGGTTGCTGGTTCAAAACCCCGGCCTGCTGTTCCCCTGAAACTTTACTTATACATCAGCTGTGTTATCAGCACAACATGGAAGAGAAAGGTTTAAAGCTTACTTTATTTAAATGAGAAATAGCAAAACAAATATGTTGTCACGTGCATAAGGGAATGTGTTTGTGGTGCCAATATTGATCAAAGTTATTGCAATTATTTGGCTGAAATCGTGCAGGATAATATGTATTCAGTCAGTACGGTTATGTTTGTTTCCGAGCAAGATTACAAGGAAATAAAAAATGGCTCTTTGAAAATTCATAACAAGGTTTGGTTATTTGATGTATAATATGTAAATCCCAGCTTAATGCTTGTATTGTTGTTTTTGATACAGATACACAGGAGTGGTGGGGTTATTTATAATGAAAAGCATTACATGTTATAATGTAAGATCATCAAACTGGTGTTAAAATATGGAGATATACTCGTTATTGTGATTAAAGCCTAAAGATATCAAGACATTACTTTTAGTACAAGTTTGTGTCCGACACGCTTGGTTTGATTTAAAAAACATTCCTTTTCTCTTTCACACGATCTCTAATTCTCTTATATGACCGGTCTAATCCGAGCTGCTCAATTGACCCATCATCCCTGGCACCTGTCCATCGGAAGAGCGTGCAGTGACCTAAATGCAGTGACAGCCCAACCAGCCAGAAGGAGAATAAATGCCTCTTAAATTCACAAGTGCAAGTGGAACTTTTTACCCCCGGCTTTGGGGGTTGACATTTGACTATTTTTTTGTGTCTTTTTTTCCCCCTCTGGCATGACGAACAAAGAGTGTGAACGCTGAGGGACGAGGGGCAGAACACTGTGGGTTAAAGAACAATTCGACACACACACACACACACACACACACACACACACACACACACACACACACACACACACACATACACACACACACACACACACACATACACACACACACATATGATTCAAAAAGTCCTGATATTCACCACCCATCAGCCTATTGAGCCAAAAACAAAGATCCAGTCAGCCCTGCTTTGCGGAAACAAACCAAAACCATATAGCGTTGCCGACCACATCCTGTGAAATGTTACAGCTCAACCTTGACATTTGAGATTAATATGATGTAACCAGTGATGCAGAGGGTGAATAAAACATGGGTTAACATCTCCAGTTTAAAGAGGATTTATTTTGATATGAAGTGTCTCTACTGGGACATGTCTCCATGCTTTAATGTTCAAAAAGCTCTTTATTTCTCTCATACTGCCTGTGCTGCAGCACCTCTTTTCACCCTCTGTCTCAAACCAGAGCCCAGTCTGCTCTGATTGGTTAGCTGGCCGGCTCTGTTGTGATTGGTCAAGCGCTTAGAGATGTCCCGCCCCTTAGCCTTATCACTATGTGTTTTGATTGTAGCCAATAGAAGCATGTTACATAGTGATGTCACTGTTACAGAAGTAAACAAGTTATTTTATTTGAGGCGTTCGAGGCCGGGAGGAGAGTGTGGGCAAAAACCTGAACCCCAAAAAGTATAATAAGTCCTCTTTAACTATTCCAAAAAGAAAACAAGTGTACTACAGACTTCAGATCAGTTCACCACATCCTCCAAACAAAGCACAGATCCTCCGTGTTAAAATTGAGACGATATAAAAAACGTGAGGACAGATTTGCAAATGAAAAAGGCTATTTTCAGTTTTGCCATATGGGATGTGAAAACGCTTGGAAACTGGGTATCTTAGCACCGCTCTGACAGTGTCATCACTCAAAGCTTGCATCTGGACACTTTGTTTTACCGAGCTGACAAGTGTGAAGTATTTTCAATTCAGTATCTTCCATGTCTTTGCGTCAGCTCAAACAAATGTGGTTTTGTGGTGTTAGAATCACGCCGGAGCTTCCTTGTTTGTGAGGGTTTACTAATGCAGATGTTCAAACAAAGAGACATCCAGTATCATTAATGTAGAACAGAGCATCACACATGTCTGTGCGTCGAAAGACAATTGTCTTGAGTTTTAACAGCCCAGTTCACCGGGAGCTTCAGGCTTTCTTAAAGGCGCTGTCATCCCTTTAATAGGCCTCTGTTTAGCCCTGGAGACACTCACACAACTTCCATTACATGTTCACAAAAGAGGATTAGGGCCACATGATTTGTTTTTGGGAGGATTTGAAATTTTTTTAAATAATTTTTGTTCTGAGAAAAAAGTCAGAATTCTGACTTTTTTCTCATCCTCCCAAAAAAAAGATTATGTGGCCCTAATCCTCCTCCGTAATTTAGACAGTCACACACAGGCTGAAAAACAAGTGGGAACAGACAGGAATTACAGTCACAGGAGGAGAGTCTCACTGTGTGGAGTTGCAGATGTGCGAGCCCCTGTGTTGCCTTGCAAAAACAAAGCATGTCATTGTTATGTGAACGCAATATGCAAAAGAAAAGAGTTTTACCTGTTCTGAATTAATTCTGTTTTCACTGAGAAAAAGGGGACAGATGGTTGCACGGACGATGTGTCGCTAAACGGTAAACAGAGAGCAATTGGTTGCCAGAGTGTAAACAAGCAGGTGGGCAACGGATTTAATCATTTTCCAGGACTGGTTGCGTGTGTGTGTGTGTGTGTGTGTGTGTGTGTGTGTGTGCGTGTGTGTGTGTGTGTGTGTGTGTGTGTGTGTTTTCGCAGCTGTCAATTAAGCCGGCAATCCGTTGGAAACCCTGGAAGGTGAGCGAAACGAAGGAGAACGTGTAGTGGTAAAGGTGGTTTCCATGGCAACCACTGATCTTAAAGCACTGTACCGTTTCACTTTTTTTTTGTTTTCGCCTGCGGTGACGGTTTCCACACTGCGCAGCCGAGAAGAATCTCCTGCTAAGTGATAACAAAGAATGGAGATGACAGCAGTGACAAGCGCTCCCCCCCCAAAAAACATTAGGCGGCTTCACGTGCCGTGTGGGGGGGGGGAGGGGGGGCAAAAATGGTGCGTTTGATAAGGAGATCCATCTGCAGCGGCAATCAGAAACCTGTTAAACTGAAACCAAACGATTATTTGAACCGCTCGGCTGTGGAAGTGAAAAATCAATGCAAACATGCTTATGGTTTCAGCAGCAGGGCACACTGTAAATGCCACCCTCGGGTCACTGAGAGGACTACTTGGCAGAAATATATGATAATGTTTTTCTAAATGTCTCTGTTGTTTTGAGATGCATTGGAGTGTGTTTGCGTTTGTGCGCAGATGGCACGAGCCAATTAGTGAAGGAAAGTGGAAAGGGAGCCATTAGCGCGCAATTATCTCTGATTGCTTCAACATTGTTTTGGTGGGCTGCAGCGCTCTGTGAAATGACCACATGTTGGGTCCCATAGCCGGGCCTCCAGCTCTGGCCCGTGGTCCATCAGCCGCTCAACGAGAACAGCGGCGAGACCGTAAAATATATTTGCCGTAGTCATTCTGCTCCTCGTCTTCTCACTCTGTTGATCTCTTTCTCACCTCGTCTCCGCTGCTCAATATTTGCCTGATCCAATATCTCTGCCTCCCTGCCTCTCGCCCTGTGCGTCTACTTTCTCACTTAACTCTACTTCAGCAAGTCTATCTTTCCCCCACGTCTATTCCACTTACTCATTATAGCGCTCTGAGTCGATGCTTTCGAAAGGCTGTCTCTTGAATTCCCTTTCTTGCATTTTCACCTTGAGCGTTATTTTTTATATATATAGCTTTCCTTATTTTCGCTTTACATTGTCAGCACTTGCAGCAATTGTTCACTTTCCATTTAGCCTTATTTATATGGCAGAAGATTCTTTGATATCTGATCAATCAGGTGGAATAGGAAGGGAACAATACACTTTAGAAAATAGCATTAAAGCAGATCTTGGATCTGCCATTGAGAAGGCAACGCATTTTAGAAAAGTGAGACAGAAGTTGTTTACATCAATACAGGACAACAAGTCTCACCAGTTTCTCAGTCATGTTGATATCGTAACCCTCTTGTTTTGGTTAGGAATGAACCAAATGGTAAAGGTTAGGACATTTAGTTAAATATCGAGTTATTCAAGAGGCCACTCCAGAGTATATTTTGTATTTCATTTATTTAAGCCGTTTGCTTTTCTGTGACATCACAATGTCTATTGGCTAGCGCTCCAACACATTAAAGGCTTCTCAATTCTCTAGTTTCCCCTCCTCGACTCCCCTCCTCGACTCCCCTCCTCGACACCTTTCCTCGGGTGTTAGTGGGCATTTAGAGAAATGAGATGTCCTTCAACATGGCGCGCCGAAAACCATTTCCGGGTCACTACCGGAGGACCGAGGAGTCGGGGAGGGGACATTAGAGAATTGAGAAGGCTTTAGAGTACGTGATAGGTTAAGGGGCGTGACATCTCTAAGCAGTTGACCAATAATAATAATAATATATAATATTTTTATAGCGCCTTTCAGGAAACCCATGGTCGCTTTACAAGTCGGGTAGAGGGGGGGGAGTAGGGGAAAAAAGACAGACATGTTAAGGGGGTGGGGGGGGGAGTAGCGGAAAAATAAACCTATTAAACTAACTATACAGTGGGGAAAGCCTTGGTAAAAAGGTGCGTTTTGAGGGCTTTTTTGAAAATGTCCAGGGTTGGGCCGCTGAGGATTTCGGGGGGGAGAGAGTTCCAGAGGGTGGGGAGATGCCACACTGAAGGCTTTGTAACCAAAAGTCCGCAACCTGGTTCCGGGGGGTGGAGAGGAGATCCTGTCCAGATGATCTTAGCTTCCGGGATGGAGTGTGTGGAGTGTGTGTCAATCACAACAGAGCCGGCCAGCTAACCAATCAGAGCAGACATGGGCTCTGGTTTCAGACAGAGGGTGAAAAGAGGTGCTGCAAGAAAGAGCTTTCTGAACTTTAAAGCATGGAGACATGTAAGGAAAATAAATGCAAATATGAAGCTGAAATGTAGCACGATCTGTCCTCCAATAGGTTCACACCTTTCCGGTTGTTACACCACATCGTGTTGTAGTTGTAGATTCATATCCACACACAGACTGAAGAGTAACATTCATCTTGTCTTGTGTCTCCAATATGTGGATTTCTTTCTCTAAAAAGTAATAACAGCTGAATCAATGTAAGTGCATCACTTGTTAATTGTTTTGTTCCACGGGATTGTGATACTGTAAAGATGCATATTAATCATTTTTGAAGGATATGAAAGGGAGAGATGCACACTATTTTAACAACGCAATGTAAATACATGACATGATGCATCAAAATCATTTCAATGTTTTCTGTAAATGTGGTCATTTGATAAAAGACTCCATGTATCACTGCGGTGGTTTGGATCAATAGTACTCTTGTGAGGAGAGGGGATATGCAGCAAGGACACGGTATGATACATTGGAGAAATATATAAAAGTACGGAAGCTGTTATTGCAAAAAAAATTGATAAATATCCAGAGGAGTGTAATTTGACTGCTTCTGCTATACGCAAAGAAGGTATCACTTCTAAAACGTATTCAGAGCTGGAGCAATTTGTATTGGCTACTCAAGACATCCTTGAAATTCCTACTTGTCTTCAAATGTAAGTATAACCTTGGTGGCTGTTCAGGAAGCTGCAGTGATATCAAAGACTGTACCTTGAGTGATTGTGTGAGTGAGTGAGAGGCACAGCGAGCTTTGGAGACGACAGGGTTTCTCCTCTCTGGGGTAAATGTAGTATTCTCAACAAGGAGCGGCCTTTCTGCTATCTCTCTCGATGTCGGGCTCTATTTCCGTCTCCCCTTTTCCTTCTCGTTCACACACTCCATGTCTCCATAGGTCCCCTTCTGTCTCCTTCAGAGTCGTTTGCTTCTCAGGTAAAGTGTTGATTAGTACCGTGCTGGCAAATGGCGGGAGATTGGAGGTCGTCTGCTGGTGTGAATCCATGTTGTACACACACACACTCACACACTCTGTCGGCCAGGTCTGGCAGGAACAACAGAGATGGGGCTGGAGGATCAACATATATAACAATAATATATATATATATATTCTCTTTTTTTCTTTTTTTTCACTCAGATTAATAATTATAAGAAAGTACCAAAAAAAATAATAATAACAAACAAAAAAAATAAATAAAAAAAAATAATTTTCAGATTCAGAAAATGAAAGCCCTCTGGATAGAAAAAGTAGATTTGGAATTATTTTTAAATATTTTATTGATGGAAATGATAGTGTTTGATAGGAGTCAAGGGATAGGAATGAAAGACTCCTCTTGTTACCAGCGACAGTCCATTTAATGTTCATTATGTATAAGGTATGTTTATTTGTATAGCACATCTTCAGACACAGAGGCAATTCAAAGTGCTTTACAGTAACTCACTTAATAAGAAGACAACAGAAAGGAACACAATACATACACATAGTGGAATAACAGATTCATAAAAACCAAGCATAAAAGAGATACAGAATAGTTTGAAAACAACATTGTAAATACGGTCGGAGACATGGTCGGAGACATGCTCTGGGTAAGCATGTCTCCGTAACACTCGGACACAAGGCAGGACCTTGTATAAAGTGTGGTGACCAATAACATAAAACAACAATTCTGTTAATCACTTCCGGAAAATCAATTTATGTGTTGGTAAAAAGTTTCTACAGTTCCTTAGGTTTTCTGGAGTTGCTTTGTGACTTTGTGACTGTCATCATAGTCCACTTATCCACTGTTTTTACATCATTTGTTGTACCAGTTGTTGATAGTCAATATCAGGGATGGGCGGCAAATGGCGGCCCGCGGGCCCCATGCGGCCCCCACCTCCTCTTTTTGCGGCCCTCAGATGAATTTATAAACAACGTAATTCATTAAAAAAATATTTTTTTTTACATGTAGTACTGATACCGTCCACTAGACTCCTCGTTACGTCGCGAGCTGCGTTCATGATTTCAAATACCGCAAAAATAATCTGTGACGCATTTGTGTGTATTGTGTTTGTTTCCCGGGGAAACCCTCACAAGAAACACCGGCTGTTGTTATGCCTGCTGTGACGTTAAGTTGCCTCTTGTAATTATGCCTTTACAAGCTTACAAGTTGTATTTATCATCTGAATTTGGCGAAAAAAGTTTAATATTCTTAAAAAGACTTTGTTTATTTGAAATCAGATGAAAACAAACTGTCACGGACCCTGCCGTGTTATCTATGATTACTACACTTTTCCCCTTATTGTGGAATAAGGGGAATGCTGAGACTGGCTACAAGTGGTTTAGGTTCAAGTTAGACAACTAATGTCTGGGTTAGTGTTCATGACTTCATGTGTATGTCATCTTAATGGTTCATCTCAATACACACACAATTTCCGTGCTTTCCAATAGTTTAAAATACTTTTATTCCACTGTTTAATACAAACATGCCACTTGTAAAAATGAAATAACATTTCTGTGAACTGATATTTGTTTAGTGAGCTTATTAGGGGATGTTCCCATGTTTTGGGGATGTTCCCTTTGATTGTAAAATGTCAATGACGATGTCAGACTTAGTATATTTGTTAATAATTACAACACATGGAATTTGTGTGTGTGTGTGTTCCAAGTGAATCTGCGGCCCCCTGGTGGCCAGTACATCAATTATGTGGCCCCCACCACCATCAAAGTTGCCCATCCCTGATATAGATGAACCCTCCTATTGCCTTCGTTTCCCCCCAGCTTACTTTGGTGTTTTGGTTTTAACTGCTTAAACCATTAATCATCACCAAATTTCATTTAACACCCTTTCAAACTGTATATAATGTATCAGAGTACTGGTATACATGAGAAACTGCAGTAAATATACAAAGAATAGACACTGAACATGTATTGCGTGTGCCAGGTGTGATCCATGTGGGGGGAGGGGCACATAAGAGCGGGAAATGTTTCAAATTGTTCTGTGTGTGTGTGTACGTGCCATGTTTGATTCACATGGGGGGATGGGCACATAAGTGGGGGACACACATCTAGAGTATGTGTGTGTGTGTCTGTGTGTTTTATCCGATCCGGATGGTTACTAATTCCTTTTCTTTATGGCGGTCATTTTAGACCGGGAACACCATGGTGTTTCAAAGTTGACTAAATCATCCAGAATTCAACGAAAGTGTAGATCAGCAATTGTATGTTCAAATGTCTCCTGTGAAGGATATCATGAAGCCTGAATGAAACAAATGTAAAACAAAAAAGTTATGATTGATGAAAGTAGTAAATCGGTCAGATTTGACCCGAAGACAACAGGAGGGTTAAATGTCTTTCTAGAAACTGTAGTCATATAGCGGGACAAAATGACCCGACATATCACTTTATTTATATCCTCTGTAGACGTTTCCCTATTGAGTATATGGCCATCGATGCTAGTATTTTCAACACAGCATTTTTCTAAATGATGGTCCCATTTACAGTAGAATTGATGACAAAGCAGCCCATAGTGTGGGGTGTGGCTACCTTGTGATTGACACGTTGCTATAGTGTCGTCTTCTTTGGGTTTTATCTGTGTTAATCTTGAGCAGTGTGTTTCCGTGAATTGTCACATTTTGGTCGCCTGAAATATCTCGTTGAGTTTTCAGTTGTACTTAGTTCCACCCTCCCTTCCTTTAATGTGCCGAATGCTAGCAGGGACGCGAGCACGCGGCACCCCGACACAACAAGAAGCCAGAGGCAGAAACATGAGGATTTGCTTAACTTTTTCTACATTTTTGTCGAAACGAGCGACATTACAGTGCATGGTGAAAGAAAGCCTTGCCGTGTTTCTGCATTAAAGTTCAGAGTCGAGGATGGGAATAAAACGTTAGCGAGGAAATGTAAGCTTGTTGAACTCAGTGCCAGTTTCTCTCTCTCTCTCTCTCTCTCTCTCTCTCTCTCTCTCTCTCTCTCTCTCTCTCTCTCTCTCTCTCTCTCTCTCTCTCTCTCTCTCTCTCTCTCTCTCTCTCTCTCTCTCTCTCTCTCTCGTTGAGGACAGATTAACTGGTGCGCCATAAAGGTCACAATGGTGAAGTCCTCCCTGCCAGTGTCAGCCATGAGATTGGATTGGCCGGCTTTCAAAGGAAGGGATTACCATCGAGCCGGAAGCTAAAAGTAACCCAGCGCTGACGGCCCAGTTTGCAGCCAAATGACAAATTACAGCTGGTCTGGTTAGGTCCGTGGGCCAGCAACGTGTGTGTGTGTGTGTGGTGTGTGTGTGTGTGTGTGTGTGTGTGTGTGTGTATGCTCCTAGAAGCTGGCAGAGTTCTTACTCCATTATACAGACGAGTGCTTCTATTCTCTCCCCTTGTCCACTTCACACTCACTGCACACACACATCCAGAGTTGAAGTCCGCACGACTCCTCTGCCTTCGGGACAAAGACATCCACACACACACACACACACACACACACACACACACACACACACACCCCCCTCTAATCTTTGACATGCAACGAGACATGCCCTTGGAAGCCAAAGAAACTGGAGCAAATGAGACAAAGATGGACACAGGGGCAGGATGTTTGTTTCTTTTCACCGCCCTCCTTTTTGCTACGTGGTCGTCGATTTGTATTTGTGGAGAAGGTCACGAGACTGACACCATCTTTGGGTCTGTTCACTGAAAACAATCAGTGAAGCAGATGAAGCATACTTATAAGGATCCGAGAGGACGCAGCGAGAGGTTAGCTGAGGGAAACCGCGGCTAATTGTCACCGCACATTTCTACTAATTGTATTTATTTGCCTGTTGGCTCATTGAGCGCCTGTGTAACGCTCAAGCACCTGCGACCAGGTTCATTCATCGGTCAACGCTTCCGCTGCTCCTCCTCTGGGTCCCAACGTCTATGTCTGTTTGGGGCACGCCTGAGTTAGCATCTGTTGCCTTAAGAGGGTGGAAAACTGCTGAGAAATCACAAAGTTAGATGCACTCGACATGATCCCTGACTTCCTGGATTTCTACAAGAGAGAGATAAAGACTGCCACAGTCTGAGGGAACCGGGATGAGCAGAGGTCACACATCTTATATATCATATGTATATATATCATATTCTATTTTATATTAATGTATTATATGAATGAAATGAATCTGTATTCCTTGCAAAACATTTTTTTATTTTTATTTGTGTGTATTTTTGTATAGATGTTACAACTATACAGAGCTTTGGCAATACTGTATGTAAATATGGTCATGCTAATAAAGCTATTGAATTAAATTGATAAAATCTTTTTCTAAATCTCTGTCTTGTGATCACTTCAAGGTTCAAGGCTTTTATTGGTCATGCGTACATAGCTACAGTGTTGTTATGACGATGAAAATCTTAGGTCTTGCAGGGCTCACTGCGACAACATTGATGAACGAGTGTGAAGCTGACCGTCGAGCGGCCCGACCAAGCAAGGAGGCAGAACGTCCGAAATACAACCCGGTGTGGGCATTTATTACTCGCGGTAGTGATGTTACGTATTGCGCCGAGGCTTCGGAGCGTGTGTCGAGTAATCCTCGAAGCTTTTTGTGAAGCTTGTTTCGAGGCTTGTATCGTTTTGGGTCAGTGACGTCATCGATGACAAACGAAGCCTCGCTGCCTGTCGACACCACGTGACTGCTTCACGAAGCCATTCAGATCGGTTGAACCACGACGCTCATACCCATGGATGTATAATAACAATATTACCCCTCCTGTACCCGGGCCCGGTGACACGATGGAATCAAGAGAGCTCAGACCCTCACTCATATAGAGGTCGGAACATGTCATAAGTATAAATAGATACAAGCATAAATAAAAGTAGGAACAAAAACATCAATACATACAGGAATACATATGTTGCAGTGTTTTCAGGGAGCTTCAGCGTGTGTGCTGCGGCTCAGCTGGAAAGCAGTTGACTCATGACCGCAGGGTCCCTGGTTAGACGACTGAACAATATGTATTTGTTGTTGTTTATAAAAGCTACAGCTAAATGAGATAACGTAGTTAATGTATTCTTTGATATGGTTTAGCCTTTCTCCGGCTACAACATGGTTAAGTTTATGAATATTATTAAGGAATACAAATCCCTCTTTGCAATGTTTACCAGCCTCCTTAGGCTTTTCAATTACAATCATTCAACTGGAATACATACAATATTGTTAACATGAAAATATGATTTAATGTTCGTTGTTTAGAGTTATTCTAAGGCTTTACTCATTGGGGACTCGGTATGAGAGAGAGCACACTGTTGAGATGTCCAATCTGCCTGTTTTACACACTTTGACCAGCAGGGGGGGTTTGTGTTCAAATGAAGCCCACGATGAAGCCTCATGAGATGAACCCTTTTGCGAACCAATTGGCTGGAAAGCTTCAAAGCTTCATAAGGCTTCATCTCGCCATCACTATCTCACGGCCACATGACACAGCCTCAATCTCACTGTTCACGTGCGCACAGTCACCAGCCACGCGGATCTCACACACCAAACTAAACAGGAAACACAGAGCCTAAATACCCACACTAATTAACCCAACAAGACACAGGTGGGGGGGGGGAGACGCCAGGGGCACCAGGTGCACACAATCAACAGCAACAGACATTGGGAAAGGGAACACTTTTCAAAAATAAAACACGTGCAATATACAAAGCCCGAAGCCGCCAGTCCGCAGCGACGAAGCCGTCTTCGTCACAACGAGCAACACATTGTTTGAGGAGCACTTAAAATGTTGATTGCCATTGAATATGGAATACCAACCTGCGAAACTGTCACTTGTACCCTAGACAATTAACATAATTAAGTGCTTTTTCATGCATTTAGGATGAGTGGCAGACAGAATATATAACACTTAACAATTAAATCTGTATTCGGCTATTTCCCAAACCCACACTGCCATTGAAATGCACATTAACCCTCAATAATACTCAAATTAACTAATTACAATTAATTCATGTGGGATGTGCTGAATGCATTAGAGTTCAAATTAAAATATCTGATCGTTATGCTACACGTTTCCTTTGGGAGTGTTTATATTATAGATCGGTGCTCCGAGCAGCGATTTGGCATTTAATCCATAGCAGGTAAACCAGGTCGCTCACGTCGTTTTTGATTCAAGCTCACAAAGTGAACTTTTGAGAGCGTTAAAAGGCAAAGTAGGTAAAGAGTGGGTTTTACACATTTAAAAATACTGGGTAATCCTTTGCAAAATGTTGATTGCCATTGAAGATGGATTACCAACATGCGAAAGATTATTCACAAGATAAAGAGCCTTAAGGTCATTTCTACTTGAGATAAGATCTACAGGAGGTCGGTTGTTTGTCTGTCAGCAGGATTACATAAACACGACTCGCCGAATTGTCATGAAACTTTGAGTGAACCTCGCGGCATATAAGAACACTTCAATTTTGGAGTGGATGAAAATTACATGACGGACATTTGATTTATGATTGAATTGTGTTAAAGGTCCATGTCACGGCCATTTCTACTGATCATAGTTCCATTGTTGAGGTCGACTAGAATAGATTTAAATTGTGCAATTTTCCAAACTCACATTGGTTTCTCAAACAGCATCTCTGTATAGTATGTGTATTCACTCTCTGTCCTACACGGCTTGTTGGAGCTCCTGCCCCCCCCCTCCCTGTGAGCCCACTGTGTTCTGATTGGTCAGCTCGCCCACTCTGTTCTGATGAGTCCACCACCGTTACAGCGGAACATCAGGGATTATGTGTTACCATGACGTTTGTTAGAAACCAGAAAATGACACCATGACAAACGGATGAGAATGCTGCGTGGGGTCTGGGTGCCGTGTCGGCGGGACGTTGCGGGGCTCGCTGCAGTGAGGAGCAGACAGTGCGAGCTGTATTACTGGTGTCGTTTCCTGGTTGCTGCGTGGGGTCTGAGAGACAGCGAGACAGCGCCTGAGCACCATGGACGCGGGAAGGGGGGGTGCTGAGGGGGCTGCAGCACCCCCATCTGTGAGGCTCCACAAGCACCCGCACCCCCAAACGTGGCGCACCTACAGTGTAAGCGCGACACAGTTTCGCCGCTGCGAGGCTCCACTAGCACCCCCCCCCAGCGCGTCACAGTTTTGCCACTGAGAGTGTGTGTGTATGTGAAGAGCTCCACGGATTGGTCCATTGGGTCGTCATTACGTCACTTGGTTCCCGGAAGAAAAAAATGGAAAATGAGAAATGTCCAACGAGGCGCTCTGGGGCAGCACAGAGAGGTCTTCTCTGTGTTAGAGTTTTACTCGCTACATGGTGCACTTTGAGGGTTCGTGACCGGAAAAGCATGACATGGGAACTTTAACATTGCCAGAGCATTTGTGATGCATTCATGAGGTGTTAAAATGTAAAATGAAACTTGCTCCCGACTGGGAAATTCACGAGAACCATCTGCACAATGAAATACAACATATTTTCTTTGTCACTCACAACCCTGTAGTTTCGACCATCCGAGGGTCTTGTATTTGCTCCTTGGCCTCGTCTCAGTGGTGTTCAAAATGCACAATAAGGTGGAAGAGGTGTGCTAATGGTGAATCAGTCCCTGACTTCGCCCTGATTTCCATACATTGTACTTTTCTGTTTTGCCGCACTCCTTCTGCTGCCAGCTTCGTTTTCGAGTGGCACACACAACTTTCCAAAGGCTTTTCTGTGTGTTTGTAATGTTTATAAATGAGGCCTCGGGAGGATGTGGAATGGGCAGATGGCTTTGCTTCTGCAGAGGAATACAGGTGGGATGCTGCAGGCCACAGGTTATTGTCTCTTCAGTTATTGGTAACTCTCTGAAGAGCAGCAAAGCCAACAGTCAAAAATCTGACTCATCCTTCCGTTATTTCTCTCTGTCTTTCACATGAAATGTTTAAAGCAGCAGTATCCACACTCACACCTCCTCTCACACACATTATCACATGAGGTACATTTGCATATGAGCAGGGTTGGAAGGGTAACTTTAGAAATGTATTTCGAAACAATAGTAAGCTAATGTGAATATCAACATAAGATATGAAAGTAATGTAACCTGATACTTTCAAATACTTTTGGATAACCTCAATATCCAGAGCCTGGATACGGGTCCAGGTTCCTGCCGTGCGGACTGAGTCTTATTTATGATGGTCCTTGGTCTTGGAATGACCTTCAATCACGCCTCAAACTGACGGCACTTGTCTCAATAGCATGTTTTAAATTGAAGTTGTCTGAGGTCCTTACCACCAGCTGCTCTTGCAGTAATAAGTAGTGCCTTTCTTACTGTCCTAATGTGCTCAATGTAGTGACTGCTTTTTCGTCTTTTGTTTTCTTAGTTGTGTTCTCTGTATTTTACATGTCTGTGTTACGTGTAATAATGTGTAACGTTGCTGCCTTCTTGGCCAGGTCAGCATTAAAAATTAGATTTTATCTCAATGCTTTTTTATCTGGTTAAAGGTGGGGTAGGTAAGTTTCAGAAACCGGCTCGAGATACACTTGTTGTTATATTCCATGGAATGCTCTTAACATCCTGATAGCAATGAATATCTGAAGTGCTTTGACAAAAAATCCATAAAAAAATGTCATCTGTAGAAGCCGTAATACTGTAAAAAGTACAACCAATCATCTGAGCCGGGCCGGCTAAAGTAACTGGATGGCCTACCTGCCTGTCAGCCTTCCATCGGGGCACAAACTTATCTCGTGCCCTCATTGGTCATGTGCGCGTGTGTTGGGGGAGGGGCTCTGTGAGGAAGTGGCAGATTTTCTCCGGTTGTGTATTTTCAAATGCTAGCGATCTCGAGCCGGTTTCTCAAACTTACCTACCCCACCTTTAAATAAAGGTTAAATAAAAATACATGGAACAAAAAAATA
Source organism: Champsocephalus esox (assembly GCA_036324585.1). Classification (NCBI taxonomy): domain Eukaryota; kingdom Metazoa; phylum Chordata; class Actinopteri; order Perciformes; family Channichthyidae; genus Champsocephalus; species Champsocephalus esox. Next base: position 29,180,176 of record CM070488.1, on the reverse strand, counting down.
TCAATAAGATGATTTTAACTTTAGTATATAACGAAAGACAACAGAACGATGTGACCCTGTTTCCATTGATAGGAAAACCTGCCTTTCAAGAAGCATATTCAGACAGTAGCGTGTACACCAACGATGAAATAAAATCTGAGCTGACAGAAAATGCTCCGTTTTTGTTTAATACGCACAGTTAAGCTCACGCACACTATGTTATGACCATACAGGTTCACCTACTGAAATAAAAACAGAACAAATGAAGCAAAGAAAGTGAAAACCATCAAGCGGTAGGCGTATAGATTCACACTTAAAGTATTATCCTACAGAACAGTAAGGTTTACAGAGACGAGAAAGCATCGACCCTTTACATCAAACACGTTATGCTCTTTTTAGGTTTTTAATAACACTGTTTAGAGATGTACCAGTCATCAGATTATGTATTATGCGACTCTAAAGTCTCTCTTTTTGTATCCTGAATTAACGTAATCCCGTAAATGTTATCCGTTACTCCCCATTCTCCATATGAGTCGTTCTTTTGGTTGTTGTTTCTTAAAGATGTTTTTGTGGAAATGGGCTAGATGGCATCCCTAATCCCTACATATGAGTTTTTAAACAAAATTGCACCCTTATACTACCATCACAGCCTCTACATGACATCGCTCCCTAGCGTATCCCTATGTGAAGTTGTCTGGCTACGTGTGCCCGGCTATCTCTTTTTTTCCCCCAGTCGTGGTGGGAAAAGTGAGGGAAGACGAGTAAATATTGATGCACATTCTGTTCCCCCCCAGCCTCGGTCCATCTGGATCCACAGCAGCCTCTGGAGAACAAACAACCTGGAAGAACCCCCCCCGCCCGCCCCTTCACCAGACCTCCTCTTCATCCTCCCTTTCTTATCTTCGTCCTGTTAACTTGGCACGATCCACCTTTCTTCTCGTCGTTCCACTCGCGATCCTGGAAGACATACTTTGCTCACATTTCATGTACGTGTGCAGCAGACACAACCGATGCATTATAGATGAACATCCATGAAGCAGAGCTGCTGGTACACACATCCCTGAGCTGGGAGACGTTATGTTTTTTTCGCTAAGCGAACAGTTATGGTATTTTTAGATTTCACCCGAAGGGGCTTTCGCTGATTGTTGGAATTCAAGGAGCAACACAGAGTTCATTCTGCTGTATTGTCGCTGTTCAGCCTTAAGTCCATATGTATAGGCACAGAATCCAGAGGGGAAGCTGTACTATTCCCTGTTATCATCTGTCAAATAATAAAAATCTAAGCATGTCCAAAGCCTCAGAAGAATCTGGAGTATTTGAGGAAGCCACCGTGAAAGTGAATAGTAAAGTGGTGCCTCTTCGCCACAGCTCCCTCATTGCCTAACCTCTTTTCCAAGTTTCTTTTCTGGAGCTTCTTCTTCTTCTTCTTCCGTCTCTTTTATTAAACAGAGTCAGTTCTTCTTGTCAGAGTCCTCTCTCGCTCCATCACTTTTTAATAACCCTCCTCTCTTTAATGAGTTATGTTATGTACACAGGGGGCAGCGGCTATAGGGGCCAATTTGTGATTTCAGATCAGATCAGATCAGAGAAAGATGGGAAAATAAAAGAGGGGAGAAAAACACACACAGACACACAACTTCCTGCCTCCTTCTCTCCGGCTGCGCTCGCTAGAGACAACCCTGCATCTCATCTCGGCAGCTGGGGAATTGAGGCGCTCCCCGAGCCGCCATTTTGGAAGCATCTTCTGGAACAGCGCGTCACCGGAGAGAGCTCCTTTGAGATCGAAGGGTAGAAAAGATAAAGGAGAATGCTGATGTGTACCCGCTTGAGGTTAGTTAACTTTATACTTGTGGATAAGCCTAATGACGCTCGCCTGTACCCTTTTTTCTGGGTTGTGTAGATGTAGGAGTTGCAGAGATGTGAGGGATTTGGTAATGGGATGCAAGCTGTGAATATTCCCTTCTTTCACACCTGAGTGTATCCCTCCCGTGTCTGGATGAATCGGACTGGTTGTAAGGTTTGTTTTGCAAGGGTGACTCAGGTGTTGCATCAAAACACAAGGATTCATTCCCCTCTTTCCATGTTCTTAGTATGTCCAATGCAGTCAGGATGAAAACACCCAGGGAAACATTGCAGGTGTTTTGACTTATTTCAATCACACAAGATAGAGGCAAAAGTATGAAGAAACCAATCTAAAGCCCCGATCTAAACTCCAGATCTAAACTTAAAACTAAGCGGACTGTTCTTTTCTGTCAGGACGCCCCCAAAAAAAGTCTCCGTTGAAATTACTTCTCAAAACCTCTATAAGCCTTTTTCTGTTTTTCTTCTGGAGCACCTTGTAACCCTGTTTTGAAAGGTGCTAAATAGTAAAAGTTATATTTTTGTATCAGACGAACTTGGAACAAAACGGGCCGGATCCTCCTTAACCTGTTAAGCCCGAGAGACCCCGGTACCTGCCGCAACATCTTGCAGGAGGACTGAGGGCCTTTCCTCAGCGAGGAGGACCAGGCCTGATGGAGGAGCCCATGCTGGGCAAAGCTGATACCAACTGCTCAGGCCTAGTCTGTCACTTTATTTGACTAAATGTGTTTACTTATACATGTAATAGGTTTACACCTTCTGTCCATATGTGCTTTTTATTTAAAACATGTGATTAACTTTTGGTTCACATTTCAATAAATTGTATTTGCATTCCTTTTGTCCATTATTCTTACTGAAAATGTTAGATTACACATTCACATCTGACTGAAGATTGGCCCCATTTATTTGTGACGTTGCAAACTCTGTGGTACAAGGCACAAGTGATGTGAAGCTCATAAAGCAAGGCAAATAGAAATAATCAGCGGATGGAGTGCAGATGTGGAAATAGGTGCATTCCATCGTTTTTACAATAAAAATAGTTTCTTAGTGAATGTCTTGTACTGGTCTTAAAATCTCATAACATCAGCTTTTAATGATCCTCTTGGATGTTCTTCTTGACCCTCAGAGAAGGAGAAGATGTCGTGTCTTTCAGGCATGTCCTTTCCTAACAAAAATTACAGGAAACATAAAACATTATTGCAGAACAAGTGTGTTATGAAAGCGGTGTGTGTGTGTGTTTAGGGGCTGAAGATATCATTATTTTGTAATTGTAATGTTTTTTTTTATTTCAACAGAGAGCTACAAAGACAATCAGATTATGAATAAACAGTATGAAGTTCATCAACACTGAAATATATGTTATTATCAAAATAATATTGAACTGTTATCAAAACGTAGTGCAACTGTAGAAGCTTGCTCTGTTGTCTCACTGAAAGAATAACTTTTACCACGTTTTTTACAGACAATATTGAGAGATAAATAGTAGCAGTTCTCACTATGTGTTAAATATCTTTGCCTTCAATACATTTACATTCGAAAGCTGACAAAGTCATATTGCTAAATATCTAAATGTGACTTTTTGCATGGAAAAACCCCTCAACTTAACTGATGTGTAGGTGATCTAGTATTTAGTATTGTTTAATGGAATGTATATCAGTGTATTCAAGTCAATACTTCATTCATTTAAACCAATATCTTTCTTGATTCTTTGTACAGTATGAAAAAAAGAGTCTTTGTACCTGAGCTGAATTCACTGCTGTGAGGAGTCCAGTTCTGCCTCTCACTCACTCTCTGGTCCAGCCTGTCTGCATCACCTGGACACCTTAAACAAACAGATATATGTAAAGTACCATGTGTTATGATTCTGTTTAGTTGTATTTTTGTTGTGTGCTTTTGTGTGCTATTTCCTGTCTCACCCCTCTCTTCTCTGTGTTCCTCTGCAGGGCTGGTGTGTGACGGGGAGCTGGCTGGCTCCTCCCAGTAGCAGACGAGGCACACCTGTTTCCACTCACCTCTTTACCTGTAGCTATAAAAGCCCGGTCCTCACGCCACTTCCCTGCCAGATAATTCCTCTGTGTTTCGACCCTCCGGTGTGTCTCGCTGCTCTCCTCTCCTCCTCCTCCTCCTCCTCCTCCTCCCCTCCTCCTCCTCCTCCTCCTCCTCCTCCTCCTCCTCCTCCTCGTTGGGATTTATTGGTTGGATTTTTGCCAGCCAACTTCCGGACTCCACTGCCATATTTTGTGTTCTCTGCTTGAATAAAGCTTTTTGTTTATTGACCATCTCTCTCCAGTCTTTTGCTTTGGGGTCCAAAATTCTATAGGCCGTAACACCATGTGTACAAACAATATAACTGATTCTCTTCTGTTGAACATGTTGGATTGTGTATTGTCCGAGTCAGGGTCCTTTTTATTTTACTGTAACTTTGTTTATTTGATACCCATTTGGTAATGCAATTAATAAAAACAGATTTGGGTTCGTTCTTCAGATGACTGTGACGTTAACGTGTAAGCTCAATAATGAACTCCAGCTCAACCAAACATATTGTAATATCTAAGTAATCATCTTGAAATATGACATTAATAATTGTAATATACACACATCTTATTGTGAGGTTGATTTCACATACACTACTTCGTCATTAGCTTGTCTATATACTTGAGCATAGCCAATTTAAATTAACCTTAGCGATGCATACAGTTCCTCATAGGCTAATAAAATATCTCTGTACGTTACAAGGATGTAACCTTATTTTCATCAACCTCAAACAGAAGCCGTTTGTTCAACAGTATTATCCCACTTAATGTCTATTTCGTTTTAACCTTTATATATACAGTCTATTATTTTAACTTGGAGGCTACGATTAGCATCGTTAGCACCAATGTAACTACCACTCGCTACACGCTAACCCAATCCTTAACATTAATTACGTAGCTGATTAAAATCATTAACACATAAATAAAGCACTCAAATTTAACTTGCCGCATTCATGCGCCGTCTGTTTTAACCGCAGAGCGAGTCACAATAGTTCGATATATGAGCATGAAGAACAAACAACCACGGCCGGCTTCAAGTTGTGTTCCCTGGATGAGCTGAGCAGGCAGAGTCCCTGTAGCTAGCTTCACGGAGCAGCTAGCGGAGAGACAAGAAGCTAACAGCAGCAGGCACTTGACAGAGCCGTCACTCAATGTGACCACGCCCTAATTTATGCAAAAACGTTAAGACCTAATTTAAATAAAAGGGTCGTGTTAGAAAACAATTCACTCACAGATCCATAATCATGAAGGTGGAATCTAACTATATCGATAATAAAATGTATGGAGCCAGGGGTAGAAACATGTTTTTTTCTGCTGTAAAGTTGGGCATTTTAACATAACATGGGGGTCTATGGAAATTGCTCCTTTCTGCAGCCATCGCCTATCGGCCAATATATGAACTGCAGTGTGTGGCACTTATTGGCGTCCCGGCTATTCCCCAGAGTTTGCCCCTTGCTTCACTCTCATGCAAAACTGTGTACGCGAAGCTCCCACCTTTTTGTTTTACCATGTGTGTGAGTGGGGATATTCCCCTTCGATTATATTGGCTCTAACGGTCAGAAAGAGATGTCAATCACCAAAATCGACCAATGGGTTCCACAGAACTCCCTCCTGGCTGGTCTACCTGCATGCGCCATCCGACCTCTGCAGCTCATCCAGAATGCAGCGGCTCGTCTGGTCTTCAACCTTCCTAAATGTTCCCACACCACGCCGCTCCTCCGCTCCCTTCACTGGCTTCCGGTAACTGCTATAATCCACTTCAAGACAATGGTACTTGCGTACCATGCTGCGAATGGATCTGGCCCTTCCTACATCCAGGACATGGTTAAACCGTACACCCCAGCGCGTGCACTCCGCTCTGCATCAGCCAAACAGCTCGCTGCACCCTCGCTGCGAAGGGGGACCCAAGTTCCCATCAGCAGAAACATGTGGGTTTGCTGTCCTGGCTCCAAGATGGTGGAATGAGCTCCCATTGACATCAGGACCGCAGAAAGCTTACAGGCCTTCCAGACTGAAACTCATCTCTTTCGACTCCACCTCGAGCGATAGAATTACTAACAAAGAACTGCTAATAATATATAATAGTATCTTATATACTAATACAGGACTGGCTTATCTAAAGCCAGTTGAGAAGCACTTGAAATACTTGGCTCTATGAAGCCTGATGTACTTATGATTCTGTTTTCTTCAAGGTTGTATCTTCCTGGTCGAATGCACTTATTGTAAGTCGCTTTGGATAAAAGCGTCAGCTAAATGTAATGTAATGTAAAGAGAAACGGTAAATCCCCATTTCTACCCAAATCACCTCAGAGGTGGAGTTTCTTTTGCTAAATCTCTCTAAAAAGGTCAAATGTCACTTGTTTTCCATCAATCTTGATACAGGGTACTTATTATATGTTGTACTTTGGATTCCTAAAGCTTTTAGTCTACCTTACCATCATCCAAGGTTAGTTTTCACTATAAGTAAAAAATTATCTTTGGACGGACACTATAATTTACAGTTTTTTACTATGTTCAATCTGAATTTTCTTTAAAATAAAAAACATTTATATTGTTCTGACTCTTCTACATCCAACTCACAGGTTTATCATTGCTTTGAGGAAAGATATTATTAATGTAACCCTTTTAGAAGGGAAGATTTGATCATTTGTTCTGGGAATGTCAGTTTTGAGCCTGAGAGCTGAAAAACAGGCTCAGGGCTAAATTGGTTAAGGAGCCTGAAGCTGCAAAATGGATGATTAATTGTGTGTTTCTGCCGGTAGTGCCAGCGTAAATGCAACAAACGAGAATCCAAAGGTACACGAGCTAAACAATGAGAAATAAATGAACAGAAAACCGCTGCCAAATATTCCGTGTTTTCATAGCATTGTACTTTAGACAATTTATATTACAGCATTACAGGTCTCCTATTATGCTATTTTCAGGCATATATTATGGGACTCAGATATATACAAATATGTAAAAAACATGTCTATGAAGTGTTTTGCTCAAAAGCTAAATGCCGCCGTGATTAAACGCCATCATGTTCCAAACCACATCAAGGATTAATTCTGAAACAGTATTCAAGAGTTCAATTGCTTTTTCTCGCGCAGGTTTACCACAAGGTGAGTTCATTTTTTCATTTCCTGCTTTTCTCTCTCCAGTACAGGTTAGCTCTGAGTGTTAGCGATGGTTGCTAATGTAAACAAACAACATACGTCCAAAACAGTCGGGCATTGTTTCTGATAGCAATGTTTCTGATTGGGCCGTGGATCCACATTTCCGATATTACGTCATATCGGACACAAATCTGGATCCGCTCCGTTGTACCCCCGTTTTTAGAGATTTGGGTACGGAGGAAAAGAGAGAGGGTTTGTGAGTTCCCCGACACACCGGGAGACACATATTTATGTATAAAAGACATACAAAAGTGAATGTTGCATGATAGGAGAGCTTTAAGCATGGTTTTTATATAATTATAATTTCTCTTGGAGTCACGGTCATCCACTCGTCATCGACCCTGGAGCTGGTTGCCATTCAGTGTGTCGTGAAGGACACTTGAGCAGGGCGAGTGTTTGTTGTCGCATGGCTCTGAACTCTTATCGTCTGTTTAAATGACGGCCTACGCTCCACTCCACTCGGTCGCTGCTCAGATTATTAGAGGCTCGAGCTTTGTTCTAAACGATGAGTTTCTGCTCTCCAGGTGTACAGCCTGAGGACATGTCACCTTAGTCTGAATGCACAACGTATAATTGCAGCTTCTACATTTTGCGAAGTAAAAATAGAAGCATTATTAAAATCTTTTTCACAAAGTGTCTGCTGTTGGAGACCAAACTCTGCCGCAAGAGAGCATTGTAAAGCTCAGGAATGCAAAAACTAGCAGCAGGTTATTAAAAAACACCTTAATTTATCATCGTTCCCTTTTACACATCTTATTGTGGCGCCGTTGGCTGTGTATGCTGTTCAATCGTGGCAAAAGGCAAACAGGGAGATCTTTTCTGATCTCCAGGTTCATCTACCTAATTGTTCTGCTTTTTTTGGGCAGGTAATAATAACGTCACACTTTGTTGATCCCTGGGGAAATCCTGTTTCGCCTCTCAGAGATTAGAGGTCAGGGTTAGTTATGGAACAGCATCCCTGGAGCAGAAAGGGCTTCTATGAATTGCTCAAGGACACTTTCAGCATTGCAGACGTGTGGTTTAAAAATATGTTCTAGCTCAAGGGCGTTCTTTAGATTTGTTACAGAAGCAGTATGTTTGGATAGGATGACATTTACACTGGATTTACCAGCAAGACATTTATTGCTCGACATGGAAATCAGTTGTAGGAATTAACTGTGTGCTTCCCGAACAGAGAGGATCCAATCATAGATTAGCAACCGTAACTAGGAGCAGTGCGTCTGTCAAGCTTTGGATTTCTCCAGAAGAGTCGTGCATCAGACGAAAGCGATACTGCAAATATAAATATCTTATACCAAACATACTAGTAAAACCTAAGAAATGGACGAAACTGTGTTTATCTGGTTCAACATACTGCAAACATTAGCTTTTTCAAACAAGCTACGCCGATGTCAATCTATACTTTGTTAGAATGAATGGTCTGATAATAACTGGACACTGCAGTATAACAACAACAAGGCCATAGGGAGGCGTGTGGTGTAGTGGGTTCTCCATAGGTGTTCGGATCAGGGGGTCACAGGTTCAAACCCCACTGCAGTCAGCATGTCGTCCCTGGGCAAGACAGGGCCTTCTTGCCTCATTGTATCACAGTAAGATTTATAAGTGCCGTGTTGTATATGAAGGCACTTCATGCTATGGTTTTTAATGAAGTGAACGTATCTGTTTGCGACTAATGAACATGAATGTTAGCCTCGTTGACTCTTGCAAGATGAGCTCATGTAGCGGTAGCCCTGTTCATGGCTGATTTGCTTTAATGAAGTCAGTGTGTTATGGATTCCAATGGATTCCAATGCATACAATATATCTCGCATTTGTATGTAAATTGAGCCGACTGGGTCTGAATAAACCAGGCTGGACGAAGACCTCATCGGCATTATATTTATAACAATGTATGCAGGTATAGAAGCAAACATATGTACACAAATTAGTGATCATTTTGGGACTGTGACCGTAGTTCTTCTTTGTGGACTAAACTGTTTCGCTAGCTTTTATGAATCATACATTTGCAAAGATGCATCAAACCCTCTACAGGTGTCAAACTTAAAAATGAAGCACAATAAAGATCTCCAGCAGTTTCTTAAATCTTAAATTATATTAATGAGCTAAATGAAAACTGTAGATGCTAGCTGTTGAAAGTATTTAGCAGCTAACTAGCCTTTCCCGCCCTCACTAGATTGTAGTAATCAAACTAGCTTAAAGGGAGAATGAATATTGAACTTCAATAGAATATTTTAACTCCAATAGATTGCTAAAGTTGCTCTGTATCTGCTTGAGGTGTACATTAGCTGCTGCTTGATAACACAATTGTTAACAATGAACTTGAACAAGCTTATTTTAATCTCCCAAATCTAACATTATATTAATTATCTAACTACCTGCAGCTGATGAAATCTGTCAGCAAAAGTTTCCCCTTCAATTTACAAAAAGCATTTGCCAGCTCAAAACTGAGAACTTTACTTGAATTGAGAAGCCTGCTTTCCTTTCTAAAAAGGGACCCATTGTTTTCAGCATGAATTTTGAGTTGTAGTCTGCCACATTTCTTGCTGTAAACTGCATATGCCTGCACCGTCATGCCCTGATTCAAACTCGCCACCCAGCACTTTGTGTGAGTGCTGGAGTTTGCAGCATCTTGCATAATTGTTTATAGTCAAAATGTGGATAAATTGCACACACTGCATTGCATCTCTTTTTTTACTCGGATAAATGTTGTAGCACCCGGTTGTATTCATCTAAACATTTAAGTGATGGTACTTCCGACATTATAGTATATTTTCAGTGGTGACAGATTGGCTGTGCTCGCTCTTGAACTAGGCTGCTAAATGAGGCTCTGAGGGGCCTGACCCTTCTGTCTAACAGCCCGCTCTGAAACTGACTGCACAGGAGGGACCGGGGAGTGATGGAAAGGCAGTCTGCTCCGACCTAATGGCGTCATCTGTTGAGAAAAGGCTGTGCCGTAGCCCTGGCCTGCTCTGCCCCAGATGCATTATTCTGGTTTGGACTCTTCAGGAGTCCTAGGCGGTCTGACATCAAAGGGACAAGGGACACTTTTCTTGCTCTAGTTGTTGATACACATTAGTTGGCAGCAAGCCTGAGGTGTCAGTTTTGTTTTGTCTCAAAATTGCAGTCGAGAGCAGTTTCCATGGCTGTGTAGTTGGTGGTTTCATAGATACAGGTGTTGGACATCATGTGGAATGGTGGGCAGACAAGTGCCTTGAAGGGCCAAGAGACTGCATCGTGTCCTTCCACAGACTGCACCAGGTGATTATTTCTCACCATCTCTGGCTTGAATCGCTACCAGAGCCTCTGCTTGGAATAAAAGCTACCGCCTCCTGAACGTGGTAGTTGGAAACCCACTGCTGTTGAGTGGTGAGGCTTTTGAGAGTGAACCAGGGGCCAAGGAGAGAAAGTCGAGCTCACTCCTGGCCACAGAAGGGTGAGTGACGTGAGATGACACATGGACAAACATCATGCCAGTGACATGATGACAGCAGGGCCAGAATGATGGCTCTCAGCACCTCATTCTCCATTTCAGGGCTGTCCATCCATTTGCCATAGAGGGCCATGTGTTTGGAGATGTTCTCTATCACCATAGTTTATGAATGAGCAGGGCGAGATTATTTCTGACGAGAGGTAGTCAGTCAATACATCTGTGGATGCACCTTTATGGTACATGAATACCTGCACTTTGTTTCATTTTCCTGTCAAACCTTTTTATTTAAAAGCGACATTTAAAATGATCACCCAGTCTCTTGACTCATTGTTTTGGTTTTATGGCTTTTCTGTTTTCATTCAGTCCCCCTGTTCTACTTAGTGCCATTTTTAGGCAAGCACGGCTCTGACACAGAGGAAAAACCTGCCAATCACTATATATATATATATAGACATTTTTATTGATTGGGATAAACCCCTTGAGATGCACCATCTCATTTCCAAGGGGGTCCCGATAATAGTAACAACTTACAGACATACATAAACAAAAAGACAAAAAGCAAAACATGACACACAAGACAAACCATGTACAGTCTGTTAAGTAAAATGCAAGCACTGCATACAATCATTACAATTTGAGACAGTCAAGCAAATCAGTTTCATCAATATCAGTTATAACAAATAGAGACCAGTTGAAAGTGAGATGATAATGCATGTTTAAATAAACCCAATGATGCAAGAGATCTAATAGCAGCAGGTAAAGTATTCCTGTCTGTTGGGGCTTTAAACATGAACGCTCTTCTGCCAATACATTTTTTGCAGATCGGACAGAGAAATAAATCTGAACAGAATGTCTAACTTGATGAATTGGCGAGTAGGGTACAAAATACTGCTTTAAATAAGGGGGATAGTTAAGATAAATGCATTTAAATATCAGCTGAAGCCAATGCATGTGTCTTCTTACATTTAAAGAAGGCCATTTAAGTTGGTTATACATTGTGCAGTGATGTGTACGAAAAGGACAACCAAGAACAGATCTGCATAGTCTGTTGTAGGCTATGTTGAGTGGAGCAAGATCTGATGTATGTGCATTTTGGTAGACAACATCACAATAGTCCATAATCGGAAGAATAAGTTGAGAAGCAATTCTCTTTCGGACACTGAGCGTAAAACAATTGCGAGAGCAGTGTAAAAGACCAATTCTGTAATTGACTTTTTGTATTACATGCTTTATATGTAGTTTAAATGAAAGTTCAGAGTCTAGCCATACACCAAGATATTTAAAGCTATCAACTTTATGCAGAGAAGTGCCATCCTTACATGTTATTACTACATTAGGTTTGGATTTGAGCTTCTGCCTGGTACCAAAGACCATGGTATAATATTTTGTTTTGTTAAACAGTTTATTGTGTGATAGCCAATCAGATGTGGATGTATATATGACATTGTCATCAGCATAAAGGTGAGTACAACAATTAATGAGACAAGAAGATACATTTTATGTAAATAGAGAACAGAAGTGGGCCCAGAGTTGATCTTTGGGGTACACCCTTTTGTTGGATCAACAGGTCAGACTGTTTTCCATTAACAACCACACATTGCTTTCTACTGTGAAGGTACGAGTTAAACCATAACACTGTATTATTAGAAAGGCCAATGCCGTGAAGTTTATCCAAGAGCAGATATCGATCAACAAAATCAAAGGCTTTTGTCAAGTCAATAAAAATGGCACCTGTGAGTTCACCATCATCTGCAGCAGACTACAAGTAATTCGTAAATGTAAGTAGGGCAGTTGTTGTGAAGTGATTAGGCCTGAAACCAGATTGAACCGGAGATAAAATATTATAAGTATTGAGATAATGTGACAGTTGATTATAAATTATTTTCTCCAAAACTTTGGAAATAGAACAGATTATAGAGATTGGTCTATAATTATTTGTATCAAGTAAATCACCACCTTTATGCAGTGGAATGATGCGTGCACATTTCCAAATAGTCGGCAACTCACAGGTGGACAAAGACAGGTTGAACAAATCAGCAAGTGGGTACATGAGAATATGGGACGCCAATTTTATGAACCTGTTTTCTATACCATCGAGTCCTGCACTGCCATCCACTTTTAATTCAGTGATAGCATTATGAACTTCGTGTGGTAGAATCTTCTTAAAAGAAAAAGAACTGTTACAGTATAAAATGGCAAAATGAAAAATGTAGATACTAGCTGTTGAAAGGTTTTGGCAGCCAACTAGCCTGGTATTTCCCTCATACTGTAAGTTGGTGGAGAACAAGACTGAGGTAAAAGGAGACTTATTATTGGCCTTTCCTAAATCAGAAAAGGGCTCTTCCGTTGCGCTAGATGGGTGAACATATTATCAAAACCGAGACAGGACATCACAACTGAAAAAAGATCTGACATTTGTTTGAAGAGTATTCAAAGGTCTATTACTTTGAGTTAATTCAAATGGTTACATAACTTATTGCCTTTTTAGTAGCTTAAAGGTGGGGTAGGTAAGTTTGAGAAACCGGCTCGAGATACACTGTGTATATCCATGGAATGCTCTTAACATCCCGATAGCAATGAATATCTGAAGTGCTTTGACAAAAAATCCATAAAAAACGTCATCTGTGGAAGCCGTAGCGCTGTAAAAAGCAAGACCAATCATATGAGCCGGCCCGGCTAAAGTAACTGGATGGCCTACCTGCCTGTCAGCCTTCCATCTGTGCACACACTTATCTCGTGCCCTCATTGGTCATGTGCACGTTCGTGTGTGTTGGAGGAGGGGCTCTGTGAGGAAGGGGCAGATTTCTTCCGGTTGTGTATTGTGTACCAACCCACCTTTAACAAGTAATCTGTGACGATTTGGTTGAATAAAGTCTACAAAGAACTTTTGGAAAACCATTTTCAACTTTTTTAGCGTCACACTTTGTTATCCTAAGTTTAAAGTAAGTTAAAACTCTATTGTGGGTCAATCATAAAATGATAACGAAAGATACATTTAAAAAAAACTTCTGTATATATTTAGCTGGTTTCCTGTCCTCCTTTCCTTTTTCTTCCATTCCGTCCATTTATCTACAACCTCTCCACCCTCCATTATGAAGCTGTATCTTTCCGTCTCTATATGCGTAGGATGCTTTCTAACCTCTCTGGCCAGAACAAAAATGTTCTGGGCTGCATCCCAACTCCAGCATGCAGGGCCAGTTGGGTAGCTCGCTCTGCCAAGCCTTCACTACCATCCCCCTCTCCCTCCTTCACCTTTGGCATTAAGTACGTTTTTTTTACGTTTTTCTCCATTGACAGGAAAGACTTCTTTAGGGCCGGATTAAAAGGCCTCCAAAACGATCCTGATAGGAGGCATCTGCCAGCTGATGTTACCAGGTGATATGTCGCAGTGCTGACGAGTGAAGTGAGGATGTGGGGGGACAAAAGTGGAAACCTCTGATTGGCTTTGACTGAATGTGTGTGTGTGTGTGTGCCTTCTTTGTCCATGTGTGTTGTAAAGGGCATTTTGCACTGCCCAGAGATGAAAGGATCGCTGTTGTTCGTCTCCTCTTATGATGGTTGATTAGAGTGATGTAACCAAGTGAAAGGAAGCCCACTCACACACACAAAACAACAAGACCATCAATGTAAAGAGATGTGTGTGTGTGCACGCGCGCATGCACACACACACACACACACAGGCACAGGCTGGCTGTATCAGGATTAATCTAATGCATCCATTTGACTGCCTCTCATTAATGCAGCAGAAGTTTCCACCTTACTGTCAATTGGCAGATCACCACCTGGCTCATTTCATCATTAGTGCCCCGATGTTGTGTGTGTGTGTGTGTGTGTGTGTGTGTGTGTGGTGTGTGTGTGTGTGTGTGTGGTGTGTGTGTGTGTGTGTGTTAAGTAGTGGGGGGTGATGCTCTAATGGTGAATGAGTGACCCATCCAGAAAAGGTCAGCAACACTACAGGGCAGATATGGAAAGACGTCCTCCACTCCACCAACTAATTAAATGTCAGTGAGTCAGATACGATAGAAGAGAGGCAGGGGGGAGACGAGGGTTTGGGGGAGGGGGGGGGGAGAGAGAGAGGCTGGTAGACGGCGAAGTGGACCTGGCTGTAAATGTCATCTGTTACATAAGGTTTGAGTCTTTGGCAGCTGAGAGTTCAGGGATGACAAGGTGAGAAAACACTTTGCAATGAATGGTTTTCGATGTTGTGACCAGCAGGGACTTTTTTATTTAGTCGCCATTTTGGTGCTAATGGGAATGGACAACAGCAGTTGTTCATCTTGAGAGGATACCAGTGACTGTTAACGGAAACCATCACTAAATACATTAATCGACAACTTTTTTTTTGCCATGACTAACACGAGACGAAGAAAAGTACAATGTCATTAAACACTAAGATGTCAAACATGTTGAAAAAAGGGAACAATAGCAATTTTGACAGGAAGACTTATATAGACTTGTATAATAATATATATATACATATATATATATATCAAATATTGAACAGATTATATATGTGTAAAATGTCCAGCAAGGTTTTATTCCAAGAGAAACTGGAGCAGAGAGTTCCCTTCCAGCCAGAGGTGATTTATTGTACAGAGTTATTGCAGCGGTCAGCAGTCAGCAGTCTGTTGGAGAAGGAGCTCTGCTGACTGTCCAGCTGCAGGTGGAGAGGATGGGTGGGGTTATCCATGATGGATTCAGTGTCCTCCTCTCCACCACAGCTTCATGCCGATGACAGACCCAGCTTTCCTGATCAGTTTATTGATCCTGCTGGTGTCCCCGGCTCTGATGCTGCCCCCCCCCCAGCAGACCGCAGCAAAGAAGAGTGCACTGGCCACAACAGATAGAAGATCTCCAGCATCTTGCTGCACACGTGGAAGGATCTCAGCTTCCTCAGAAAATAGAGCCTGTTCATCCCCTTCATGTACACAGCGTCAGTGTTGATCCCCCAGTTCAGTCCGTTGTCTGAGTGCACTCTAAAGGTGTTCACAGTTTCCAGCTATAGTGTTATATTAAAAAGTTTAATTTCTATATTAATTTAGAGATCACATGAGATTCCATAAATGAGGTGTGCTCATTGCAGTGGCTATATGCTGTATGGTTGTTGCTACTGTTTGGCTGCTGGGGTAGTGGGTGACTTCTCATTAGTGTTTGATTGTTGTACAACGACATAATAATTGATCAACTACCTGTTATGTGTAACATGTAGTGAAACATCTGTTATGGAAATTGTGAGATCAAATGTATTAACATTGCTGACTGTAAGCTGTATTCTGAAAATGTCATGTCATGTGGTTTGACTGATTAGCTCAAATCCCTGGAGAGACCTTTGCATGTGTGTGAGCGATCAACGGATGTTTTTGCAAGGGGGTTTGAGGACACAACAGGAAGTTCGGATAGTCTGTTTCCCTGCTGCTCTGTGGAGGGTGTGAGTTTTGCATACGGTGCAAGGCGGTCTCAGCTGACCTAATCAAATGTTGTAATGTAACGAAGCTTTGACAAGAGAGACTGTTTCACTCAGAACAGGACGTGCTCTTTGGAAGAGACGTCATACTTGCACACACACACACTGTAAAGAGAGGGGATGGACCAGAGGAAATCAACACCAGCTGACTCACTGCTTGGGGGTCGCCCAGGAGTGAACAACGAATCAGAAGATATGAAGGGAGGAGCAACCACACAACCCATCCCCACTTATGTGTATAAATACTGTAACATTTAAATACTGGACACTCTCGTTCTGACTGGCTGTAGTGATACGTATATCGCACGGTGATCCGGGGTACTCTGTATTTTGTACGTATTTCTGTACTGTTGCCTTTTACCAGTAAACTCAGCGTATCTCATATCTCGGTGTCTGAGTCCTTCTTCTTATAGCTGTCTGAGTCCTTCTTCTTATAGCTGTCTGAGTCCTTCTTCTTATAGCTGTCTGAGTCCTTCTTCTTATAGCTGTCTGAGTCCTTCTTCTTATAGCTGTCCGCGTCCTTCTTCTTATAGCTGTCCGAGTCCTTCTTCTTATAGCTGTCCGAGTCCTTCTTCTTATAGCTGTCCGAGTCCTTCTTCTTATAGCTGTCCGAGTCCTTCTTCTTATAGCTGTCCGAGTCCTTCTTCTTATAGCTGTCTGAGGCCTTCTTCTTATAGCAGACCACTCATCAAGGGACGGCGCGGAGCAGAGGTGAACCTTCCACCAGCACCATTGGGTGGTGCTCCAACAACTCCCAGGTACTTGTAGTCCTCCACAACAGCCACATCCTCTCCCAGAATGCACAGGGGTGGAGGAGACGTCCTCACCCTCCTGAAATCAATGACCATCTCTCTGGTCTTGGCCACATTCAGAATACTCACAACACAAGTCCATTGGCAGGTCATCCGCTCTTCCAGAAGTGGTTGTGCTTCTTGTTGCTTCTGGCTAAAATGAACATAATTAAAGACATTTTGAGGGTTTAAAATGTGCTGTAATACACAACACATTATTTATTCCTAAACTTGCAGAAAGAAAAACTAAAGTGTGACATTTAATCACATATTTATATATCAAGCTTATACACTTTGAATTCTTGTTGGCCAATGATACGCATACCCTTTGAAGATGAGCTGGGAAGTTGAATATTGTTGGCACAACACCATCTTTAAGCTGGACAGTCTGCCCCGTCCTGTCAAAGTCCTCACTCCTGAAGTGCTCACAGCAGAGCAGTGTCCTGCCAGAGGAAACAAAACCGTCCCTTCTTAGGGCAACTTCCTACTGCGACTTCCCACTGCAACTTCCCACTGCAACTTCCCACTCCCACTGCCTCCTCCTCTCTCCGGTTTTGGGAAACCTTAAAAACATGAGAAAGGTGGCCAGATATATAAATTATTGTCAACATTTTCCGTCCTTCTTTCCTTTAACATTAAGGGTAAGGACAAAAATACACACCGAAATTATCATATTTTGGGGTAATTGTATGTATGTATGTATGTATGTATGTATGTATGTATGTATGTAGATGTAATGTATGTGTGTATGTATGCATGTATGTGTGTATGTATGCATGTATGTATGTGTGTATGTATGTATGTATGTATGTATGTATGTATGTATGTGTGTATGTGTGTATGTGTGTATGAATGTATGTGTGTATGTGTGTATGTATGTATGTAATGTATGTGTGTATGTATGTATGTGTGTATGTATGTGTGTGTGTGTGTGTGCATGTACTGTATGTATGTATGTATGTGTGTGTGTGTGTTGTGTGTGTGTGTGTGTGTGTGTGTGTGTGTGTGTATGTATGTATGTATGTATGCATGTATGTATCCTTTAAGAATAAAAAAACCACATTAAGAGTTATACAAAAGGTGTCCAAAAGAAACATTAAATAATTGTGTGAAGAAATGGTAGCAACCTATTCTAAAGAGGCTGGGTCAACAACAATCTTGCAATACTATGATCTCACATAGCCCCACTGATCCTGTGTAGCAGGACTTGCAATGTACATACATCCACTAAGTAATGAACGATTATCCTAGTTGTAATCATAATATTGTCATATCTTACACGTGAAAGGTGATTCCATGGGTTCTTGTTTCCAGACTACGTGATTAGAGCATCCGTAGGCTGCACAAAATTCAGGCATAGTCAGGAAGCCTAGTTCTGTAAACACAAAGCCAGCAATTTCCTGTATAATAATGCAAGATGTTTTTAACAAGCCAAACCACTTGGAAGAAATCATGTGTAACTTAAGTTGTGTTGAAAAGAAAGAGCAGTTCTGCCTCTCCCACTGGTGTAAAGTTGCTGGGTCAACTTTGTAATACTCTCACTCACAGCCTCTTGTTAAGCCAGCTAATAAATACAACCACATACACAAAGAAAAGCTGCAATTTCAACATGTCCAAGCATCCTGTATCATAGCCATGCTAATCACGTTTATAATAAACCAAACCGTTTGTAAATCAGTCAAGATTTCAGAGAGTATTTTTGTGCAGATCACTCACCTTACAAGTTACACCAGCTACCATATGGGCTCAGAGCAGTCTCATAATACACACATGCACACAGAAGGATTCACACTTGTGTTTTTCAATGCACACACAAATATGTTCCGTTTCATATTCATGTAAATAAAATCCAAACACAGAAAGAAGTTTTACATGTATATTTTTGATCCACACATATTTGGTTTCCGTTTAAATCCCCTGACCCTGAAAACACAGACCGCTTTCTGTGCACGGATCGCTGTGCATTCGTGTGTGGGGTTTTTGAGACTCCCCTGACGGTCAGCCGATTCGTACTTGTAATTTCTCTCATCTATAGCCAATCAGATGTCTCCTCCAGTCTAAGCCAATCACATGAGCGCGCCCCCACGAGGGTAGATTTCTTGCGTTCATGACACTTCATATAGGCTACGCATTTTGCGCAGTCCGGTCAGCTCGCTAAACAGAGGGCGGAGCTTCAGGTGATCATGCAGAGCTGCGAGTCTCCGTCAGACTCAGCAGCTGATCTGATCTCTCTCTCGCAGCCGGTTAGACTTCACTCGCGTTTACAGTATGTCCATATCGATCAGATCCAGCTCTCCTGGTCGGCTTTTATAGAGAGCATCGATCAAACTATTAAGAGTGGGTTGACAGGTCACTGTCTAGCACTGGCTTCGTAGTGCGCTGATCGATTAGGCTAAGCTAACCTGTAGCTGCTCCCTCCACACTCACAACAACTTCATACAGACATAAATAAAGCAGCTGTATTCTCCATACAGGAAACACACATTTAAAACAGTTTTGCCTGCCGTTTTTGTGAACACACAAGCATTCATCAATGGTTCGGAAAGTGGCGCGGTACCTTAATAATATAAAGGCTTGTATTTGCGTGCATTTCCTGTTCGGAAAGTGGCGCTGTACTGAGAGTGGAGGTGTCCTGAGATTAGCGCCTGCAGGCAGGCTCCATGTAGCTGTCAGCTCCGGACTGCGCAAAATGCGTACATGAAGCGCTACGTCAGTGACCACCAACTGGCGGCCCGCGGGCCACATCCGGCCCGCCAGACATTCTCATCCGGCCCGCACGACGGGGGTGACTGTGGCGTTGGCGGAGTGGTTACTGCATTCGCCCCCCACCCA
This sequence comes from Champsocephalus esox, assembly GCA_036324585.1. Classification (NCBI taxonomy): domain Eukaryota; kingdom Metazoa; phylum Chordata; class Actinopteri; order Perciformes; family Channichthyidae; genus Champsocephalus; species Champsocephalus esox. The sequence goes on along the minus strand of CM070488.1, from coordinate 29,160,629 downwards.
TTTCTTTGTTTACAACGTCTCGTGAGTAAGGTGCAGTACCGGAGTCCAACAGAGAGGCAGCAGCTGCGGGACAGTAGACTGCGTACTGCGAAACCTTCCCTCCCCTGAAGAAGAAGTGATCCTTCGTTGTGAAGAGTCTGGTTAATGCGCTCTGCAGCACAGCAGTAGCCCCGCTGCGACAGAGTCCAACAGAGAGGCTGGAGCTGCGGGACATTAGCCTAGAAGCAGGGTTGGGTTGTAACGGAAAACATAACGGCGTTACGTAATCAGAATACAAAAATCAAGTAGGCTAACTGTATTCAGCTGGCGTTACATTTGAAAAACGTAAATTACTTTCGTAAACCTGAAGTGAATACATTGTGGAATACTTATTGGAATTATTGGTGGAAAAGTTTCCTCACAAAATGTAATATTCATTACCGGCAGAACTGTGTGCACACTGCACAGCGCTGCAGCATGTCTGTGAGCGAGAGAGATGCAGCGTGTCTGTGAGGCCCCGCCCCCGCACGCAGATGAGAGAGAGAGATCTCTTTTAAAATATATTAAAAGTTAGAAACGGAGATGGTTAGATGAAATGTGCAAGATAACGTTTACGTAGCATTTCTTTATTGTCTAAATTATGACATTTCATAACGGGATGAAATCAAAGTGAATTGCCTGCAGCTGTCCAGAATGACACCAAGATGTTGTGTTTGAGTTCTTGATAAGCCATGAAAACAGTAAAATAAGTGTCTCATGTTCACCAAAACATACCCATCTGTTATGGAAAAAGAAAGTATTCCAAAAGTAATCTGAATACTATTTATAAAAATATGGGCTATATAAAAATCGCTGGCCCGCGATAGTGTCTTTTGGTTACATTTCGGCCCTTGGACAAATGTAGTCGGTGATCCCTGCGCTACGTCATGAACGCAAGAAATCTACCCTCGTGGGGGCGCGCTCATGTGATTGGCTTAGAATTGAGGAGACATCTGATTGGCTATAGATTAGAAAAAATGACATGTACGAATCGGCTGACCGTCAGGGGAGTCTCAAAAAACCCACACACGAAGGCACAGCGATCCGTGCACAGAAAGCGGTCTGTGTTTGCAGGTGCAGAGGATTTAAACGGAAAACAAATATGTGAGGAACAAAAATACACATTTAAAACTTTTTTCTGTGTTTGGATTGTGTTTACATGAATATGAGACGGAACATATTTGTGTGTGCATTGAAAAACACAAGTGTGGATCCTTCTGTGTGCAGGTGTGTATTATGAGACTGTTCTGAGCCCATACAACCAGAGTAGCTGTTCACTGTAGCAAGATGGCAGCCGGTGAGCTACGCTGGAAAATCTCCAATGAGCCATCTAGTGTTTATATATATCTATGGTAGCCATGCCAACTGCTCATACCCCTCTTTTGCAGCCCTGTTAGAGGAACGAGGATTTTGGGTCCTTAGCTTGAAAAAAAAGAGGAGGCGGAGCTAATGCCTGATAAGAGATACATTTGAATTCTGCTGTGATAAAACGCCATCCTGTTCTAAACCACATCAAGGATTAATTCTGAAACAGTATGGAGCTCAAATACTTTTTCTCTTGCGGGTTTATCACAAGGTGAGTTCCTGTTTTCATTTCCTGCTTTTAAACACATGTGCTCTCCAGTACAGGTTAGCTCTGAGTGTTAGCGAGGCTTGCTAATGTCAACAAAGACGAGATTACGTCCAAAACACGTCAGGCATTGTTTCTGAAAGCAACTTTCTGTGGGACCGCCGCCGATTTGACGTCATATCGGCAGCACATCTGTATCCGCTCGTTATACCCCCGTTTTTAAAAGATGTGGGTACGGAGGAAAAGAGAGAGGGTTTTATTTTCTGACGCTGCGTGAGTACCCCGACGCACAGGGGACACATAGTTATGTTTAAAAGACATCAAAAAGTGCATTTTGCATGAGAGGTCCCCTTTAACCTAATCTGTTTCTCTCGATCATCATGATACACAAGGGCTGTGCATTGGCTAGTGTTTGGAGCTAGTTTAGATAATGGAGGAAAAAGTAGACATAAATCAGAGCAGGGTTACATACAATGTGGTGGTGCAGTTCTCGTATGAAACCTATTGAAGACTATTTTTTGGAAAAAACTCGACACAAAATTGCCATGCAATTATATTTTCCCTCCCTGATTGAATCCATATTCATTTACTGTATTTTGGTCTGAAATGTCACTTATAAATGCTTATCCAATGCCCACATGTTTCAGTATTCTCGCTGATACTCTCCGAGTGACAGGTGGCACTTATATAATTAAACTGGGCCATGTTTCCGAAGAGATAGTGCAAAATACAGCATGGCACACGTAACTTATTTGAAATGTGATCTGTCCAGGGATTAATTTGAGTTCGGTGTTTATTATCTGTTGGATAATGGGAACTCTCGTCAAGTAAATAACATCCAGTTATCAGCCAGGCTCATGAGGATGATTTTAATATATTACCGGTGCTCCAACCACTTCTTGTGTTCCCTTTAAACAACATGGAGATAGTCTCAGTGGGTTTTTTGAGCCAGCTGCGTCCGTGTTTGTTTTCACAGCATTAGTTTATGAGTTTAGGACCTGTTAGCATCCTTGTTCGGCACACATACTGTGCAGTGTGTGTACAGGTGTGTGTGTGTGTGTTATGAGAACAGGTGCCTTACGTTTTTTCCTGAGGGAAGATATTGGAAGCATCTTCTCTCCCCTAAAATGCTGTTGAATAATTCACCATGCCCCCGTTTCTGCCCATTAGGTTGACACACTGCTGGAACTCTCTCGCCTGGAGTAGTTGACAGCTTTCTTACACACACACACACCCACATGTGCAGACTAGGTCACACACGCACACATAAGTACTCTCTCTTCCTCACACACACACACATATTATAACAGTTCAGCTCTACGAGAGACTTCTCTTCCTCCAGTTATATGAAGCGGCGGCTGATTCTGTCACATGAGCGTCAATGCTTCCTCTTCTCCTGTCGTCCACTTTCTGTTCACCCTTTTTTGCATTTTTTATTCCAGTCTCAGCGTCTCTCATTTCCATTCCCGGTCTGTTGTCCTGTCTCCTCACCTGCCAAATTTCCTCTCACAGGTTGTCTACAATGTATGCATTACTGTCACCTTGATGTCCCTATTTCGGGGTTGTTGCCGAGGCCTCGCTCTCAGACAAAATCCAACAGCTGTGTCGCAAAAGTTTTTGACTTCTGCATTCAAATTCAAACCCACGGCTTCTGATTTGTTGGCTACTTTCGGGGTTCGTAAACAAGCTGTGAGCTCAAATGAACCCACGGTTGTTTTAGGAAATCTGGTTCCTGCTCTACATATCCAGCTACAGTAAGATTAGCATTAGCAACACGTTAGCATTCATTTGGAGTCATGTTTCTGGCCATCTGATTAACGTAAGTCAATCGCCTTTTAGCCTTGTTTTGATCTCCTCCAACTCCTGAGGAAAATATCGTTATAGCTAAAATACTTGCCGATTAGCCGCTGACTTCGTGTGCAGGTATCTGTCTAAAAATAGAGTCAAGTTGGTTGTAGCGATAAAAGGAGACCGTTGAAAAATCCATCGGCTAGCCCCTCTAGCTTTATCCCCTTTTTGTAGAAAATGTAAGCAGGGAAGTGAAATGAATAACACACCTGTCCTTCAGAAAAAGAAAAAAAAATCACTCAAACAACAAGTTTATTCTTTGTATCAACAATATGGAGCTGCTTTAGGTGTTATTGTATACATGTAACTGGACAATACTGGCCGCCATTAATCAAACACGTTTCCATACAGCTCCATCATCTCTGAATCCTTCTCATCAATCTCCCTCTTAGCTCATAGCTGCAACCTTTCCCAGTTCTTATGCACAGCTTTTGTGCCTTGGAGACTGGCTAATGTTGTTTCAATACGCTCAATATTCTCTGAGAGCTATAAGTGAAACACAAGTGATGGAAGTCAATAGCATTTCTGTGCGGTTTCCTGGAACGCACATATTGAGCCACGCTTACAATTTCAAGTCCAACTTCTCGCTTTTCTTCCCGGTGATGCAAAGCACAGATATTCCAACCCAATAATTCATGTGCGGATATGAATGTTTGAGTTATGGCAGAGGAAATTAAACTGAATTAATGATAATCAAACTCCAGGCTCTGTTTCTATTTCAGGGCCCGAAGGAGAAAGCTAAGATGGATAGATACGGGAAGTACAGTAGCTGTCACTCTGCGAGTCCCGCTTATTACAAACTGCTTATGAAGTGACTTTCCTTTTTCTTAGAGGCACATATCTATGCAGATTGGTTCATTTCGGTACAGAGAAATTGAATAAAATATCCATGTTTGACTGTCTGATTGGTGTGGTGAGCATATCTAGCTAATTGTCACTGCTTCTCCTAATGAACATCACATTGTGAAGCTGCTTTCTCTCTGTATCCATTTAAAACATATGCTGTAGAGCTTCTTTATTTTACACAATATTTTTGACATTTACTTTTTAATCCAAATCCTCGTGTGGGCGAAATGTGTCGCCCTTTGTACAGTTTCAAGCAATCAATAATTAGGCTTCCTTTGAAAACGTATGACTTTGTTCAGTCATGACAGGATACATGCAGTTAAAAGCCTCTTCTCGTATTCCACGTCTGCATAATACTTGTATGTTTAAATCCCTCATGAACCGTCTTATCTTCATTATATCCCTCTATTCTTGAATCTCTCCATCCCTGGTGCTAATGATGCGCCTGAATGTCCTCCCTCCTGAATCCGTCTTCTTTTTTTCCCCGTCCATCCATCTCTCCTCCACCTCCCTCCAATGTCCGTGTCTGTGCTCCAGACTCTAATGATGGGGCGAGCTATATGTGTGGCTGAGTGCAGAGTGTGTGTGTTAATGTGTGTGTGAGTGTATGTGCAGGGTATGTCGAGGCTGACAACGAGCTGTCCACCTACAGTGCAGCCAAGCACCCAAGATGTTATTATTAAAAAGTTTAGGACAGTCTTGGACATTGTGCAGAAACTGGTAGCCACGCAATGGGATGCTAAAAAAGAAAGTACTATTAGCATGATTGATCCGTATATTAATACCAGTGGCCTACATACACGAACCCCAGGAGAAGGATATGCAACACATGCTTCTAATCACTGTAGGAATGTCGTTCTGTGACCTGTACGCCATGTTTTTTTACCGTATTTGTTCTATTATGCTCTATTCGGTTTTCCCTTTCTGGCTTTATGTTACATTGGTTTCAATGCATGTAAATGGTCTGCAAAGCTTAACATCTCAGAGGTCTCCCACTGCCTGAAGCACATCCATTGGACTCTTTTGTTTACTTCCGTATCATAGTGACATCACTATGTAACACTGGTGCTTCCACTGGCTAGCGCTCTAACGCCATCTTGTCAATTACTGCTTTCTTTTATTGCTATCTTACTATATTTGTATTACGGTGTTCTTAATATAGTTCACTATCTGTGTTCTTTTTTACATTTTTGTTTTTTATTTGTATGTATCTGCAACGACACCTAGTCAAATTCCTCGTACGTGTGAACCTACCTGCTAATAAACCCTTTTCTGATTCTGATTGGACTTGATAGGCTAAGGGGCGGGACATCTCTAACGCAGCGTCCACACGGCGCCGTGCGTTGAAGCCTGTCGGTGGGCGTGTCTGAGCTCTGACTGGGCTCTGGGTTCAGACAGAGGGTGAAAAGAGGCGCTGCAGCACAGAGTATGAGAGAAATAAAGAGCTTTCTGAACATTGAAACATGGAGACATGTAATGCGGTACTCCCCCAAGTCGCCTCAATATAATGGAAGAATAACTGAACATGTATCTGTAAAAACTCAGTTTTTTTATGGGCCACAAAACGCTCACCGTGGTTTAACAACTACAGGCTCAGAAGCAGCTGACCTTCAATTAAAGTCAGAATGGCGCTCATGTATCAAAGCATCGCTGACACCGTGGGGAAACTGCACCCTGGACATCGTGAAAGGCACAAAACACAAGATGACAGACAGCATGCTCAGGGTGTGTATAGTCCAGGCTGCTCTTCAAGTGGAGGATTTAAAAAAGTCAATCATCTTTTAAATATAAGTATCTCATCTAAAAAAGAAAGTGTGGAAAACGCCTTTAGTTTCTGTCCTCCTGCAGCCAAGCTGGGTTTCACTCAGGAGCTTTACTTCAAGAAGGAGAAGCCTCCAGCGCACGGAGAGATGAAGGAAAGAGAAATCTATTTCTTATAAAGGGTTCAATGATGTTTGCACTACAGAGGTTCAGAGGTGTTTACACAGGGTGATGGGGGAGGCTGACTTCATCCTGCTGTTGATGAAAGTGTGTATGCTCGGGTGTGTTCATGGTGAAAGGGAAATGTGTACAGCATAGGAAGAGGTCAGTGAAGTGACCTCATGTGCCTAAGTGCCGGGTCATACAGAGCGATCTTTAGACACGGACACTCCTACAGAGGGCTGATGGAGCGTTTCAACCTAACACTGGTCTATAGTAGGCAGTGGACGATGGGAAAACGTCTCGTACGAAGAAGTTAAAGTGCAGTTGATTATTTTTAAGTGAGTGATCTTGTCACGTAAACACAATAGCAGGTTTGCCAACTTGGGGTACCTGGCTGGAGTGAGATTTTGATATCGTGGGTTTAATTACACATATGCGCACAAAATGGTTCTACTCAATGACTGCTGTCGTGTCAGCAGCGGGACCTTAGGATATATATACAATATATACATATAGTGCTGCGTACCTGGACTCACATTCAGGTTCAGATCCGGACTCAAGTCCAGAGGTTCAGGTTCAGGTCCGGACTTATAAGTCCGGACCTGAACCCATGGCTTGTGTCAAGTTGTGTGACTAAAGTGAACTTATTGTGAGCTAATTATCAATTGAAAATCAACTCAAATTCAAACTCGTCAGGTTTATTGCGCTCCCTTCCAACTTGTGTCTACATTTCTCTACAAAGTACAAATGTAAAAAAAAACGTTTGCCACTTAGTCTACAAATTACTTATGACAGCAACTACAGTGAACTACTACAAAGTTCAAACATGTATTTCATTTACCAAACTAAAGTAACCAAACAGTCCGTGAGCTGACTGAGCCTAAATCCCTAAAGCGTTGCTGAAAGGCAGAGTGTAGAGTAGACTATACACATTACACTGTTACACACCTACTATACAGTATAGGTTACACTGTAGTGACTGTACAGTCAGAGGGTACTAGACTGTCTGTACACCATGTCTTTTCTACAACTCTACATGTGTACATTATACAGTACATACTACATACATAGTGATGTACATACATTAAGAAATTAAAATCAATGTTGATATGGTGTAATTTTGAATTAAATACCCTATTTAATTTAAATCAGTTTTATTCTGAAAAAACCGGAAGTTCACTCTATTAACTTACTACTTTTATTCTGAAAATTCTTCACTTCCGGTTAGCATTAGCATGTGGCGAAATGCTACGTTTTCAAACCGTGAATCGATTGTGAAATGACATGTGATGTTGTACACTGAGCACACTGGGATTAGCACTCATTTATTGACGCTGAATAACGTTTATCAGGGAATGTTTAAATAACCACAGACACCAGAATATACGTAAGTGCTAGTTTTTTTGCGAGTCCAAGTACCGGTTCCCGTCGTTCCGGTTTTAACCGGACTTGAACCGAAACTTTTTACAAGTCCAGTACCGGTTCGGCGTACCGGTACGAAACACTATATACAAATACACAATATTAGACTCAGATTATAAAGGGCACACAGTTTCATTCACTAATGAAAGTCAAACACATGTTTGATTCCACTGTTTTATTGTCTGCCTGTCGTGATAAGCAATTAATTGACTTATCGTACGATAAATAAAAATGAACTCGATACATTTCCATTTACATGAGGATGTGACTAGCAGTTTGAAAGGATGTACTTGAATTATTATTATATATTATCATTATGTCAGTGGTCTAAATGGTCGAACAACGGTGCCGACAATATTATCGTTTATCGCAATAATTTCCGGGAAAATGTATCCAACAAAATTAATTATTGTGAGAGGCCTATGCATGAAACACACACACAAACAAATCTACAGACTTATTCCAAACTGCCAAACATATGAATTAACACACTCTCACTCTCATACTCTTTGACTCTATGTTAGCCTATAGTAGAACAATAAGCAGCAGACTTTTATTTTTTTATCATTTCTACTGGATCTTAGATCTGCGCATGCGCAATACGGGTTTATGTAGGGCTAACCCATACAGTGGTGAGGTGAAGTCAGTATTTGCAATGTAATTATATACACGCTCCCCTTGACAGTGAAACGCCACGCGTGAGGTTGAGATTATTTCCCCGTCTCAATCAATATGGAACTGTATGAAACAAAAAGTCACATTTGTCTTGTAATAAATAAAAAGGGTGACCGGAGCCAATCCTGCAATTTCCCCACAGGTGAAAGGGTTGACATGCTGAAAACCCAACCCCTGCAGAGGGTCTGGGGAGATTCTCCCCCAGGAGATTATTTGAAATACTAACATAAAATACACATTCTGGTACTCTCTTGAGAAGAACAATAAATAAATCTATTACTACACAACATATTTAAAAAAATGAATGCCATTTCAGTTTTGTGTTACTTTTTTCTGAAAGCTGAACCTGCTGCTCCTCACGGAGAGAAGAGGGAAGAGGCTGTGAATTACTTTACATTGTGGATAAGGGTGGATAGCCCCCATTGTTCTGTGTGTCAAAATAAAAGACAGCCCACACACTCAATCATCAAACCGTGGGGTCTTATCTCATTACATGTTGATTTCTATCAACACGTAATGTTTCATCAATGTATATTGAGATGTACTACAGCAAAAGTATTCTCCGTCGGGACTTCCTGCAACAACACCACGCCGTTATCTTGATTCTGATTGGCCAGAAGACATTATCAAAGATGTTCTATTGAGATGACGATCACTACATGACAAACGTTTTCAAAACCGTTTCTAGTCTTCGGTATTCTTGTTTTTGGCGTGAGAATAGTTTGGGCAGCGTGAGAGCGTGAGATTGAGAGTGAAAGCGTGTGTCACACGCCAGATGCGTGAGAGTTGGCAACCCTGACAATAGGCGCTTTCACACCGGAGTACTTTTACCCGTACTTTTACCATTTAGTTCCCTTAGTACCTGGAATTTTGCGTTCACGCCCCATGAAACAAAGGTTTTTTGAAGCCGCCATTGTATTTGCTGGAATTAGCATTATTAGCATTAGCCCCGGCTGCGCACCAACGGAGAGACTAACTTATGGCTAGAAGCTGCTGGGAGTCCCAGCAGCTTCTACTGAAGCCAGCTCCCAACTCCGGGGACGTCGGGTGGCAGTATACGCCGTGAAGTTGTTTGCGGCCTGCCAGTAAACCCAAGGCAGAAGAAGAAGAAGTGACGTCAGCGGCTTCATTTGCGTAATCTTCCCTCAGGGACTTATTCCGGTGTGAACGTGATCGTCTCTTAGTTCCATGGAGGAACTAAGTGCTGGGAACTAAGTGTTGGGAAGTAAGTATGGCTACTTGGTGTGAAAGAATAGGACTGATGCCTGATGCAATTTACAAACTATTTTATTTACACATTCCTTATTATTTTAGTTTGTATCTATTATATGTTACTAGTTTGTTAGAACCTTGAAGACAGAGTTGAACCAGTGGTCAAGTGGGCTTTTACTAAGAAAAGAAACATTTAGTTGTTAAAGTGTGTTTGCTCCAACACATTTTAAATGTTAAGAATATAAAAAAATGCATGAATATGAAATAATCAAATATATATTATTATATGTGTCAAAATGGTTTGAATACATTTGGAGGCTTAATAAATATTATAGGTCCATTGAGCACAAAACCCTTGGAGGGCTCATGCATCAACGATATAAATATACATAAAGTGATTAAATGAACTCAAAGAACGCAAAAACACGTTTTCAATAAGATCAGAAGAGTGTGTGGTATAAATATACAAAAGAGTATTAAATAAAAAACTATATTTTTTTCTTGGGGGCATTTTGGGTTGTGTTCAATTTAATTGCTTTTCATACAGCTGTAGCGAAGATGTATTCACGGAAAAAAGCGAAATAATAACATCTGATCCGTGTGGTAAGTTAAGAGTCTGTTGAATCTGATGAGAAACGTGTCGAGCTCTGCAGACAAAACGGTTTAGTTTAGGCGAGTGTTCGGCGTGTCCCGAAGACATCGTTTGGCTTTTCTCCAAGCTGTGCAACAATTAATTTGAGACTCTGAAAATAATTTTAATTACAGTGCCAGGATCTGTGTGTCTTGTTCTTCTTACACAGACGTGCCAGAATCAGTAAAACAAACCTCATTTATACAGAAACTATTCTGCACATTTATTGTACACCAACATCTTTCTTTAAAAAACATGATAGGTTGAAGAAAGAAACTTCAATACGTATAAAGTTCAATACGTTACAGCAGGGGTGTCAAACTCAATTTCATCGCGGGCCACATTAGAATTATGGGATGGACAGGAACACCCGTAGAAAACAATCTGAGTTCGCCCAAATCTAAATGCTAATGCAGAAAGAGAACAGAGAGATGCAGGGAGATGGTGAGGTGTGTAGGCAGTGGTGAGAAAGCAGTGCTGACAGTTGGAAATAATTTTTTACTGAAGATAGCTCAGGTATACAGGTGTACTATAAATACATAGACAGGTACAGCATGGCCTCCATCTTTGGAAGATGTGTTTACATCTCTTGGGATGCAGAGTGTTGTGTCCTGATTATAAAAGCAAATGACTCCACTTTATGAAAGTGAGCTCATGCAGACTCATGCTCATAGTGCTGGCCTCATTCTGCGTCTGTGCACCGTGGACAATGTGAAATAAGATGCACAGTCCATCTTGTTTTACTGCGTGTCATTTTTAGACCTTCAAATCTTCCAGTTACGTTTTGTATTTTGGTTAGTCTTATGTGTAACTCAAAGCCTGACGTAATTGCCTTATTGTAATCATTTTTCATGAAAGATAAAGTATTCAAATTGAAAGGGCCCATGTCATGCTTTTCTGGTTTTCTGTTATGAAGCTTGTTCTGCATGTGAACGGTCTGCTGAGTCACAAACCCTCAAAGTGCACCCTGTAGCGAGTAAAACTCTAACACAGAAAGACCTGTCTGTGCTGCCCCAGAATGCCTCGTTGGAGATTTATCATATTCCATTGTTTGCTTCCTGGGTTCTGTGACGTGTGAACACCCAGATCAACAACAAATGACCGGATTGGCCCAAATGGACCAATCCGCGGAGCCCCTCAATCACCAGGATCCCTTGGCCAACTAACAGGGAGTCCCATGGACGTGCAGAGAGCTCCCTGAACGCTGGTCGAGTTGGGATGGTGGAGAAATGCTCTCTGCAGACCCGTTCTCACAGCGTTATAAACCTTCTTCTTTCTCAATATCAAGCCACACTTATTGGTTTTACTTCGGCTGTGAGTGATTGTGTGTGCTCAGGATGAGTTTCACTGTCTCTCTGTATCGCCAACCCGGAAACCTGTCCGCTCCTCGCAGCAGCAACGAACCTCGCAACGAACCTCGCAACGTCCTGACCAATCAGAGCACACTGGGCTCACAGGGAGCAGGAGCTCCAACAAGCCGTTTAGGACAGAGAGTACACAGACTTTACAGAGATGCTGTGAGAAACCAATGTGAGTTTGGACGATTGCACAATATACATTTATTCTAGTAGACCTCAACGATGGAATTATGATCAGTAGAAATGGCCGTGACATGGGACCTTTAACTTCAACATCAATATCTTATTCTGACAATCATCTGTCCTACTGTGTGTGTGAGCTGGGTTAAAACTAAAGTCTTATATCTGTTGATACTCCATAAAGATCTTTACAAACCGGAGCTACAATATACCATTTGTTTGTAGTCTTTTTAGCAGTGTACCCAAATCTACATTTTGCATGAACCTATGGATTGGCTCATAGTGCTTATATCACTGATATCTGTATGAATATAAACTAAACCGTGTTTGACCCATTCCTATTGTTGTTTTTGTATATACCGTGTTACATACAGTTGTATTCTTAATTGTATTCCTTTATCCTTCTTCTCCTGTTTCTCACTCTCATGTATGTTGCTACTCGAACACCAGAGTTTCCCTATGGAGTTCTAATCTGATCTTTTCTTTCTTTCAAATACTGCATTATTCTGCTTGTAGTGGTTTTCACTTTTAAGGTGTGCTCAATAAATGCCAAGTTTTGCTCGTTCATTATTTCCTTGCACACAGCAGAAGTGGTGTGACTAACCTACTATCTCATATCTCAATATAATCCTTTTAATTTAATAATAAGAGAAACATAGCAACTGTTCAGCAGTCTTAATGTACCATGTATATGTTTGATGAGACATTTAGAGATAACAAATCTGAGGATCTGCTGCATTGCTATTTCCAGCATTCCTACAAACATCTCTTTCTACCTTCAGTTCTAATACTATTGATCTCAAGCTTCTATGTCTCCCAATAATTACACGCGCTCAGTTGCTTTGACATGAAACTCGCCCTGTCTGCGTGATCAAGTTCCCCCAGACCCAGTCCCATCAAGGTTTACAGAAAATAGACATTAAAAAAAGCTATTAATTCGATTTGTTTGTTCATATTCATTACGACATCCAGTAATTTGCCTTAAAGATCTGCTTTCAGCTGTTTGTACCAGAACCCCCCCCCCAGACTGTATCACATGCCGTACTGTGATCAATAGAAGAGCAGAAAGCGCACAACAATACAATTTAATATGTCCAGTAAAAAGACGTGATCAGAGGTAGAAATGTCTCTTTCTCTCTCTTACTTTATTGCCATTACAAAATGCAAGCTCAGCGTAATGAAATTAAGGAGGGTCTAACCTGGGTGCAAAACAATTATCAGAAGTATGTACAAAATAAATGATACAAAAAGAAAGGTAAATAGATGGGAAATGTATACATAAGAATACATACACAGATAATAATAAATACAGTGAATACAGTACTGTATATAAAACGGTAATGTACAATTATAATAATAATACATGGGACTTTTATATGGGCTCAGAACAGTCTCATAATACACACATGCACACAGAAGGATTCACACTTGTATTTCCGCATCCACACTTGTGTTTTTCAATGCACACACAAATGTGTTCCGTTTCATATTCATGTAAATAAAATCCAACTGCAGAAAAAGGTTTTACATATGTATTGTTGATCCTCACATATTTGTTTTCCATTTAAATCCTCTGCACCTGCAAACACAGACAGCTTTCTGTGCACGGATCACTGTGCATTTGTGTGTGGGTTTTTTGAGACTCCCCTGATGGTCACCCGATTCGTACTTGTAATATTTTCTATCTATAGCCAATCAGATGTCTCCTTCATTCTAAGCCAATCACATGAGCTCGCCCCCACGAGGGTATGATTTGTTGTGTTCATGACGTAGCGCTTCTTATACGCATTTTGCGCTGTCCGGTCAGCTCGCTAAACAGAGGGCGGAGCTTCAGGTGATCATGCAGAGCTGCGTGTCTCCGTCAGACTCAGCAGCTGATCTGATCTCTCTCTCGCGCCCGGTTACACTTCACTCGCGTTTATGTCCATAGCGATCAGATCCAGCTCTCCTGATCGGCCTTTATAGAGAGCACCGATCGAACTATGAAGAGCCGATAATGACCGGCGGGGCTACCCCCGTTGACAGTTCACTGACTAGCACTGGCTTGGTAGTGCACTGATCGATTAGGCTAAGCTAACCTGTAGCTGCTCCCTCCACACTCACAACAACTTCATACAGACATAAATAAAGCAGCTGTATTCGCCACACAGGAAACACACATTTAAAACGGTTTTGCCTGCTGTGTTTGTGTACACAAGCATTCATCAATGGTTCGGAAAGTGGCGCGGTGCCTTAATAATATAAAGGCTTGTATTTGCGTGCATTTCCTGTTCGGAAAGTGGCGCTTTACTGAGAGTGGAGGTGTCATGACATTAGCGCCTGCAGGCAGGCTCCATGTAGCTGTCAGCTCCGGACTGCGCAAAATGTGTACATGAAGCGCTACGTCATGAACGCAATAAATCTACCCTCGTGGGGGCGCACTCGTGTGATTGGCTTAGAATTTAGGAGACATCTGATTGGCTATAGATAGAACAAATTACAAGTACGAATCAGCTGACCGTCAGGGGAGTCTCAACAAACCCACACACGAATGCACAGCGATCCGTGCACAGGAAGCGGTTTGTGTTTGCAGGTTCACGGGATTTAAACAGAAAACACATATCTGTGGATCAAAAATACATATGTAAGACTTTTTTCTGTATTTGGATTTTATTTACATGAATATGAAACGGAACACATTTGTGTGTGCATTGAAAAACACAAGTGTGGATCCGGAAATACAAATGTGAATCCTTCTGTGTGCATGTGTGTATTATGAGACTGTTCTGAGCCCATACTTTTATAGCGCTTTTCATGAAACCCAAAGACGCTTTGACAGAGAATTAAGAAAATAAATTTTTAATTACATTTTAAAAAAGACAAGAGAAAACAAAAGAAATAAAAAAATAGAAAACAAAGAAATACAAAAAGAGAAACAAAACAGAAAATAGGGGGGCAGGGGGGTGGTCATTACAAGGATAATTGCGCTTCAGTACAGCACACAACAATAACGAGGCAGTATGGGACAGCGTGGGGTTCATTGTCAGCAGTCTGACCGCTGAAGGGAAGAAGCTGCGCGTAGTCCTGTTGGTTCGAGAAATAGCTCTCTCTCCACTCTGCGTGAGATCCTTTAAAGTTTATATTATAATCTTAGAGTATGAACACTATATTCAGAAGCATTTGGCAATTATTACACCAAATGACTTAATACTGATGATACTTATGTAATATTTGCAATTCTTGGGTCATATTCGACCAGCATGAAGGATAGAAACCAATTCACAAGTGGTTTACTCAACATATTACAAACATCTCTCGGTATACACTTCCTGTCTACACAGGATGTCTGCTTTTTG
This sequence comes from Champsocephalus esox, assembly GCA_036324585.1. NCBI lineage: Eukaryota > Metazoa > Chordata > Actinopteri > Perciformes > Channichthyidae > Champsocephalus > Champsocephalus esox. Next base: position 29,145,611 of record CM070488.1, on the reverse strand, counting down.
TGTCCTCCTTTCCCCCACATTTTGATAAATATAACATATGTAAACATGTACAGTAATGTAATGACTGAGGTTGTTTGATTGTAGCCAAGCACATGCTAATATAACATTTATTTATCTTTAAAACAAGACTCCTTTGGTTGTTGATGTATTTATACTGTCCTACATTTTTTTTGTAAAGACGTAATTTACTCTATTAAAGATCAGAAAGCTTAAGTGATCCACCCAATCAGTTTCCACAATTAATTCAGGGTCAACTCATATCAGCGGTCTTTAAATGTGTCCTCCGAGAAACACCAAGCTAATGCTACAACACAAAGTTAGCTAGGCTAGTTGATAGTGAGTTTAAACTTTAAACCATGGGTTACTTTGTCCAAAAGATCATATCCAACATCGTCCAGGATTATCAGTTTAGGATTAACTTCCTCGCTTTTTTATTTACACACAAGTGGATATATAGAAATTGGCAAAAGTTGTGTCTGTGAGGTGAAGAAAGACATGACACTAGTTCTCCTTTTTTCCCAACACAAAGATTGGTTGTGGCTTTTATGAGTATGTTCCTGCAATTTAGACACAAACTATTGCACTGGCTCGGGGGTTAATGTGTGTTCTCTTTGAAGGCTAACTGCAAATTACCATCCGGCTTTTTGTTGCCTCTCGGAGGTTCAAAAGTTAGCCTTTTTTACTATGAAGTGTTTATATCATTTTGTCCATGGCTCAGAGCTGCTGACTAGTTCAAAGGGGGTTTGTATCTTGTTCGTAGAGTCTTGCTCGGACCGGCACTAATTTACTGCTGCACGTTTAATTTATCATAATGGTTGGTTATATAAGCTTGAATTAGGAAAACAACAAATAACTATTTTAGCAAAGGGGCAAAGTGTTCCAGGATTTCTTTATGACCTGCTGGATTTTCTGAAGTTACCAAAGTGAACTGCAAGTTGCATCATGTGAAATAAAAACATTAGAGGGTGCGTTATGCCCTCTTGTAACAACCCTGTCTCTTTCATTTCACAGCAAGACAATTCTCAAGCCACTGTATGCATGGGGTTGTAGTTCTACACGATTGTTAATGTTTTAAAACTCAAATATTTGTTATGTTATGGTAGCAAGGACAAGAACTTGGTTATTGTGAAGAGGTCTCCTTTTTCACTCGGTCTTAATCCGCTACAAATACAGGTTTTATGTCTGCTTACTTTTTCGTTAAAGTTTATTTCCTGTCTTGTACATTTAGATGCATAAAAGACCAACGTTTGTTTTGTGTGCTTGTTTTATGGGTTATATTTGTTGTTCTAGCTCTTCCTGGGATGGTGATGTACTGTATAGGTAAAGTTGAATACAAAAAAATTATGTTACACCGAACAAATATATAAACGCAACACTTTTGTTTTTGCTCCCATTTTTCATGAGATGAACTCAAAGATCTAAAACATTTTCTATAAACACAAAATAACCATTTCTCTCAAATATTGTTCACAAATCTGAAAGAATGTGTGATAGTGAGCACTTCTCCTTTGCCGAGATAATCCATCCCACTTCACAGGTGTGGCATATCAAGATGCTGATTAGACAGCATGATTATTGCACAGGTGTGCCTTAGGCTGGCCACAATAAAAGGCCACTCTGAAACGTGCAGTTTTGCTTTATTGGGGGGGTCTGGGGGGGTCGGAAAACCAGTCAGTATCTGGTGTGAGGGGTAGGGGTAGGGGTAGGGTTAGGGTGATGTTGTGAATCGAGTGGCCTGTGTTCGTCGTCCATAACATACGCCTGCCCATACCATAACCCCACCACCACCACGGGCCACTCGATTCACAACATTACCCTAACCCTAACCCTAACCCTACCCCTCACACCAGATACTGACTGGTTTTCGGACCCCCACCCAGACCCCCCCAATAAAGCAAAACTGCACGTTTCAGAGTGGCCTTTTATTGTGGCCAGCCTAAGGCACACCTGTGCACTAATCATGCTGTCTAATCAGCTTCTTGATATGCCACACCTGTGAGGTGGGATGGATTATCTCGGCAAACGAGAAGTGCTCACTGTCACAGACTTTTTCAGATTTGTGAACAATATTTGAGAGAAATGGTTATTTTGTGTGTATAGAAAATGTTTTAGATCTTTGAGTTCATCTCATGAAAAATGGGAGCGTTTATATTTTTGTTCAGTGCAGTTACACAAACTTTGGTTTTTGACCATCCTTCAACCGATCCACCATCTTAGGCGCTTTTACACCACGTAATTATCAGTTATCCCCAAAAACAAAATCTTGCACAAAACAAGTTTTTCCAAAAGCTGCATGTACACAGTTGTATGGGAATGCAATTTTAAGGAGAGAGGTCTGCCTGTCAACACACCTGTGAGATTAGATGTGAGATTGATCCTCACAGTGCAACCAGGATCAAACTGATAAATGTTTTATTTTTCATGGAAATTAGCGTACATTAATTTCCGCGGTTCCAATTGGGTCACACGCCCCGTGATAAATTAGATCCCCGATGATAAATGTGTTAGCTCGGTCCGTGTAATGAGAGAAATTCATTCAGGTGATCAATTCTATCACTTGTTTTTATTCGAGCAGCACAAAGACATCACTCCCCACCCCCCTTAGTACATTTGAGGAAACACCCAGGTGCTACACAGTCCCATATCGTTTGATCGGGGGCCCTCAAAGCCAACACCGCCTCACATGGAGCCAGCGAGGCGGAAAGCCACAGCTAGTGTCTTTAAACATTCATGTATTCACTCAGAACTCAGTCAAAGCGGGAAAGCTGTGAACACGGCCAACTGGGGTTTCTCCGGGAAACAGTTCTTGTCCCATTTCATTCTTTATAAATCAAAGCGCCCTCCTGGACTTGGATCGAATACAATGCCCCCAGAACGGGACGCCATCCATCTTGCTGCTCGATGCAAATGCGATGTGTAAAGCTGCGTGTGCATTTGAACCACTGCATCGGGGTGTCAAATACGACTGCGAGGTGTCGTCCTCTGAGCTCATTATAGGGCTGATAAGTTGTCTGTGGAAAGCAGTTAAAAAGAGAGAAGCACCGAGAGTCTTCGCGCCGTCCTTCCTCCCACACTCTCGCCCAGATTCCCCGCTATTGTTCTCTAATAAGCCGGCTCCTTGCTGTTGCTCACATGCCTGTTTGTGTGTAACATTCATCCATAACAACATCATTATCAGGTTGTGTTTGAAGCACCTCTCTTTCTTTCTCCCCCCCCCCTCTTCCTCCTCTTCCTCATCTGCTCATGCTTTGGCAGGGTGGAGAGGAAGCAGAGGGATTGGGGGGAGGGGGGGAGATGTGGAGAGAAGGAACTGTGTTGGCTGCATTTGCATTTCAGACACATGGTGAGGGCTGGAGATTGGGCACTGGAGCAGATGTGGAATTACATATTCAACGTGGGGCCAGCGGTGCATGTGTACATAGGTGAATGTGCGTGTGAGGGAAAGTAATGGATGTCGAGAGTGTGAAAAAGGCACGGGTGGAATCCAAATCGAGAGGAAACTTCCCTCCAATCGGTCATTTTACTCGTAAACTAATCAAGACTCCTTTGTTTTTGTTTTCTGTAATAAGAAAACCCTAAAAGCACAGTGCTGTGATTGACGGCTGTGTTTTGCAGACTTTTTGGCAGGCTCCCGGGGCTGATCAAAGCCTGAGGAGCTGTCCGACAGTATTGATGTAGTTAATTAGAGTAAACACAGCGGCGCCTCCTTATCTGCTGCTCACACATGCGCTAATACTGTATGTGTTGTCTTTATATCTCTATTCTCTTTGAAATGAGAAACCTCTCTCGCCTACCTCTATCTTATTTATGTAGTCTCTTGTTTTATATTCCCTCTAATCTTGTACTTCTTTCCAAAACTTTCCAGCTATTTACTTTTTCTTGCCTCCTGCATTGCATTCAGTCTCTCTGCATCTCTGTCTCTCCTCCTGGAGGGAGAACAGGTGGTTGCAGGGAATAGTCGTCGCTATGTTCCAACCTCTGAGCGACGAAGCAGCAAAACACACATGAATGTAACTGAAGCACGGTGGGTGAGGCCGACATGGAGATGATTCTGCAAGAGAGGAGGGGGGGGGGCCGGGTGTATCTGTGCATGTACACGTGCCTGTGTATGTCTGTGTGAGTGACGGTGTGTGAAAAGGAGAAAGGAACAGAATTCAAGCAGAAAGCAGTTTTTGTGTCAGAGTAATGGTTATTTTTCTGAAAGTACACAACCTGTTTTAAGGCAAGGTTGAAAAAAGGGCACGTGAAAAAGTGCACGGACGCACACTTGAGCGACAAAGCACAAGTACTTGCTACCATCACATACGCCTTCTTCATACTGCCAGTCCAAATCTGGATCTCCAATGTTCTGGGGGCATATCCAGACCGGTTTCAGAAAGTCTGGACATTTGATCAACACATGAAATGCAATTTTTGCAAGTCGGATCGAAACCACATTTTGAGCTGGGTCTCGAACTCGAATGTCTACATCTCGGAACGCGTACATTGGATCTCAAAGTGTGTCTCAATTTGTTTGCAACATAATCCGTATCAACAGATTTTCAGAGATATATACACAAGAGAACGTTTTGGTGCTGAAATCAGTCTGACCAATCATGTTTGAGCAGTTTTTGGTTTATGCAGGTAGTCAGAATGTTGAGAGCCAAAGAAGCGGAAAGCATCGTCCCATTGTCCAAATTGAGGATGATTTAGCTTTTACTAAGCTTATTATTTGCTCGTGAAATAATTTGGGATGTCTTTTCTTACCTTTTAACTTAAACGTGGGGTAGGTAATTTTGGAACAAAGCTTTTTACAGCGCGACCGGCGCCACGGCTTCCACAGTTTTTTTTATGGATTTTTTGTATATTGCATATTACCTACCCCACCTTTAACTAAATATGTCCAACATATCAACTGGCATCACAGGAGCCCCAGAAGTAAAGTCCATTGTCTGCAAAGGACCATTGCCTTCAGACCTATAGTCGATGGGTTTTGGGATTGCTTGCAATGAGGAATATACGTGCACCAGTTAGTATTCTACACATGGCTACACACCTAGCTGCACAGAGAAACACACCATTACTGCAGGACAGTGCAATGCATACCGTCCCCCTGCATAACACCAGGCCAAATGTATAGTAGGAGGATAACCGTGCCGCAGCGTGAGTTCTCCATCTTCTCAATTTCTCGTGCTGTCGTGACGGAAAGCCCCTGAACCAACATTACTGACGCCTCCATCAGTACCCCAGCTACCCCTTGTTGGATGACACAAATATCCAATGTCTTGAAAATCAGATTTGAGGGAAGACTTGCCCGCAGTCTGATCATAGCCATCGTGTTTCCTCTATTCTGACATTTACAAGCACCTCGCACGTGCACGTACACACACATGCATGTCCACACAGCCACCATGCAGGATTTACAGTGTTATCAGACACCTCCCTGGGGCACTTTGTGTTTGTGCCTGTGGCTTCACAATATTCTCCGCCGACTGACCATCTCTCAGGCTCAGCAGTCATCGGGGGGGGGGTTGGCTGTGTGTTTGTGCCGGTGGCTCTGCAGCGTAGACTAATTTGGCTGCCACACGCAGGATTGCAGCCACCTTCAGGGCCTTCCTCTCTATCCTCCATTCCTACCTTTTTCAATCCTTCATCCTGGGCTTGCAATCTCCTCCTCCCCCTCCTCCCCTCCAGCTCTCCCCTCCCTGATCGTCCCTCTGTCTCAAGCCCTGTAATCCCTGTTTTTACCCTTCAAGTTTTTCTCTAGCCTCTCCCTATGTGTCCTTTTTTCTTCTCCTCTCTTTCCGTCACCCCTGCACCAGACTTGGTCCGCTTTTCGCACTCAATATTGTATTGATTGGTTTTCCTCTGTGTTCTCTGACCTTGCTGTAATAGTGCCGGAGAGGTCACGGTGGATAGATTTGTCTGAAAAAGACACGGCCATGTTCCGTAATCTATCGTTGCACCGTGCCAATTAAAGACAAATAGGCCGCAGACCTTCCCTCATTTAGCTTTTCTCGCAGGCTAAATGCGTCGAGGTACATCAGGTACTGCGGCGGGAAAAGAAACATAGCGTTGGGAGAGTTACAAATCTGGACAGGAGAGAGATCGCAGGGTTGCTGGGCAGGATGCTGAAGAGCAGCGTGAAATAGAAAAAGGGGTTTTAGGCGAGCGCTATTGAAATATATAGCTGAGCTGAAGGCCATGCATTACACAGAGAGAGAGCAGGAATGCACGGGCGTTTCTGCCTCATGCTTCTCTGTTTTGATCACATTTTTCTCCCCTTTTTTCCCCTCTGAATTCTCTGAGGATGTGTGAATAACGCATACGCAGACAGTCCCTGCACACACACTGCAGAAAGCACACACACACACACACACATACCATTTATACATCACATTACATTGACTTACATGCCTCTCCATTTCCTGGAGACTTATCCTAACCTTAACCATAACCAACACATGCCTAACCCTAACCCTAACCCTAACCAAGTCTTCACCCTAAAATTAATGATTCCCCTCGTGGGGACCTCCAATATGTCCCCATAAGTGAGGTGAGTCCCCACATGTGACTGTGTCAACAGATTTAGGTCCCCACAAGTATAGTAATGCTAGACCACACACACACACACACACACACACGCGTGCACACACACACACACACACACTGCCCCTGAGGAATGCTTCTTTCACAGATGGTGTGAGAAAATGCCGTGCTTCCATAGTGACACCCTCATGAAACGCTCAGCCTCCCACCAACACCCTCTCCCCCCCCCACTCCATCTCCATCCACTCCTTTGCTTTTCAATCTCAGACTCCCCCTCCTCCCCTCTGATCCAACTCATCTCCCACCCTCCTGTCATCCTCCCATCCTCGATTTATTCTCCTTTTATGAACCTCACCTCTTTTTCGCATTCCTCATCGACAGTTGGCGTACCCCCCTTCCTCCACTACAACTTCTAAACTTGTCTTCCTACATTCGTGTGTCCTCTCCTCTCTCCAGCAGCTCTTTTTTCCCTTTGCTTTAAGGTCACACAACTCACTCTATCTCCCTCTCTCTCTCCCCCCCACACATCCTGCCGCTCCCTTTCTCCCAGTTTCTCTTTCAGCGCGGTGCTGTCATTGAGGCATGGCTCTCTGGGGGAGCTAATGTAGGAAGCTGTTAGACATGCCACTGCAACTTATTCTTTTCTAAAGAGGACCAAGGACTCCTTCCTCTCTCCACATGGACCTTCCCCCGGCTCTGCATTATACATCGGAGACAGCACCGCGCACACTGTGGGGGAATCACAAAGTGCATATGAGAGAATGCAATGTGCAACTTCAATGTATGTGCACTGGGAGACATTCGTAGTCTACATATAGGCCTGGGAGGAAGTGCCCTGAATAGCGTGGATTTAGCCTGGTTTGAAGACCTTTAAATCTGATCTATGTCCTCAAACGACATGGCAAATGTTAAGTTACCTGTTATTAAGACTGGAGCCACACGAGAACGGTAACGCAAACGATCCAAATTCGATATCAAAAAAGTCTTCCGTCCACACGCAACAGGCACCAGAAAAGTGTCCGTTCACACGAGACCGCTCGAAAGCGCTGGAGACGCTGTAGTACATATGCCGGGCCTGTAAGTGACGCTGTACTTCTACCAGAAAATACACCAAAAGCAGCGAAGAAGACTTCCCGCACATGGTTGCCATGGTTGCCCTTCTGTTTATTCTCCGCGGTGGACGCTCTGGCTCTTTTTCTCCCTCCCTGAGACAAGCGTGTGCTCCCGCTGTAATTATCTCCGGTAGTCCACCAGCAGATGACAAACACCCACCTCTCCGCCTCTTCCAAGGGACGAGGGGACCGTGCGGCAGAGTTTCAGTTAGATTTTTTTTTCGCCGGTCAACAGTTGAAATCTTCTGGACAAAATTAGAAAGTACCGGTACCAGAGGTCTTCTTTGTTATTTATTGAGCTTTAAAACAAATTGATAACGACTCGATATAATCATTTAAGAATAAACGGAGCCTCTCTTTTCCTCCCCCTCTCCTGAGAGCCCAGCAGCTGATCTCTGAGCGGGAGAGGTGGGAGAGGGAGGCGGGGCTATTGCTTCAACCGTATCAGGAAATGATCGTATAGGCCTAGACACAGAGCCAGAGTGTTTCGTCCGCAGATCTATCCACCTTGGGACCCGTTATCGTTATCTGCGTTTCCGCGTCGGCCTCGTGTAAACCGTCTATATGATGGAGAACTGTAGCGGATACGACCGTTACCGTTCTCGTGTGGCCGCAGCCTAAAACTGCTTCCACACCTTTCCAATAGGAACATTATTGACCGACTGAAACACGAGTCATTACAGAGTGATTTGGGCTAAACAACTCCCCTTTAGACAGAAGACGCAGACTGAACAATGAAGTGAAAGTAGCACTAACATGGATCAGGATTTTAATCATTCCATTATTTCCATGCTTTTGCTTCAAGTGAAGTCATAAAGTCATGTTGCGCCAATAACAGATGTGAGTGGCATCAGACGCAGACCTTTTTCGATTTAACTTCATCGTTCAATGTAAGGACAACAGAATAATGACCACAAAAGCATTGAGATTGCTTCCCTGTCACTCGGTGTGAAGATGAAGGATGAGTGTACAGTTTAAAGTTAAGTCTTAAATCATATGTTTATCAGCCTTGAAGTTATCAATACAAACTTCTCAGCAGACAGTACTTGTTGAGTTTTGACATGTTTATGCCGTGGGTAAAAACTGACATTGATGTGTTTTCGACAAACACACACACACTCTCTCTCCCTCCATCTTTCATTCTCTATCTCTTCCCGACCCGGCAGAGTCCCTCTGGGGCCAAACACGGGCAGCAGCAGTGTGTCTCCAGGTTCCAGTCCTCTTACCCCTGAGGGCCAAAGATAGCCAGAGTGCTTTCTTTTATTCATGCACTCTCTGTCCAAATGGAGTCTTCTAAAGGACTTCCATTAGGACAGCACACGCCACAGCCCAATGAACGCTGTGTGTGTGTGTGTGTGTGTGTGTGTGTGTGTGTGTCAGAAGTGGTTGTTTTTTTCTAAATCTCTCTAAAAAGGTCAAATGTCACTTGTTTTGCATCAATCTTGATACAGGGTACTTATTATATGTTATAGTTTGGATTCCTAAAGCTTTTAGTCTACCTTCCCATCATTCAAGGGTGGGTTTCACTATAAGTAATGGTTTCTTTTTGGACGGACACTATAATTTACATTTTTTGACTATGTTCAATCTGAATTTACTTTAAAATAAAAACATCTATATTGATTCTGACTTTTCTACATCCAACTCACAGGTTTATCATTGCTTTGAGAAAAAAAGATTATTAATGTTCCCCTTTTAGAAATGAAGATGTAGATTTGTTCTGGGAATGTCATTTTCGAGCCTGAGACCTGAACAACAGGCTCGGGGCTTTTTAATGCTTCTACATTTAAAAGGCAAAACGTGTAATTTTACTCCACGACATTTAACAGCTTAAGTTACTTTGACCTAAATGCATCTCTTAAAAATGAAACTCATGGATTAACACTTTAAGTCACAGAAGAGTCTAATTATTTAAAAAAGTAAATCAGAATTTAAACAGGAAAATGCTACTTGATGCAACAATCATACCTAGAAATGTCACATGTATAAATATAATTGCACACATAAAGGTAATTTTTCTGCACAATAATTAACTTAACTTTTTATACTTGAAGTCAAATTTGCTAATAAAACGTTTGTACTTTTACTTAAATGGGACATATCATGCTATATTTGAACAAGGAGAGGGGAGCGTGCTTTGAGATCAGCTGCTGGGCTGTCAGAAGAGGGGGAGAAAAAGAGATCTCCGTCCTCCGTGTTTTATTCTTATAGAAGTAAGAAGAGAAGTAACGGGGCAGAAACCCTCCTTTTTACGCAGCGGTCCAGACATAGACATCAGTCGGCGACACATATTCAGTTGCCAGTTACTCTGGCAGGGATATCTAGATACTTCCCAAGGTTTGACATCATGAATTGTGCTACTTTTAAAGCAAGCAGCGATGTTTTCAAATCTGTAATCAAAAAGCTCCTCAAAAACGCTATCGAAGCAGTTCCTGCCGTTGCTACGTTAGTTCAAACGGTAACAACGGACTATTTTTCTTAGCGGATGCATGTCAATTTAAATCAATACATACAACTATTTTTTGAATCAATAAAATCATTTTCTAAATCCATAAAAGCATTTCAATTAATATTTGGAACGATATCGTTACTTTGTTGAGAATGTGGCCACGTAATAAGCGGGATAATGTGCAGCGACTTGGTCATTATGGGGAAAAGAACACCGGCACAGTATTGCCAACTCCATAGTAAGGAAAGTAGCTATTGGCTGTCCGAAAAGTCGCCAGAAGTCCCTAAATGACGTCATCGCCTAATTTGCATATCATGTAATGGCGGTAAAATAACGTTCCACCCCCTTCAAGGATCAAAACTTGAAACCACTAGAGTAAATCCAGACGACAGTAGATCAGAAATGTCTCAATTAGAAAAAGTAGAAAGTATAGAAATAGTTTTAGTAGTTCTTAGTAGAAATATCACTTACAATAAAGGCAGTATAGTATGCCCGTGTTTCATCTCCAATAAATGGCTTCAATCATCCTTTAAACTCAGGGTTTGATTCCCACTACTTTATGTACTTTTGTGAATACAGTTTAGACTGTGACACGATGACCTACGTGGATGTTTAGCTTGTCACAGAGAGGCACACACACAGTGGACGAGGTGATTAAGTGACTGAAGCTGTCTCGACGCGGGAGAGTGTGGCTGTCTCTGCTCTGACTGCAGCTGAGCTGCTGCGGGAGGCAACTGTGAGTCTGCGCGCCTGTGAGGAGGGCTGAGGGGCTCACGGCAGCTCGTTAACTGCAGAACAATACGTGAGTCTCCAAACACCAGAAAAGTCCCTAAAAACACCATTATAAGTCGTTAGATCAGTCGTTAGTCGCTTTTGACAAAAATAAGTAGCCGGAGGGTTTGGAAAGCCGCCGAATTTAACGACAAAGTCGCCAAGAGGAGGCGCAAAAGCTTGCCTCAGGGAGGTAGAAAAAGAGCCACAGCGGAGAATAAACAGAAGGGCAACCATGGCAACCATGCAAGGGAAGTCTTCTTCGCTGCTTTTGTGGCAGACTACAGCGCCACTTACAGGCCTGGCATATGTACTACAGCGTCTCCAGCGCTTTCGAGCAGCAATGGCCGGCCGTGGCCTAACCTCTCATTCCCCTGATAGGTGGAGAAATGACCACTAAGCGGAGCACCCCTTTTGTGATGTAGAAAATAATTCAAATCTGGATCAGTCTGTATCATTACAGCCCCTTTTTTTTTAGAGATTTGGGTATAGAGGAAAAGAGAGAGGGTTGTATCGTCTGACACTTGGTGAGTTCCCTGACACACCGGGGACACATATTCATGTATAAAAGACGTACAAAAGTGCATTTTGCATGATAGGTCCCCTTTAAGATTTTGAATGCAGGATTCCTTGTAATGAAATATTTTTACATTAATGTATTGGTACTTGTACTCGAGTAAAGCATCTGAATACTTCTTCCACCACTAGCAGGAGGCTAATGTTCCCGCTTTAATCGATGGTATAGCATGGCCATCTTAATCTATGGTCTAAGTGGAAGGGCTATTGTGTGTGTGTGTGTGTGTGTGTGTGTGTGTGTGTGTGTGTGTGTGTGTGTGTGTGTGTGTGTGTGTGTGAGTGTGTATCTTGAGTTTTGGTCCCGTCTTAATCTTGGTGGAAGGCTGTTAATTAACCCCGCTGTCAAGCCGACAGACGTCTAAACCAGCAGCCGGGTCTTCTCCTGGGTCTTGTTACCGCTGTAATTAGTGCCGGAAAAGAAATTACAAATGCCCCCCCCCCTCCTCCCACCCGTTGAGATTAGAACACCTTGCCGTTCCTCATTCTGATGCATGAGCGTACCCTGGTGTGTGTTTGTGTGCGTGCGTGCGTGTTGTGGGAGGGGGACTGAGGAGTGTTGACGATATAGATCTTTGTGCAGCGCCTCCATGCAGCCACTGAATTCTTAAGATTCACACGACATCCCAACAATGTGCAAATTCTGCAACTGAAAGATATGATTAGCGCATAAACAGAAATATATCCAGTGTGGAGTCGGTGTACTCTGCGTGATAAGAATGTGTGCCTTTTTATTGCCGAAATTACCTGAGGCTATATGAGGGTCAGAGAAGCTGGAGAACGCCCATGATGCAAATTATTATACTAATAATTTATAATTCATAATAGCAGTGGGCGTGCATCGGCAAAACATACACCCGTCAACAGAGAAACTCAGGTTAACTTTCTGGTGATGCTAAAAACGCTAACACACACTCGAGTGGGAAACCTTTGCGGGGTCATGGCCTCTTCACTGCGCTGACCTCTCGTGCACTTAGAACAATGATTGATGTAGAGGAGGACATGTTCACAACATAACAAGTATAACAAATAGGTGGGAGAGCGTGGGTGATTTCTGAGTTCATGTGCAACAATTAATTATTAATACAATTAATATATATATTAATTAATTAATATATTAATATATACAATTAATGTGCAACAAAAACATCCATTTGATTGGATTGATGGAGAGTTGATTTCATTCATGTCCTGCAAGAAAAACAAAGCCTCCTTTATTAGTTAGTATGTGTCGACATAGCGAGCGGGTAAAACATACGTTGGTCCAAACAAATGTGAAGGTGTGACTTCTCTGATTCTGACAGCATTCATCAGCACTTCCAGAATTCAGATAAACTCATAATGTCATAAAGTCATAATGACATTTTTTTTATTATTTGGGTTACAAATATCCATTTCCATCAGCAATAAACTCCAGCAGTAAAATCATGCTTTACCATAATGTGAGTAAAATAATGTCATAACTTTCAATGAAATCACATTTTTCTGTTGGTTCAAGGTTCTTTATTTAGTCATACGGACATAGCTACAGTTTAGGTATGCCGATGAACATCTTAGGTCAGGCTTCTCCAACAGTGCAACACAATAACACAGATAAACAGAAAAGTATAGTGCAAGTAAATAGTAAATATAAAAAGAAAAATTGTTTAAAAAGGTGAAATAGTGCAATAAGAGTCTATATGCAAGTTATTGGAATGATATATTAGATAATAGATAAATAATGACTAAGTAGCAGATGCATGTTATGAAATGGTTTCAACAGTTCAGTTGTTTAACAGTCTCATGGCCTGTGGGATGAAGCTGTCTCTGAGTCTGGTGGTTTTAGTCCGGATGCTGCGGTACCGCCTGCCAGACGGCATCAGACTTGTTTGTGGCTGGGGTGATGGGGGTCTTTTATAATCCTGAGGGCCTTCTTCCTGAGCCGCTGGGAGTAGAGGTCCTCCTTGGATGGCAGCTCCGTCCTGGTGATGTTCTGTGCAGTTTTCACCACCCTCTGTAAAGCCTTATGGTTGAGGGTGGTCATGGCAGCTGCCGTACCAGGGCCGTGATGCAGCCAGTCAGGATCCTCTCTATGGAGCACCTTTAGAAGGTCAGTATCCTCTCTATGGAGCACCTGTAGGTCAGGATGCTCTCTATGGAGCACCTGTAGAAGGTCAGGATCCTCTCTATGGAGCACCTGTAGGTCAGGATGCTCTCTATGGTGCACCTGCAGAAGGTCAGAATCCTCTCTATGGAGCACCTGTAGAAGGTCAGGATCCTCTCTATGGAGCACCTGTAGGTCAGGATGCTCTCTATGGAGCACCTGTAGAAGGTCAGGATCCTCTCTATGGAGCACCTGGAGAAGGTCAGGATGCTTTCTATGGAGCACTGAAAGGTAGGATCTCTATGGAGCACCTGTAGAAGGTGAGGATCCTCTCTATGGAGCACCTGTAGAAGGTCAGGATGCTCTCTATGGAGCACCTGTAGAAGGTGAGGATCCTCTCTATGGAGCACCTGTAGAAGGTCAGGATGCTCTCTATGGAGCACCTGGAGAAGGTCAGGATCCTCCCTATGGAGCACCTGTAGAAGGTCAGAATCCTCTCTATGGAGCACCTGTAGAAGGTCCGGATCCTCTCTATGGAGCACCTGTAGGTCAGGATGCTCTCTATGGAGCACCTGTAGAAGGTCAGGGTCCTCTCTATGGAGCACCTGTAGAAGGTCAGGATCCTCTCTATGGAGCACCTGGAGAAGGTCAGGATCCTCTCTATGGAGCACCTGTAGAAGGTCCGGATCCTCTCTATGGAGCACCTGTAGAAGGTCAGGATGCTCTCTATGGTGCACCTGTAGAAGGTCAGGATGCTCTCTATGGAGCACCTGTAGGTCAGGATCCTCTCTATGGAGCACCTGTAGAAGGTCAGAATCCTCTCTATGGAGCACCTGAAGGTCAGGATGCTCTCTATGGAGCACCTGTAGAAGGTCAGGATACTCTCTATGGAGCACCTGGAGAAGGTCAGGATGCTCTCTATGGAGCACCTGTAGAAGGTCAGGGTCCTCTCGGTGCACCTGTAGAAGGTCAGGATCCTCTCTATGGAGCACCTGTAGAAGGTCAGGATCCTCTCTATGGAGCACCTGTAGAAGGTCAGAATCCTCTCTATGGAGCACCTGTAGAAGGTCAGGATCCTCTCTATGGAGCACCTGTAGAAGGTCAGGATCCTCTCTATGGAGCACTTGTAGAAGGTCAGGGTCCTCTCTATGCAGCACCTGTAGAAGGTCAGGATCCTCTCTATGGAGCACCTGTAGAAGGTCAGCATCCTCTCTATGGAGCACCTAGAAGGTCAGGATCCTCTCTATGGAGCACCTGTAGAAGGTCAGGATGCTCTCTATGGAGCACCTGTAGAAGGTCAGGATCCTCTCTATGGAGCACCTGTAGAAGGTCAGGATCCTCTCTATGGAGCACCTGTAGAAGGTCAGGATCCTCTCTATGGAGCACCTGTAGAAGGTCAGGATCCTCTCTATGGAGCACCTGTAGAAGGTCAGGATCCTCTCTATGGAGCACCTTTAGAAGGTCAGGATCCTCTCTATGGAGCACCTGAAGAAGGTCAGGATCCTCTCTATGGAGCACCTGTAGAAGGTCAGGATGCTCTCTACGGTGCACCTGTAGAAGGTCAGGATCCTCTCTAGGGTGCACCTGTAGGTCAGGATCCTCTCTATGGAGCACCTGTAGAGGTCAGGATGCTCTCTACGGTGCACCTGTAGAAGGTCAGGATCCTCTCTCGGTGCACCTGTAGGTCAGGATCCTCTCTATGGAGCACCTGTAGATGTTGCAGAGTATCCTGGAGTCCATGTTGAACCTCCTCAGCCTGCAGACGAAGAAGAGCCACTTTAGTACATTTTTACTTTTTATCATGAAAGTAAACGTTCCTGATTATACTTCAATCACTTGTGTGGTATGAATACTTTTACTTCTTCCACCACTAGCTTTACAATGAATGCAAATAACTATTTGACATAATGATATTTACATAATTGTATGAAATGGCCAGCAAGATGAATTGTGGCACAATTGATAGGATATTGCGTTTAACAAGCATGCAGTTCTAACGAAGGGCTAACACAAGTAGCTCTAGAAACACACGTGAAATGCATTCATCAGCACTTCCAGAATTCAGATAAACCTAAATAATTTATTAATGAAGGAAATACTTTAATGATTTTCAATAGAACTACACGAGCTGTTTTGCTGCATTCAGTACATTTACTTTTTTTTTCCATCTTCTTATTACAGACATTTCCTAACATTCGGTCTACATGCTGTCAAAATGTATTATCTTTCAATTTCCACACGGCATCTATTGCACGTCTGTCCGTCCTGGGAGAGGGATCCCTCCTCTGCTGCTCTCCCTGAGGTTTCTCCCATGTTCCCCTTACACTGTGGGTTTTCTCTGGAAGTGTTTCCTTGTACGATGTGAGGGTCTAAGGACAGAGGGTCTAAGGACAGAGGGTCTAAGGACAGAGGGTCTAAGGACAGAGGGTCTAAGGACAGAGGGTATCGTATTTCTCATACTGATATTCTGAACATTCTGTGCTGTTGGCTCGACCACAAATCGTTTATAAATGTGCCATACAAATAAAACTTGATTTGATTTGATTTTTATTATTTAAGGAACTTCTTCTGATTATACTGACCAACATTTACTAAAACAAAATGCAGTGTGAGTATTTGTACTTTTCCCTCCACTAGTTTTAATGTAAAGTAATGCAAATGCCTCTGACATCTGTGATATATAGATGACTATATGAACAAGATAACTTGCCTTGTGTCATGTGTAGGATATTGTGTTTAAGAACGAAGCATGCAGTGCTAATGAGTGGCTACCAAAGGGTGCTCTCACTGTATGTGGCAATGCTATATCAATCACACATGGGCACAATCCTGCTAGATGACTTGATTCAACACTTTATACTGTTTACCTGGAGACTGTCACATCAACACAATATAAAACCATCATCACCGTGATAATATCCTGTCTCGGAGGGATATGAAGCCCTGTGCTGTGTTTTGGTGTCTGATAAGCCTTCAAACACAGAGATTTATAACTCAAACTGGACTTCCTGCTACCTCAAGCAACACCGTTATTGTAATGCTCGTCTATTTTCAGACTTATTGGACACTAACAAAGTCCCTTCTGGCTGCTGCATGACAGACATATTAGACGTATTCAACGTTGCATCAATAATCAGAACAACCGAGAGGAGAAGACACTTGTCACAACAGATTTATTCATCACAAGTAAAGCTGAAAATATGTGTTTAAACATTTATTTTAAATCCTACAATTCAGTGGGTCTGCCAATTAGAGTTGTTACTTGTTTTCCTA
This sequence comes from Champsocephalus esox, assembly GCA_036324585.1. Classification (NCBI taxonomy): domain Eukaryota; kingdom Metazoa; phylum Chordata; class Actinopteri; order Perciformes; family Channichthyidae; genus Champsocephalus; species Champsocephalus esox. The sequence continues at coordinate 29,128,822 of CM070488.1, read as the reverse complement.
TGATAAGTTGATTGAATGTATCTGGGTTTAACACTGTTTAACACATTTGAATTAAATCTAAAACTTGAGACATGAAATAACATGACTTATCCCCTAGTTGTCTAACAACACAATAAATATTAGCCTGTTCAGCCCTGAGCCTGTTTTCCAGGTCTCAGGCTCGAAAATGACATTCCCAGAACAAATGACTATCTTCACTTCTAAAAGGGGTAAATTAATAATATGTTGTCTCAAAGCAAGGATACACCGGTGAGTTGGATGTAGAAAAGTCAGAATCAATATAGATTTTTTTTTAATTTTAAAGTTCAGATTGAACATAGTCAAAAAATGTAAATTATAGTGTCCATCCAAAAAGAAACCATTACTTATAGTGAAAACCACCCTTGAATGATGGGAAGGTAGACTAAAAGCTTTAGGAATCCAAACTGTAACATATAATAAGTACCCTGTATCAAGATGAATGCAAAACAAGTGACATGTGACCTTTTTATAGAGGTTTAGCACAAAAAACCCACTTCTGGGGTCATTTGGGTGCATTTGACCTATCTCTGGCCCCCCTCGTCGATTTTGATGATTGAAAGCAATCATATCATCCGGTGTGGTCTCTAACATTTATAAATTATTATCTCGGGCTGCCCCGAATACCTATTCTCCTGTCCAACTGTCCTGGGAGCATGCCTTGAATATCTCTCTGTCTGCTTTGCAATGGAACTCCATTTGGAGGTCAGCTATGTTCTCTTCTAAATGTGTAAGATTCAGGATCATACAGTTCAAAATTCTCAATAGAGCTTACATCACCCCTGTTACAAAATCCAAGATGGACAATAAACACAGAGACGTATGCTGGCACGAATGTGGCAAGCGAGGTACACTGTTGCACCTACTTTGGGAATGCCCAGCGGTAAAAAAACTTTGGTCAGAAGTAATATCCTTAATGTCTGAATCTTTAAAAATGAATTTCCCTACATGTCCCATTGCATGTCTACTGGGTCTCAAGCCAGATGGCAATGTTGCAAGGACTGCCGATCGGCTCTGGACACTGGGCTGTTTAGCCACAAAAAGACTCATCCTACTAAATTGGAAGGAACGCAAACCAGCCTGCTTTACTAGGGACTCATGGCTGAGGGAGCATCTGGACCGACTGAACATGGAGCGTGCGGCTTCTCTGCTGGGGGACTTTGAGGGGAGACAGGAGGATTGCGGTTCACTGTCCACAGTCCTCCTAGCTGACCCTGTCAATATGCTATCTCCTGTGTAATGTATAATCTATTGTGTATGAAATATCCTATGTATGTCACAATCAGCTGTCTTAGGAAGTCATCCTTGCACCCCGTTATGTTTGGTTTAGTTGTTTGTTGTTACATGTGTTGTTGTATGTTCTGCAAAAAAAAATAAATAAATAAAAAAAACATTTGTAACCGTTAGAGCCAATATAATCGAGGGGAAGTTCCACATACACACATGTTACCAAATAAGGAGTGAGAGTGATGCGTAGCCAGAATACCCAAAACAGGAAGCTGTCATACACTTTGGAAGCTATCATTAGCAGCTAATATGAAAAGTCCGTTTTTGACATAAAAATTGAATTTTGGATAATCAAAAAAAAATTCAAAGTGACAGACACATTGGATTAACCTATGGATTAACCTTCAGCCGCGTTTTTCTCGTTTTAATGGCATTGAACATCAGAATAACAGCTAAAGGTAAGCATATCTCCGTTTTTTGCTACCTAAAGCTACGTCGTGTGTTGTCTGGTTCTGCTTCCCCTGTGGCGAGTTCTGCTCGCTCAGTGATGATCCTTATATGTATGGAATCTTTGAAATCTCAGTTTACTAGCAAAGCTTGTCTGTGCAGATCCGATAAGTACGAAAGTATTTATACCTAGAGTTCTGTGCTAAGTGCGCTGAGTTTCTTCCTGTTAATAGAGTATGACACATTCATAGTTTACTACATTTTAAGAAGCCCTGAGACACAGTTTCGTGAAGAAAAAGAAACGGGAAAAAAAGCCGACGGGGGCTATGGGGCTTAACAGGTTTTAATATTGTGCAGTCAAAATGCGGCTAATACGCAAAAACAGCCCCCTCAGCCCAATACCCAATACATAAGTCTAAACGAAACTAAATATATATCCGTGTTCTGCCACTAAGTGTTTTTGATCCAGTTCATAAACCAGTAGTCTTCGATCCATATAAACAGTCGTAGAAATTCATCTATAATACGTTACTTTTGTTTGAGTCAATCCGACAGCATCCAATCATGTTTGAGGAGAGAAGCGTGAAGATTTAACTTTACATTACTTAGTGCTGGTTGGAAAAAATATATATACCAACGTTAATTTTCATCGCACATAAATTAAGAAGGACCTCTAGTAATCCCCGTGGGGAAATTCAGGAGTTTAAGCAGCAACAGAGTGAGATTGAAAAACAGTACAGATTCACACAAGATTAATACAATTAAAGCTCAAATTAAAATGATATACAGGTAAGTAACTGTTCAAATAAAAAATGAATTAAATGAACATACATATTTGAGGATTGTTAAATATATTGACATGTATGTGTTCCTCATGACCTTGTTCAACTAAGATAAGACAACATTTAGGACTCAAGTGCAAAAACGAAATACATAAGAGACTTTCAAATGTCCCTTTATTGCCATGTCTCTATTTCGGTCTTTTGTTGAGTCCACGACAATTGGATGGTTATTGAAACCGTGAGCAGGCACATACTCCTGCTTCACCATAGGCTTTCCCTGATCAGTAATTCTTCCCAGCTCTCCATGATGCAAAATTGTCCCTTGCATCCCCTTCTGAAAATAAGGATAATTTGATTTCCCCGGCTGCCAATGATCAAGGGAACCGAACAGCGTTGATGTCCAATGTTCCTGTCATCCGGTCCCTCCGTGAAATCAAAGTGATTGGAATACATTCACTGAGAAAGACTAATTATGCCGGAAGGAGTAGAAACATTTCTATCCAATAGCACTGAAATTGAGACTCATTACACTTCTTAATAGGAAAAATAAATATGATTACTGTACCTGTCTGGGTGTTGTTGGATGTCTGTATGCTTTGTGTGCGTGATATTTCAAGTGTGTGAAGTCTTGTCCTTCAGCGGGGCTCAAAATAAATGTTTTTGATGAAGTAAGCATCAAACACCTAGCTCTCCTCATGCCCTGGTTATCAATAAAAGCCTTTAATCAGAGAGAATTGCATACGAGGCAGGAAGTATTTTAACTTCTGTTGTGCTTTTCATTACTGAGCCTTCAAACTGGACTGGACGTGTGATGGTACGGCAGGAAACTGTAGGAGTTTTTGTTTATGTTGTCCTCCGATGTTGAAGGAGGGGAGATGAAGGCAGATGCCAAGTTTAGGAGTTGAGCTCACATGCTAATAACGCTATGCCGTTTGATGTGAGTTAAAGAATGTCTCTTCATCCTATTTTCTTCCTGTAATGAAATATTTAATACGACCAAGACTGCAAAGACATTAATTAAAATGGTGACTTGCAAGCGAAATGTTCTTCTCTTCTTCCCCTCTCGTTTCATTGTCTGTGATTAAGAGTGTTCTCTTGTACTCGGTGAACACGGTGAATATTTTGGGCTAACTAGAAACTTCTGTCGCAGAGGCTGAACTGATTTTAGAAATGTTGATTTATTGATGTGTTTTCTTTGAGTCAATTATTGATGGACATTGAAATGCATGCATGGTTTGTTGGTTGAAACTTCTTCAGGTCAAACTTGCTACATGAGCGCTGTATACTTTCCAAACAAGACCATGGAGAGCAATAACGTCTTTGGAAAGAACGATAGGATACATTTTTTTTTATTTTTGGGCTTGGGAGAAGATATCAAGGGTTTTTAAACCAAAACGCTCAAGATCAAGTCAAGGGCCATTTGGGTCAAAGTCCAAGTCGAGTTGCAAGTCTTCTTTTTGTTTTTTCAAATCTCGAACCGTCGAATTAGACATGTGACTCGAGCCCATGTCTTTTGATTCATAAGTCATACTCTATGCGCAAAAGCAGGGTTTGCAAGTATAAGGCTTGTCAACAATTAAAAATACGATATATACTTAAGACATCAAGAGATAAGTACGGAAGAGGATTAGGACCAAATGTGACATTTTATTTTTGAGATCAGAATTCACATCCCAAATGTTTTTTTCCCACGTGGCCCTTATCCTCTTCCGTAGATAAGGAAGGACAATATAACAATACAAAAGTAGTTAAAGAAATAAAAGTGCAGGTTAGATTGAAGGATTAAGGTAAGGTAAGTTTATTTATATCGCACATTTTCAGACAGAGGCAATTCAAAGTGCTTTACATCATCATTAACACATAATAAGAAGACAACAGAAAGGAACGCAATAAATAAACACAATGGAATAACAGGTTCATAAAAGAGATACAGTAAACTACAACAACTCGAGATCTTGCCCAGTATATTAGTCTAATATCTGAGAATATGTCTCTCCACCTGATATAAGACGTAATAACTTCAGAAGTAACACTGCAGTGAGATATCCGGTTTTGTTGTTGGACAATGCATCATCTTGTTAAGTCAAAACATCTTATTTTGAGTTGTATCTCAGATGAAACACACATTGTCTTTACATGTATATTAGAAAATCACCAACTAACTTCAGAAAACAGAAAACCTTTGAGCGTGTGCGGCTTATATTGTAACACAACGTTTCCTGATTCTGGTAAAATATAGTTCAAAATGAGTTCTCCCAGCTAATTACAAGATCTGATTTATCTAAATATCTATATAGTGGCAGATGTTGTACTTATTTCAAGTGAAAACAGCTTGTTTTCACTATTGTTTAACTTGTTTTTGAGCAGCATGTTTTCCAGTGTAGGTGCTAAAACAAGTTAAAAGACGTCTGGGTAAGCAGCTGAAAAAAGTAGTGTTTCTAGCCTCGACTTAAAGGTCCCATGTCTTGCTTTTCCGGTTATCACCCGTCCCCTTGTGAGTTATGAAGGTCTGCATGTAAACGGTCTGCAGAGTCAAAACCCTCAAAGTGCACCCTGTAGCGAGTAAAACTCTAACACAGAAAGACCTGTCTGCTGCCCCAGAACGCCTCGTTGGACATTTATCATGTTCAATTGTTTGCTTCCTGGGTTCTTTGACGTGTGAACTCCCAAATCAACAACGATTGGCCCAAATGGACCAATCGGCGGAGCCCCTCACACACCAGGATCCCTTTGCTAACTAACAGGGCGACTTGCATAGAGCTCCCTGAACGTTGGTAATAGCCGAGTTGGGATGGCGGAGAAATGCTCTCCGCAGACCCATTCTCACAGCGTTACAAACCTTCTTCTTTCTCAATATCAAGCCACACTTATTGTTTTTACCTCGGCTGCGAGTGTTTGTCTGTGCTCAGGATGAGTTTCGCTGTGTTTCGCTGTATTCAAAATCTATTCAAATTCAAATCTATTCTGGTCGACCTCAACAATGAAAATATGATCAGGAGAAATGGCCATGACATGGGACCTTTAAAAGAACTCAGCGTTGGTGCAGATTGATTAAGTCAATAATGTACATGTGAAACAGACAGATATAAAACATAAAGTAAACCAACGGTACAGTGAGAACTGGACTTTCAGGCAAAAAGACACATTTTCGTCTTGAGGAAAAACTCTGAAACACATTTCCAGCTGACGTTGTTTGGCCCGGTCGGACAAAGGGACCTGCTGGTGCTGGATGGAAAGGGCAAGTGGAGTATTTGTGTCAGCGGTGATGTCGCTGGGGAGATAAAGGTTGGAGGTGGCACATTGATTTCTGCTCCGGTGTACGAACAGTTAGCCGCGGGAAATTAATGAGATGTCGCACTAACTGCCCTGCCTGTCTCACATTACACCGGAGGGGGAGAGGTACAGGGGAAAGACGTGATGTGTGATGGGAATGAAATGTACAAGCAAAGGATGAAACACACAAATAAGAGGGAAGTGGAGAGGAGGGGAGTGAGAAAAGGGAGTGGAGAAAAGGGAAGTGGAAAGGAGAGAGTAAAATAAATAAAGCCGTGATAAAGCAAGAATGGGGGAGGGGAGGGAGAAAGAAGCCGGAGGCAGACAGGTCGATGGACACGTGAAGTAAAAACACTAAAACACACACATTATCAGCAGACCACCGTTTAAAGAACACTAACATTCTGAAATGTTGACTTAAATTAAATGTCACTTGTTCCCCAAACCGTATTATGTTAGTTGAAAGCAATGACATAACGTTTAATAACTAAATATTAGGCTCCACTCAATAGTATTGCTTTCAGCTAACATAATACAGTTATAGAAATGTGTTGACATGAAACATTTCATTAAAGTCAACGTTGTTTCAGTTTTCTCCGTGTCACAAATAGAAAACCACACATGTGTACAGACTGCTGCCGACATGCCGTTCAAATACACACACACGACGCGGGGTGCTGATGCTCAGCCAGTGTTTGCTTACACACACACACACACTCCCTCACAATGATTAATGTCTCTTTGCTCCACACACTGACCCCCGGGGCACAGCAGGCCAGTGGCTGAACACAATGTATTAAGTGGCACAGATGTGAAATGTGTGTGTGTGTGTGTGTGTGTGTGTGTGTGTGTGTGTGTGTGTGTGTGTGTGTGTGTGTGTCAGGGTTGGAAAAGGGAACAGTTTATATGCAGATGGTACAGCAGGGGCCCGGACATCTAATGGGTTGGGAGGAGAGAGAGAGAGAGAGAGAGAGAGAGAGAGAGAGAGAGAGAGAGAGAGAGAGAGAGAGGAGAGAGAGAGAGAGAGAGAGAGAGAGAGAGAGAGAGAGAGAGAGAGAGAGAGAGAGAGAGAGAGAGACTGAGAGATGACTGACTGACTGAGACGACTGACTGACTGACTGACTGACTGACTGACTGACTGACTGACTAGATAGTTAACTTTAGTCTAAGTTATCTCAGTGGGTCTCAAACGGTTTGGTCACAAATTATTCAAAAGATTATTTCCACGGCACACCTTCATATGATCATTATCGTTATTAAAAAACAAGAGATAAAGGAAAAACAGTTATGAAATACTATATGGCAGTAAAGAGAGAAGCATTTCCATGGAGATATGTATTTCCATGGAGATATGTGTCATCTTTCGGTCTGGATATATCCTACCATTTTTTTTAGAGGACAAGAAGGGACAGCAGCCACCTGTCTCACCTGGAGCTGACAGCCAGGGGCAGACAGATGTTTCCCAGGGACAGAGAGACATCGAGAGGGGGGAGAATGTGAGGACAGCACCATGTCTGGCTCCAGGCACTGAACCCCTGAAAACTGCTTCACTGCAACATGGCTGCCCCTCTGATCCATCCCTCAGAAGAAATGCATTCATGAATAGGGACTGTGTGTGTGTGTGTGTGTGTGTGTGTGTGTGTGTGTGTGTGTGTGTGTGTGTGTGTGTGTGTGTGTGTGTGTGTGTGTGCCTGTGACGGGGTTCTATTTGTCCGTTTGAAACGTAGGCATAGTCGGTTGAATTAAGCTCCAAAACTTTATGTATAACAGCAACAGAAAATATATATACTGTTTGATAAAAGTGAAACAGTATAACTTAAATAGACAAAATCAAAGTTACCAACTTAGGTAACACTCATGGAGTAAACACATTCTAGCTGTTGCCTTCACTGCAACAGTCTCCCGAATCACTCTTCCAGGGCCAACACCGTCCCTGTTGAACCCACAGCCTGTCCGCACGGGCTTACCGTCAACAGGTTACACAATTAACTCAAAACCACATTGTCAACATAAATGTAATCCCTCAATCCGACCCAAACATACACAGGTTAACTACCTCTTAACACAAACATTTAGAAAAAAATTCAAAAGGTCTTGTGTTTTTTTCGGGGCTTTTTTCTAGTTTAGAGCCATAGCCCCTCCAAATGTCTGTGCACGTCCCTGCACGGAAGTATCGTGTATTATAGGGCTGGGCGATAATGGCAAAAATCATTATCACGATTATTTTGGTCAATAATTGATATCACGATTATTAAAAACGATACTTTGAAAAATCCATTATTGAAATAAAAAAGTGAACCGTATGTTTTTAAGAGTTGATTAACCTGAACTGAAGTAAATCAACTGATAAATAATCCTTTTTTGTTTTTAAATAAAAAATAATAATCGTTTTATTTCGATTTCGTTGTTTTCGTAATCGTTGCAAGCCAAAATCGTAATCGCCATTAAAATACGATTAATTGCACAGCCCTAGTGTATTATAGTTAAATGTATGTTTCAGTAATGGTAGACTCACAAGCGTGCACGTATGGTCGCGCTACAGAAAGGAAGGGGCAAAAGGGACGTTTTAGTGATGATTTAACCTTATTCATCGACGAGCGGGAGAGAGCACAATATATGTGTGTGTGTGTGTGTGTGTGTGTGTGTGTGTGTGATGTATATATATTTTTTTCAACCACCATTTTATCTGAGTGTCTAACTTTATTCTAAGTAGTATCTAAGTATTAAAAATGAATTTCCACCAAACGCAGCCCCTATTAGCTACTGTGTGAAGGACAAATTAAATCTCACAAAAGGAAGTTCAATTCTGTCAGAACTCAACTTTATTGACAATTGAGACTTGGACGACATCCAAAAACAATGTGGTCAATTAGTTCTCCCTCCAACTTCCTATATTGTTAAGTCGTGGTGCAGAACTCCTCCATGCAGTCTTTCCGAGGGCTGTAGCAGTATGTATTCTGATTGGATTTACATGTATTGTGGTTTGGATCATATCTGTGAAGGTGATACACAGAAAACTGGTGTCTGTTAGGATTTCTTTCTTTTTATTATGTATTTATAAACTCTCTCATCCATATCAGGTCATTGATGTAACATTGTTTGAAATTCAGAGCTGGACATGGGATTGCAACAGACGATGATGCAACTGGTCAAACACAACTTCAGCCCCCATAAATGAGACTTGATGATGAACCTACTTTCTCAAACTTTTGCAGAAGCTAATCCATAAGATGTGTTTGTCGTCCGTCTCACCTCAGATGGATGGTGTTTTTAAGCTGATCAAACAGACGTGGTTTGACGAGCTCGACTGCTTTTATCTCTGTTGTTGATTTAGCTGATGCTTTCATCAAGTGAGGATTACACAGAGGGATTACAGTAATGAGGCAGAGGCCTGGTGATGGACAGCGAAGCAACCTGTCTCACCAAAATACGTGAAATTAACACGACCCCTTAACACCGCATTACGTGGCGGAGACACGCAAACAATCCCGATGTAAAGTCAGTGAAGATCCTTTGTCGTGGTGGACACACACATTTCTACAACGTCCCACAGTGGGCTTGTTTTCTACTCTATACAAAGTTTTTAAATCTACTTTAAAGCTTGTAGTGTACTCATGGGAGGCTTCTTGTATTTTATTTGTATTCATAATCACTTGCTGTATTCGTCAGAATGTATTATGGTGCATTAGTTACGATTTTTTGTTCTCTAAAAACAGTGCATTGTGGGTAATACAACTGGGATTTTCATTAAATAAGTTAGTTTGTAAGGAAGGCCAGAGCTTCAGCTGTGTCAAATAGATTGTTCCCTTTATTTTACGTTATTTAAGAGACAATTATATTCCTATTTGATGATTTTCACCCCTTATTGAAAGCTAATATTAGTCATTTAAAACATATATAATGAAGATATGTTGGTGAGACCAGGTTGCACTGAAGCAATGTCATTTGAATGTCTTTGCAAACCTACCGACAAGGTCTGTAACCGTAAAAGGCAGAGGGAGAAGAACAGACTCAAGGTAGAGGACAGTTTTTGAAAGCTGATATTCTGAAAAGCGCTGAAGGCACTGTCAAATCATTTCATCACCCTTGAAAAAACTAAACAAAGTGCCATGCCAGGTCTCGCAGCAGGAGATAAGTGACAACACAGAGCGGGAGATGGAATCTGCGTCAGCGTGGTGTGCCAGAGGCCAACGCGGGAGATATACGAAGTGAGGGCTTTTGAAGCTTTGGCGAGGATTGCTGCACAACACAAGGCAAAAATAGAGTTGCCAGTCCTCCTGTCACCCCATACTTCACAACACACAGGATGATCCCGATGATTACCCAGAGAGACAGCCGAGGGTGAGCTTTAGCTCCCGGTGGAAGCAGCGAGGAAACACAGCAAAACAATTAAACAACAAACAAAGGTGTTCTACAGAATCTCCCAGGTTCAGAGACAACAAGAGCAGGCCTATTTCACATGAGACAATTCAACTCAGAAGGAAGTGAGCATGTGTAAGTAAAACACGTGGGTTTGCTATCCTGGCTCCAAGATGGTGGAATGAGCTCCCGTTGACATCAGGACAGCAGAGAGCTTACACACCTTCCGGCACTGACTGAAAACTCGTCTCTTTCGACTCCACTTCGAGCGATAGAATTACTAACAAAGCACTTATGTACTAATAAAGGACTGGCTTATCTAAAGCCAGTTGAGTAGCACTTGAAATGTGTGGCTCTATGAAACCTGATGTACTTTATGATTCTGTTTTCTTCAAGGTTGTATCTTCTTGGTCGAACGCACTTATTGTAAGTCGCTTTGGATAAAAGTGACAGCTAAATGTAATGTAGTGTATTAAAATTAATTATGGCTTTGTTCAATTTCCCTGCTTTAGTTCTTCATGCTAGCTGACTTGGTCATAGTTTTATTATATTTCAAAAACACATGAGTAGCCACCAAACCAAAAATGATCCGCTGACATTTACAAGATAATAATTGTTGGGTGATTGGCAATCAAACATGGCTTTTGATAACCTAATATAACGCCTAATAACTTAAATAGTAACTGACAAATTAGCGTTAGCACTTCATTGGATCGAAGGTCTTTTGTCATGCTTACCCTAACTGTCTAACTGAATATAACAACTTTTAATCTGACAATTAAACATTATGAGCATTACATGTGTCATCAATGTTGTCCTGTCCAATATGTAAACAGTTGGCTTCCAGAGTGAATAGCTTAACACCCAGCAGCAATATAACTGAACGTGAGCAGAACTATCTGTGACCGCAGCGCCCTGAGGATGTATCAGTGTTGTCCGTGTCGGTGCTGTACATCTCGAGCATCACAATAGACAATTATCACAAAATGAACCGTTGTCAGGAAGCAGCAGCGACACGTCCATTTGTGTTCCTCTGCTGAGGTCCACAACTTGTGGGACCCCACAGGCCGGCGTACATGCGACTGATGCATAATTCATAGTAATATAGCACATGATGTATAGTTCTCAGGGTGCTTCTGACAATCTGTAATAATGGAGCTACAGGGCCAGACAAATCTGCACCTAAACAACGTATGGGGATTGTCATGAATTGAATGCACGACGCTGCGAGCGCCCTGATGTCTGCAGGGTGGCAGATGTAAGAGATGATTTGGTGCGGGGGGTAATTGCATTGATGTCATAAGAGAGAGATTGCTGTGTTCGCTGTGATGTGGGCGGCAGTGGGGGGGGGAGGGACATTTGAACCGAATTACACCACATTTCATTCATGTTGATGTAGTAACATGATCGTAGCTGGAGGATATTTATTAACCCTAATATAGCTGGGCAAAGTTGCATCCAATACAAGTGCAGATTTGTTTTGCTCGGCTGCTCGGAGAGAATAGTCATTAATTCGCACTCCATGTTGAGGTTTCAAAGCAGATGCCAACCTTTCTTCAACTGGGTCCCTTCAGTTCAAAGCAGCCATTGTTCTAATGCAAAATCTGTCCTGACGATTTTATTTGATGGTCACGATCCAGAATTCATCGCCCAAGGTTAACACCATTTTGACCAGTGGCGAGCCGTGACTTTTATAGCTAGGCCCTCTGACCGCCCCTGAGCCATCATGAACGAACTCATGCTAATCATAAATCTATCGATTAGATTTATGATTGGAAAATAATAAAAGTAGGGTAGACATGTGGATATTACCCGGCTGAACACAACGTGCATTTATCTAACAGGTTCGTTTCCCACAGACCTTATTTCAAGCTATTTTCCAAAACCCTCTGGAGAAATCCCGTTGCTTTCTGTCGAGGGAACCCGAGCGCAGCTTACTTCCGGGTTTTAGGACGTGTCACTGCACCACTTGCATAGACCTCACAGCGGGCGGATCTTGTCATAAAGTCCGCGAAAATAGAGCCCGCCCATTTAGAGGGAAGATATGATTGGTCAATTGTACTGTCATTTGACATTACTCTCTCGTTGAGTTATAGCTGGCCCTCTGTGAATGTAGAGAGGGACCAACAAGCTCTCCCGTCTTCACAGTAACGGTACGTCCACACAGCAGCTTTTCAAAAATCTTGAAAATCTTGGAGCTGGGCGTGTCTGACAGCTTGGGGATTTTTTGCGAGCAATGCGACCAACAACCAATCACATGAATCTCCGCCCCCGACATACAAAGCAAAAAACCCCGGGGATTTTATGCGAGCAATATATATATATATCTATAAACTCCCCAAACACTGCCTCTGCCACCTCCCTCCATGCCTGCTCCTCCGGTTTGTATCCCGTTAATAGTTCTGGTCGTAAAGAACCGGGTGATTTGCTACGTAACTTCTCATTTGGAATATGAGGAAATGAACTGCGGTCTGGTTCTCCCTGCTTACACGCGGTTTGATTGGCTAGCGCTTCTACTGTCAGATTTGCATAAACGTGTTTGATTGGCTGGCGCTTCCAACTCAGCTTCAAAAGTTGAACATTGCTCAACTTTTGAATCCTGGAAAATCCTGAAAATCCTGGAAATCTTCGCTTCGCTCCCCCACAATGCAGTTCGGCGAAATGCGAGGCAAAGTGACGTCATCCCCATTCAAAGCAATGGGTAGAGAAGCGTTGGAAGCGGTGGAAGATTTGTCTAAAGCTGCTGTGTGGACGTACCGTAACTCGCAGAGACGGCATTTAACCCTTCACATTCAAACAGAAACTGAACAGGCAGATTCGAAGGTTTTATTTATTTGGAAATGTTATTTTAAATACAATTAAATCAAGTTATTTTGGTAAAACAAAACATTTAACAAAAATAAAAAATAATATTTAAAAAAAAATGGGCCCTGACGTCTCGCCACTGATTTTGACTGATGAATCAGGAGCTTCACATCAGGCTTTTTACTATAACTTTTCTTGCCCTTTTTTGCGAAGGAGAACCTTATATATCTGAACTTCTTCACTTACAGTAGGACAGAAACTCCCAACCGAACGGAAATCATCCGCCATTATCCAGATAGTGCACCATGACCTACGTTAGCACAACATTCGGTAACATTGATGACAACTGTCGGCAGAATTCTCCATAGTCTGTCTCGATAGGGAAAGGTCCAACACTATAACCCTGACATAGAAATGATATGATCCCAAATCGGAGCTGGGTTTGATTTCCTGTTTTCTATGTCATGCATCAAAGGAAAATGGTAAATCTTCAATAAGTGCGTCATCATTTTAGCTACAGGCGGTCCTTTTAAAATGTGTGAGCTATGATCAAAGAAATACATCCTGCTCTCTGTGATCCCAGCATAATGCTCTGTGCTTTTGCACTCTTGGGGATAATCCCAACATTTGGAGACACAGTGCGGTAGTTAGGAGAGATTAGTCCTGTAAATTAGATCCCTTCATGCACCAACATCCCTCTCTTTGAATTGGGATTACTCCCAATTGTGACGCCCTAATGATGACTTGTGTCCTCAGTCCTCACTTTTTAGGCTAATACCCGCAGAGAGTGTCTGTCCTCAAGTGTGAGGAAGAGGATAACAAATGAATGTTAATAGCGGAGGAGAGATAGAGCAGGACAGATTAGCAGTAATGCCAGGTCCTTTCAGCATGTGATTATAAGACTCCTGCAAGACCTCAGTGGGATAATGAAAGTGCAGCATAATTACCTGAGTCAGATCATCAAGAACTTCCTCCACAACTCATTTGAGCGAAGAGGAGAGCTCATTTTTATAATAATGGGTTTCATTTATAAAGCACTTCATATTTGACTTCAAATTCCGAAGTGCTACAAGCAGTGAGCATGAACAGTATAAACACATTACGCAACACGGTAGAATGAATAAAAAGCAATAACATACAAACAATACAAATAAAAGGGTGGTAATAAATAAAAGGTCTGGAGAAAGGCTCGATTGAATAGACGGGTTTGAGGCCTTTTTTTAAAGCGTCTGTGGTGCTCGTATGCGGTCGGGGAGAGCGTTCCACTGGGGACTGGGGGCAGCCGAACAGAAGGCCCGGTCTCCCGAGCTTGGTCCTGTGGGGTCTGAGGAGGTTGGAGTTGCTGGATCGGGTGGTCCGCAAGGAGGTATGGGGGGTGAGGAGTTCCTCGAGGTAGGGAGGGGCAGTTCCATGGACACACTGGTGGGTGACGACGGAGACCTTGAATTCGATCCTCAGTTCCACGGGGAGCCAGTGTAGTGCTTTAAGGATGGGGGTGATGTGATCGTATTTGCGCACCCTCATCAGGATCCTGGCAGCGCTGTTCTATCTCGCTATGACCGTAACAAATCGATTATCATTTACAGAATCAAAGAGGGGATGGTTTGATTCTCTAGTAATTACTCTAAGAAGCGTTAGCCACCAGAACAACTGGCAGATAGCTGATGCAGTGAAAGCAATCGGCCAAAACCTGCTCACAGTTCCTTTTCAGCAAAGAAATTATTCATCCTCCCAAAACCTTCCACCTCCATAGAGCACACACGGATATGCTCTATGTAAAGCATGCTGGCTGCACTCTGGCCCTGCTTGAGCATTATTTTGGAGATCGATTCTTTCTTATTCTTGTTGTACTCATGCATATCTTACCAAGGACAGGAAGGAGCCCAATGTTCCTTTGTACTTCTTTCCAGGACTTGCATTTATAAGCTGGCACCCACACAGAAAATGCATTTACATTGGAGTGTGAAAGCAGGCATACAAACAGACAAACACTGGTTGAAAAGGGATGTTTGCAGCGTAACATGTGCAGAATGGAATCTGCAGTTCCTCATGGATACGCATATAGCCCACTTTTGTATGCCTGAATAATTGCAAGTATGTTAAAACGTTCCTTATGCTTGATCATCAACAGTACATAGAGATGTTTCAGGTCTTCAGTGTTTACATAACTTTCGTTCTCACTTCACTTTCATGGCAATAACATGTTCAAAAGGTAAATTACAGCAAAACAGGTTTGTAATTGTGTCTCTTGTTTCCCTTATGGCCGGTTTGAATGTGGCAGTTGTGAGCTCTGTCCTATAATTTAAAGAGGCCCTATTGTGCTTTTGGGGGTTTTCCTTTCTCTTGTAAATCATCTTGTCAGGGTTTGAGTCTTTGTGTGTCAGGGTTTGAGTCTTTGTGTGTCTGGGTTTGAGTCTTTGTGTGTCAGGGTTTGAGTCTTTGTGTGTCAGGGTTTGAGTCTTTGTGTGTCAGGGTTTGAGTCTTTGTGTGTCTGGGTTTGAGTCTTTGTGTGTCAGGCTTTGAGTCTTTGTGTGTCTGGGTTTGAGTCTTTGTGTGTCTGGGTTTGAGTCTTTGGGTGTCTGGGTTTGGCTCTTTGTGTGTCTGGGTTTGAGTCTTTGTGTGTCTGGGTTTGAGTCTTTGTGTGTCTGGGTTTGAGTCTTTGTGTGTCTGGGTTTGAGTCTTTGTGTGTCTGGGTTTGAGTCTTTGTGTGTCAGGCTTTGAGTCTTTGTGTGTCTGGGTTTGAGTCTTTGTGTGTCTGGGTTTGAGTCTTTGGGTGTCTGGGTTTGGCTCTTTGTGTGTCTGGGTTTGAGTCTTTGTGTGTCTGGGTTTGAGTCTTTGTGTGTCTGGGTTTGAGTCTTTGTGTGTCAGGGTTTGAGTCTTTGTGTGTCTGGGTTTGGGGTTATTTAGCTGTGCTTTCCTCCCTGTCGTTAGTTCCCTGGTGTGTCTAATTGTCTGATTGTGTTCACCTGTTGCCCTTGTGTGTCTCCTCCCCTCGTCCCGTGATTACGCCTCCCTGTATTTAGTCTCGTCTCTTCCTGTGTTCAGTGTTGGTTCATTATTGGTCGTTCATGTCTCCCTTCATGTTGGTCACAGTCCCTTTTTGTTAGGATGCTACCTCGTGCCTCGTACCTGTTCGTGGATTCTTGTTTTTTTCAGCTTTTTGTGAATAAAGCTTGTCTTTTGTTCCATTTTGAAACCTGCTTCCCTCCTCATTCTGCATTTGGGTCCTATTTTCCCCAACCTTAACATATCTAGGTCTGTGTGCATATCTTTACCTTTAACAAATACAAATGTGAGTCATTTTTTACTAGACATGATAGATAATATTATCTCTATACTTCAAGCATCCTATCTCTGTATTCAGGGTTTTGAAGTTGAGATATTGCAAGCAAATGGAAGTGAGCTTGATTTACTAACAATGCTATGTACACCCGGGTCCTGGATGATAGGTGTATAAAGCCTGTCTTTAATAAATATAGCATATATTGTCTGGAAATGAGTTTTCTCAGACATGATTAGATAATTAGACAGAGGGTATCACTCGTCACCGTCTTGAGCTTCAATCTCAGGATCCAGGTATTTCTGATCCTCTCCAGAATGGAAGTAGTCTTCACATACAGAGCATCAGCTAGTTCCTGAGCAGTGTCCTTCACATGCTGATATCCAAGAGAGGGAGTCACACAGTCACAAGATGGAGGAACAGAAAGCAGTATTTAATGTTTACTTCAGATCAGCTCCACGTCAGAAATGAGCATGCTTGATGTCTCTCTCCATAGAGGCTGAATCATCATGTTCATCACATCGCTATCACATGCCTCAAACAGTCCTGATGCTCTTCTAGGTCATCACACATCCTGTCACGTTCACAGCTGCAGCTGGGATACCTTTGTTAGCATGCTACGCTGATGTTGGAAGAGGACATTCAGTATTTTCCCAACAGAGGGTTTAGTAAATGGCCATAAGGGCTACAAGAGACACAATTATAAACCTGTTTTGCTGTCATTGTATTCATACTAGAACAATTATGACTGACTTAAAAGGAGTGAAGCCTGTAAGGTAGTTCAGGCAGTCCACTCGGGCACCAATGATACATATACAGTACACGTGACATGTATTGCCACGCAACCAAACATATTCTGTGAAATCTTGCGCTCTATTTAAAGCGACCTATTATTCAAAATGCAAACCCTCTCTCTTTTCCTCCGTACCCAAATCTCTAAAAACGGGGCTACAACGGAGCTGATCCAGATTTGCGTCCGATATGACGTAATATCAGAAATATGGACCCACGGCCCAATCAGAAAGTTGCTATCAGAAACAATGCCCGACTGTTTTGGACGTAATATGGTCTTTGTTTGCATTAGCATCGCTAACACCTGCTGACCTGTCCTGGAGAGAGTATGTGTCAACAATTCCATAATAGGAGACCTTTAAGTTACAATATTTGCCATCTCTCCCACCACTATCATCACTGCTCAATGTAAAACATTATTCTATGAGTGATGAGTACCAAACTCAAACTATACACTGCTGTGAACGAACATTGTATACGCGAGCTGTCTGAATGAACTGATTTCATGGTGGTATGCCTGCATTCACACTAGGATGTAAATGCATTTTCTGTGTGGATGCCAGCTTATAAATGCAAGTCCTGGAAAGAAGTACAAAGGAACATTGGGCTCCTTCCTGTCCTTGGTATGATATGCATGAGTACAAAAAGAATAAGAAAGAATCGATCTCCAAAATAATGCTCAAGCAGGGCCAGAGTGCAGCCAGCATGCTTTACGCAGTGGATCTCAACTGGTCAGGCCTCGGGACCCAACATTTTGAAGCACTCAAATCTATTCAACAAAAGATCGTGCTGTAATATACGCTTTTCAGCATACAATATTAATTAAAGTGAAGTACAGTGCACATCCCTTATATCCCTTCACAGCACTAAAGTATGTTTAATGAGATGATGGAATCAAAGCTGAACTATATAAAAAGGCACGCATGCTGGAAAATCCAACCCCAGCAGGGGCTCTGGGGGGATTCTCCCCCAGGAGATTTTTAGAAATACTAACATATAAACTATGCATTCTGGTACTCTGAGAAGAAAATAAATAAATCTATTACTACCCGACATATTAATAATATTTTATGCCATTGTTTGTTTTTCACTTTGTTCTGACATCTTGCTGCGAGAAGAGTAAAGAGGAGATAGTCTGTGTGACTTACTTTAAATTGTGGATAAGGGTAGATAGCTCCCATTGTTCTGTGACCTGTCAGCAGAGATGGGGTCGTTACTAAAAAAAAGTAATATATTACATATTACTTTAAAAAAAAGTAATATATTACACTACTTCGTTACTCTCTACATAAAGTAACTCGTTACTTTACTCATAAGGTGGGTATACTAATGCAAATCATCAAAATGTAGCATTGACATTTTTAGTATGCTGATGTGAAAATGAAGTTTAATGCATTGCTGCGCCGAGATACAGCCTCATGTAGCGGCAAGCTGTTGCTAACACTCAGACTAGGAATGACACTGACATGGTTCAGAAGGTCTTCATGAACAGAAGGATCATTCAGGTCCAACGATGCGTCAGACTTCAGTTCAATCTGGGGCGGTGGTGGCAAAGTCGATAGGGACTTGGCTTGGCAACTGGTACCGAGGTGTCCCTGAGCAAGGCACCGTTCCCCACACTGCTCCCCGGGCAACGTTAAAAATGGCAGCCCACTGCTCCTAACACTAGGATGGGTCAAATGCAGAGAAACAATTTCCCCACGAGGAATTCATAAAAGTCCATCTTGATCTGGGAAACTGCAGAATAAGGATAAACGTCATGTGCTTGTAGTTTAAAAAGCAGCTATTTAACGTGCACGGAAGTTGGACTAAACATGAGATTTTGACAAAGATAAATAATTTATGTTTTTATGTGTTGTTATGTTATACATTACATTCATGCGCACAATGTTGACAATATTGCTACTGCACATATTTTATATTCTATATTTTATTGCATTCTATTTCAATGTAAATGACTGTTTTATTGTATTGCTATCTTACTATATTTGTATTACAGTGTTCTTAATATAGTTGCTACATGTGTTCTTTTTAACGTTTTTATTTTTCATGTACCAAGTCAAATTCCTCGTAGGTGTGAACCTACTTGGTAATAAACCTGTTTCTGATTCTGATTGTTGTGTTCTTTGGCATGGAATTTGAATACTCCCCCAAACATGAATTCATACGTACGTCCACAGGCAGCATCAGCCCAACCTCCCAAATAACCAACTACACACAGTGCAGAAGCACCGCCATTCGGGTCGCCAGTAGTCCACAGAGCGAGAGAAGAGATACTCCGGTCGGGCCAATTCCAGAGCTTTCTGTACACCCCGATCCACCAGGAGGACGCATCTGTCCTCCTTCTCTTGCTGGGTTCTCATGCTGGTCAAGTCCGTGTATTTCTCCCTGCAGTACCTCTGTGCTGACGACCAGGTCATTGGAACCGTAACTGGGATGTACTTATTGTTGGGCTCTGAAATGATACAGCATTTCAGTTTTAGTTGATATTTTTTTATGTTTTCAACTTGTTAGTACAACTTAATACCTATTGTGAATATAGAGTGTAGCTGCTAGAAAAACAATGACACGGACATGTATTAAAGGGGACCTATCATGCAAAATTCACTATTGTATGTCTTTTATATAAGCGCTTTGAGCATCTGGAAAAGCGCTATAATAAATGTAAGGAATTACTATTATTATTAATTATACATAAAGATGTGTCCCCGGTGTGTGGGGGAACTCACAAAGTGTCAGAAAACAAAACCCTCTCTTTTCCTCCGTACCCACATCTCTAAAAACGGGGGTCCAACGGAGCTGATCCAGATTTGCGTCCGTTATGATGTAATATCGGAAATGTGGACCCACGGCCCAATCAGAAAGTTGTTATCAGAAGCAATGCCTGATTGTGTTGGACGTCATAGGTCTTTGTTTACATTAGCTCGCATCGCTAACACTCAGAGCTAACCTGCACTGGAGAGAGTGTGTGTACAAAAGGGATAAACCTGCAAGAGAAAAAGCATTTGAACTCCACTGTTTCAGAAATAATCCTTGATGTGGTTTGGAACATGATGGCATTTAATCACGGCAGCATTTAGCTTTATGTGCCGGGATAATTCTGAGCAGGCATTAGCTCCCCCTCCTCTTTATTTTTTTTTCGAGCTAATGACCCAGAATCCGCGTTTCTCTAACAGGGCTGGAATAGAGGTGTATGAGGGATGTCTAAAATGCACGATCTGTTGGTATGTTGAGCAAAACACATCATGTCTGAGACCCATAATACATGCCTAAAAATAGCATGATAGGAGACCTTTAAAACGGACATCCCATCAGTGACTGGTACGATATTAAATGAAACCTTTGTCATCTTAAGAACCCCTCCATGATCTCAAGGAGAATACATTTGAGGAAGCTTGGAAAAAGTGGAAGCTGTGTTACAAAGAGACGGCCTCATTTTGTCAGAATAAACTTGCTGTTCGCTCCCAGCTGTATTCTCTTTCTCATACACAGAACACACCATCTGTTTCTTGTTGATTTGTTTTGTTTTCTTTGTGCTCCAGTTGTGGATAATTTGACTGAACAACTAAGAAAGACGGACCACTTTAAAGATGGAACTGTTGATTATGCAAACTGCTGTATAAATACTGTATGAATATGACTTCAAATAAATAATACAGACCACATGCATACTATACTCACCAACATAGCACACGGAGTTGAGTAGATGTTCACATGGCGGGTCACTCAAGTTGCCACCGGTTACTTTCCCACAGACCCGTGAGCTCCCGTAGTGGTTAATTTGAAAAACAAACCAGTCTCCATATGCAATGTTGCCATCGTCCCCGTAGACATATGTGTTGTCCAGGGACCAAATGTGCTCTACAGTAACTCTAGTTAACTTCATCTGAACGTGGTGGTATCTTCTAGAAACACTTGATGAAAGAGTAGATATTGCTGGAAGAAAAATTGGTTAATTGAAAGGTTTGATTTGATTTATTTCGAATGTGTAAAACGATAATATAAAAACATGAGAATTGTTATACAATACAAACTTAAGCAGTGTCCAATTGATATACGAAAATATTACTGATTCTAAATTATATATAAACGAATGATCTACTTAATTACACATGTCCCAAAAACTAAATTATTAACATATATATATTCTTTTGTAAGGTTAATTTAGGGAGTGAATGCCAATTAAGACTGTTAATCATGTAAGGCAAATCAAGTTTATTTATATAGCACTTTTCAACACAAGGCAATTCAAAGTGCTTTACAAAAAAAAATACATTAAGAAAATGGCAAATCAGTCATTAAAAATAAAAGCTAATAAAATAAACATAAAAAGAAAAAATACATGGATAAAAGTTACATTGCAGTCTAAGATATGAATAGTTCAATTAAAAGCAGCTTGGTACTTACCCAGAAGCAGCAAAATCACCAATCCTGTCTGATCCATCGCTGTTTGGTTTGAATCTGCAATCATCATAAGAAGGACAATTTAAAATAAGCCCTTGTTTATCCTCAGATGGGAAGTGGTAGTACAATCCAGAAGCAAGGCGAGATGGAAAAAGATTATTAAGAAATAATTCAAACATATCTTAGTTTTTGTGAACACCTTATATTTAAAAGAATAAGTCACAACAACGATCATTCTTGCAGCAAAGAGACAACGATCACCTAAAGAAAAGCATGTAGCCCGAGGCCAGGAGAGAACGTATGAAAGGCATCACTCCTAAAAGCAAAAACACAGGTAATTAAATATTTAACGGACTCTTGTTCCTGTCAATGTTTTGCGCCTTCAAACCCAAGATGAGCTGCACTCACTGTCGATAGTCTGCTAAACTATAAACGATGTGTATTCCCCTGGAGGACAGAATGTAACTTATGTGTTAATATCATCTTCCCGCGACTCCCTCATCAGGTGAACACCTCATGTTTAAAGACGTAACATAAGCTACATTTCTTTTTAGAATTTAAATCTACACCAATTATTAACTTTATGTGCTAAAGTGGAGCTTTAATTACTGTTTGCCTTTCTGATGTGCCAACCTTATGAACTGTTTTAACATACATCGTTGAAATTATATTGTTTCGCTCTGAACGACAATGTATGCATATGTTTTGTGTAGGTCCTAATGGGAGATTGGTACATTTGAAGAAGCAAAGTAGAGATGGTAGATCAGTCTATTACTGTGCCACCATTTAGTTCGAGGCCGAATGCCGGAAATAAACTCAGAGGTTGTTCGTAATTAGCCTTTAAAACTAATTATGTTTTCCTTTATTCTTCTTTGAATGTTAAGCTGAATGTGGAACGCCCACACACATGAGAGTAAAGAGGACTACAGTTCAATCAGGAGAGACGGTTTTGATGTAATAATACATATGTATTGCGCAGATGCACAAATGAATGTAATGGTATTTTTTTGGGCGATCAGGCCGCGTTGTGCAGGAAGTATCATTCGGGAGGGTTGAGACGATCCGATGAAACCCCCCTGGGGTCTAGACGCTGGTGGTGGTGAATGGATCGATACGTCGGTCTGAAGAGGAGTGGTTTAGCTTGACCCTGGATTCAGAGGGACGGGAGGTGAAAAGGGGGGAGGCTATGGTTGCGTCGAGTCACCTGAAATGACAGCTGTCAGAGGGGAGAGAGCAGATTTAAAAGGTTTGACAGAGCGTTATGATAGGCTCTTGGGAATAGAGCGAAGTGATTGGTTAAGCTGGGGAGTGACGCCCCCGGTCACTTATTGAGAGGAGAGAGAGAGTAGTAATAGAAATACATGAAGAGTAAAGACCGTCTTCCTGGTTGAACCTGCGCTTCATTAAGATGTGTGAATAAGTAGCACATTTTCTTCAACATTTGAGTTTAGATTGAAGATTTGAGTTTTAATTCTTGTTGTTCATTTTTATTTTTGGGATAATTACCTATAGATAATCAGAGATAGATATAAAACACATTAAATACATAGGTGCTAGCTGGTCTGTTCTTAGGAAGAGCAATGATTATGTTATTCTCACTTAGAAAATAATAATGATGTATTAAAGAAATACAGAACTGAACATGAATGTTAAAAGTTGACAGTATACTTGGTTGTGTACTATTTTATGCTGAAAGACATGATATTGGACAGATATAAATGCATGATTTCTTGACAAAGTCCTCTCCCGGACGAGATGCCAACCACTTGTTAAACATGCCAGTTTTAAGACATATTGATAACCTCATTCTTCGTGAATAAGTCATTTACATATTCGTATATATAATTCACCACCTCCACAGGCTCCTTGTTCTTATTGACAGAATAGATTTGTCTCTGACGTGGTTTGACTTTGTGCCTGCTGCTGGAGCTAAATCCCAGAGCTCCCCTTAGTCTCCTCACGAGACAGCATCTAATGAAACATTTAAATATTTATGTGTGGAAAGTTGTTTACCTCCCTCTCTCCGGTGTACCGGGGAATGGACGAGGGGAAAGCTGACTCTCACTCTTTGAGCAATGTCCTTTCTCTCGTGTTTCCTTCGAACCTTGAAAATAAAGAATAAAGAACCTTTCACTCTTCACTTGTCAGAGTTGCTGAATTAATGAAGGTGAGAAAGGCGGTTGGTATTGTGATCTTGTGAAGGGAGGGCAGTCTGCCTTTTTTAGGGGAGCATGGAATTGACTTTTATTTATTTTGTTACTACATTTTATTTCTTGGAGAATTTATTTTATATAATTTGTTGGTAACACTTTATATTAAGGTACACTTATTCGCCATCAACTAGTTGTTAATTAACATATTAAAGTCAAATTACTAGTGTATGTGTTATGAACAAGACTTCACTTTAAAATAGGGAATTCTGAGTTAGAAATACAATTATTTTTGTTATTTTGACACAATTAACACTTTTGGTTTCATGTCTTGTTACATAAGAATAGACCATATTTGTTAAGTGTTAATATAATTACTATTCTTGTGGTACTACTGCTTTAGAAGGCCCATATTGAGCAGAGCATATTAAGACCAAAACTCATGGACAACAACTTCCTTACTTTTAATAAATAAGCACTAATTAGAGGGTTATTGAGGAAAAATTCTTAACTAATGGCCTAGTACTTGTAGAATATGGTCATATAGAATAAAGCATTAATAAGTGTTTAATAAAGACTAATAAACAGCCAATATACTGCTAATAATGCATGTCAATTAACAACTAGTTGATGGTGAATATGTGTACCTTAATATAAAGTGTTACCAATTTGTTTTAGAAATATCATGAAAAATAGGTTAGGGTTAGGGTTAGGGTTAACCCCCCCACTATAGGGGGGTTAGGGTTAACCCCCCTAACCCTAACGATGGTTCTTACATTTGTCAGGCTATTTCCTGTAATTGGGAATGGGATGCAAATATTCGACAACACTAAATTACTGCCAAGCATTTTAAATTAGTGGATTATGAAAGTTCATTTATACTGTAGCAATGAGATTCGTGACATTACCTAACATTTGGAAGGTCTTTGCTCATCACTGGGCCATGTTTTTATTCAGAAAAGGACTAAACTACACCACACCATAGTTCATGCAAAGACCTATGGTGGCCCCTAAGAACAAAACTCACAGAAGCAAGAGAACAAATATGAACCCTTGTGTTGTGTTCAAAAGCTGTTACCGTTCATGGTGTTGATTTATCTCAGTCCAAAACACACACAAAACGTGTCCACTATTGTTTTAACTACATCATAACTAACTTATCATGCATTCATATCCGTACAATCCTGTTGTAATTTAATTGTATGGCCCCAAAAAACATTACACCACATATTTAAGTAAAACATGTGATTCAATTCACTCATTATATTTCCTATTGTGAAGACAGTGGATCATTACGTTATCTGACTTTAATAGACTAATATTAGAATACAATTTCCCCCAAAAAGGTTATAAATGATTGTTACAGTGGATGAAGGGGGTGTCTAAAGTCAAAGATGAATCTTGATTGGGCCAACACCAAATGATACACTTTCTTTTTTAGAGACCTTCAGACTTGGCTAAAATGGTCAAAATGAGTTTTGTAGTGTTTATATGTTTATATATATTATATATATGCATGTTGTGAAGGATATCATGACACCTGGTTCCAATAAAAAGAACTGGAGCGTAGTTATTATATCATTTTAACTTGAAACGGGTCACGGGAGACCCGAACACAACATAAGGGTACAAAAAGGTTTTACGGTAAAAAGGCAAAAAATCTCAAATCCAGAAATGAAACAGTTTTCTGCTAAACATACAGATGACGCAACAAAAGTAAGGGTCAATCGAAGTCCAAAAATATTAAAATACAAAAATCGTAAAGCAGTTAATCAAATATTAAGGAAAAAAAGTAAATATTCCTGAAGAATAACACAAACAACGAAATTCCACTGAATAACTAGCTGCTTGAGTCTGTACATTTGTAAATAAGCTTAATGTCCTTCTTTATGAGAGTTGGATGAACAGCTTGGCACAAGAACTGGAAGCAGGAAAACAAAGGTAGTCTGAGTCTGTTCGAAGGTAATGAAAAAGGCTAAGCATCCTTGTTGCGATGGTATAGCTATATTTGTTTAATCCATACCAAATCTCTAAAAACTACAGCTGTGTTTTCCAGGATCGGCTCAGGCACCAGTGGACCTTCAGCTCCCCTCCAAGCATTTACCTGCAGTTTCTGTGTTTTCATCCGGTGGGTTTCATGTTCTGCTTTTGCTGGCTCGAATTAAGTTTCCCCGTGAAATGAAACAGAATCCTGACATCAAGATAAAGTATTATAAACCTACAAATATGTTCCTATTTTGTTATTAAAGGCTGGGTTTATGAGCTGCAAAGCAAATAAAAATGTCAATCAAGACCAGAAATATATGGAACCGAGAACTATCCTTTATTAATGGATGCTTCATCGAGGCAGAAAAGCATCTTCGTCATACACTGCAATTTACCATGGAAAACATACGCCTCTTACGGGGTAGAGTTCAAAATGTGCCGCTGATTGGATTTCTGCAGGTAATGAGAGCAACTTGTCACGAAAGGCATGTGAAAAGCACAGATTCCTGTACACCCTCCGAACCAAAGGCAACCGCTTTCTCTATCAGGCAGAAACAGCACTGCAACACAGATTAGATTCTCGCTGGCATCATTTATCTGTAACTACATAGAGGCAACATCACATGTTGAGAAATGAAAAAAGATTCGCCCTGCATAATAATAAATATGGCACAATTAAAGTAGCTATAACTATTGTGAGATTCAAGATGCTGTTAAAGGGCTTCCTCTTGCATACCATCTACCACGATGGAAGCCTCCACAAAGAGAGATGAAAGAAGTGTTTTGATGTTGGACCTTCTGGCTTCCTACCGTGATTAAATAAGTTGGAGATCGTCCAATATGCATAGCTACTCAAGTCGTACTTTTATATGATAAGTGGTATCCTTTGCGTATCCTTGCCAAACATGGCTTTTGTTTCACATACATGGTATTTGTTATAATATTGTGTATACTCAAATGAGTTGCTTATGACAATAATCCATAACCAAGCAAATGTTTTTTTTAGGACTGCGGTCCTTTTGGATAATGCAGGACGCAAAACACTTAACGACATAAACGTGTGGATGATAAAATAAAGAAAAAAGCACATACTTTCCTGGAATTCATTGCGATAGAATACATGTAATTAATAATGATGATGAATGACTTGAATGTTTAAGAGGATCTGACGATGAAGTGTCTTCAAAGAGACAAAGTGAACCGAGCGTGTAACTGTGTGTGTGTGTGTGTGTGTGTGTGTGTGCGTGTGTGTGTGTGTGTGTGTGTGTGTGTGTGTGTGTGTGTGTGTGTGTGTTGGCTCACACACTGTGAAGCTAATGTGTCCAGACACCTTGCGGGTCCCGGAGTGACTCTTGCAGTAACAGATCAATCAGAGCTGGCTGAGTAGACACGCTCCCCACGCCTCCATTGTGATACCATTATCTTCCATTTAGGAAGGAAAAGTCATATTGATTCTTGCCATTATGTCACTGCAAATGTAGCCCTATGTTGCTCTTTCGGAGTTCTCCATTTGCCTGGAAGGTGAAAGCCAAAAGCTGTGAACCTGAGACGGGACTTTGTCCACAAATAAATAGCTACATGGCTCTAAGTGCTGCACAAATGTGTCAAATGACAATTACATCGATTTATTTGTATTGTATTATGAGGTGTTGAAAGCTTTTTCCAACACCTGTGTCTTTGGAAGTGAATTTCCCATTCATTAATTCGATTAAAGCATAAAAAAATGGTTTTATACATGTTTAGAATGGACATGAGCCAAATTAAAACTCACTGTGAATACATATTTGACAAAGATCGCTTTGTCATCACGCTGGGGAAAAAAACATTTTAAAATAACCCTTATTCATCTAAAAGAAAGTCAGATTTCACAACTGCATGTCGATTTGCCTTAAAGGTTTTGAGAGACCTATTTCTGTGAAGTATTTCCGCAATAAAAGTGAACGTTTCCAAATGAGCGGCCATATAGCTCTAGTTCAGGGGTTCTCAAAGTGCGGCCCGCGGGCCATTGGCGGCCCTCGGAAATGTTTCTGGCGGCCCGCGATAGTTAATGTGAAATGCATGCGTTATATTTTAATCCTCCACGGTCGTATCTGGTAAGAATTAGAATGGAATTTAAGAATGGTAAAACTGCGCCCCCTGGGTTGTCATTCCTAAATTATGAATGACAGCTTGTGGAAAGTTTGCGAGACTACTGGTTGCATGGCAACTAGACATCTCGCGAGTTGCGGTAATTGGTTAGTACAATAAAGAAAGGATTTGTTTTGGAATTATTTTAGGATTCCGTTTTTTCTTGGGCGGCCCTCAATCCAATATTGGGTACCTAAATTGGCCCTCACTCATCAAAACTTTGAGAACCCCTGCTTCTAGTTCAACATTTGGGAACAGACCATTGTGCGGACATCGTGGTAAAGCCTTCTCGAGCTATTCGTTATATTTAGACCATCATCACGCCCAAAATAAATGTTTTGCCTGATGAATGAAACATTGCTCCCGTGTTTTTGTGAAAAAATGAGGACATTTTGTTGGAGATTATTTAATTTTTTCAAAGTCTTTCTCCTACATATTTGTCCCATGAAATGGATTGAGCTCAGTATAACTTCTGAATGACGTCTCCATGAGATGAAATTCTCCATGACGTTAAAAAAAGGTTATCATAAAGTTATCATTCTACTTTTCACCATGGCTAATATTAAAACAACTGGATTTTCAGTAACATAATCTACTGATGAGCGAAGTTTATGTACTCTAAGGCTACGTGTGCATGATTCAGAACAATCTCTAAAGAAAAGAGACACAGCCACACAACTAGTGAGATGAATACTCACATTGAGGACCTTATGACAGAATGTTTATATTGATTAGCCATTTGTAAACAGTGGGGGCTTTTATCAAAATGTACAGCAGAGTTTGGATTTGTTAATAATAGAGAGAACATGACACTGACTGCAGTGACTGGAAAAGTGATGGAGGCAGCTGTGTGCACAGAGGGGGGGGGGATAAAGAAAGTCCAGAGAGACAACAGGGGGTCAAGGTTATACTGAACTCACAGTGCTAGTGGGGACAGTGAAAGCCTTTCATTAGCTAACACATATTGAACTCTCCTACTGAGGTACAAGAATAAGTCATTGATTCTCATAACACCATGGGCAGTTATTGTTTGTCACTGTACAGCCAGCATAAAGAAATGCCAGCAGGACAAGACCTGTATGCAGATAACTCGAATATGGAATTATTGCCATAAGATGCACTGGTTATAACTTTAATGATGTCTAAAGAAAATGATCCGTCAAAGCAAAGTAAATGGACTGCTTTTTATGGAGCACCTTTCTACCTTACTGGACAAAGCGCTTAACATGTTCTTCTCATTCACCCATTCATACACTTAAAAAAAAATGTGGGTTCACTTCAGTGTCTTGCTTAAGAACATTTTAACCTCCTGTTACTTACACTACTCACAAATGTGTTATCGTCTCCATTTGTCAATCAACATAGATGTTTTGTCTGGTTCGGGAAGCTGTGTTAAAATTCTTCATAGACTTTTTCCAATATTACCCAGCTAACTTCACGCTGCTTACATATTCAGTTTTTACTGGGAATATGTCAAAGCACAGAAGCTAAAAAACATTTAATGGGACTTAAATCAAAGTTTATTTTTTTCACTTTCTCTCTTATTAGGAAATAGCTATAGATTTATGAATCCTATAGTAAAGGCATGGCCCCTTACTCCTCTCATCTCCTTCCTGACAATTACTTTTGACCAGTTGTTTGATTCATAATTAATGTAAATAAAGTCGGATGCTTTTAAATAGTCTCTGATTTGTCTAATAAAGTCATTGTTGTTTTTCTATAGAAGCTGATATAGTTAGTACAACACTCACACTTTAAATTAAGAACGTTTTTTCGAAAAAACAACAACAGAGAACTGCACAACAAGATGGCGGTGTGGAGCTCCGCGAACGTTTCTTCACTATGAATCTATAAATAGATCTCCATTGACAGTTTCGGCATTTGAATATTTACTCCTTATGAGAGAAAATTGGAGGGATTAAGCCAGACATAGTAGACTCAAATGAGGAGTCTACTCCTGTTCACCAACATAAGAGACTTGAACGCACCAGAACTGTAAGTGAAGTGAGCATCTTGTGTTTATTTTTTACTAGCTTGTTAGCCTGTTAGCTTGTTAGCTTATTAGCTTATTAGCTTGGAACTGTCAGTGCCCTGTACAGCTGAACTGGTTGTGAAACAGACTTAAGTTGCAAAAAGAAGTCCTGGCTTCAAAATCTTACTTATGTAAAACTTTAAAAGTATTGGCATCAGACAAGTAAAGTATACTAAAGCTGTTGCATACATATGGTGGAGTAAAAAGGAAAATATTGGCGTTCGAAAATGTAGTGGAGTAGTTGTATAAAGTAGCATACAATGAAAATACTCTAATACTAAATACAAGTACCTCAAAATTAAGTATAGTACTTACATAAGTTTAAAAGACTGTAAATGCATGTTGGTTTTTGGTGCATTGGGCAGTGATTGTCTTATACATGTATGATGTATCTAATCTAGTTTGTCCAGCTGTGTTTGTATCTCAGCTTTTCACTGAAGTGCAAAAACATATCCCTCTTCAGTTTAGGAATGTGAAATCACCTGTACGGATACATTTTGTACTATTGATACTATTTAAGTTTAATAAACATTGGTCTCAGAGCTTATTTCCTGATTTTTTTCAAAACCCATTGTTATTTTTAAGAGAACCAGTGGAATTATAACTCTCAGGTCAAATTGCATCCCTGCACGGCCCTATTTTAAATAATGAAAGGTGAGGTGCAACATAGAAAATGACAATTCAATTAAAAACCTTTATTTATCCAGGTAAAATCCCATTGAGATCAATGATCTCTTTTTCAAGGGAGAGCTGCAGCAGTAGGTTCCACAAGAAGACATAAAAACATGAACAACAAAACAACAAAAGGACATCATACAGCAAAATGTACAGGGATTACAATTTACATATCTAACCACATGTACAGGAACCAACAGCATCTGATTGAGCAGCATCCAACCGAGCTTTAAAAACATGTCGTGGTACTAGCTTGGTAATGTTCCATTCTTTTTGCAGACTGTTCCAAGTTAGTGGAGCTGCACAGCTAAAAGCTTTCTTCCCTCAGACAGTCCTAGCACTTTGCACATTTAATAAAACCACAGCATGTGAATGAAAGGCAAGGCAAGTTTATGAAAGGGAAGCTAATAAAGTCTTAATTGGTGTGCTGCACCTGCTGGCATTGACAGCGGATTGTAAAATAAACTAATGAAGGTATGTATGCTGTGCCAAAGTCTGCAAGTGTGTGCCTGAGAACAATTGTATTAGTGTGATGGTCATGTTGGTGCAATCGTCTTGTATTATATGTTGAATTTAAAGTCTGGGTCAGGTTTGCAGTTGGCTTGGAGATGATGGCTAATGAGGGGTCAGTTCTGATGCTGATTAGCAGTTAAGGGGTTGCATGGCAAAACAAGAAAGGAGCTGGATAGAAGATGAACAATTACATCCAATTGTGTATTGTGCATAGATGATGAAAAATGATACAAGTTACGTGTTATTATAACTGTTAATATTTAACGCATTCGATTGCAAAATGAATTATGTATTATATTAGCAGCCGTTGAGAATGAATACACATTTTCAAAGGTTGCATGAAATACAATCCAGGTGGTAACACCATCCATTCGTTCTATTTAAACTTATCAGACGCCATCACACTGCACAGCAGATCTTAATGGCGTGGGATTTTACAACTGTGGATGATTGCAACGATGTAATCCTCAAGCAAAATGATTGCCAGACAAATAGTTGGATTACACAGTTTATGTTGCAAAGTAATCTACCAACAATGCACACTTATTTGACCGTGGATGATGTGGTGTGTTGGCGGAGGATGTCGCATTGTGTTGCAGGAGAGGTTGAGCCAGATTTAAATCCACTGCCGGATGACTTTTCTTTTGTGCCCAAGTCCTCTGTGTGGCAGCCTCACCTCAGAACATTAGCACTGCTTCAACATTTTTGTAAAAGCAGTGCTAATGTTAGTCGGAACAAACCTTTAGAAACCTGCAGATCTGATTTATATAATTGAACACAATTAGGACACTGACGATACTTTTTATGTTTTGAATTTTGGACCCAAAACCTTTTTAAAATAACGTTTAATAAAAACATTGGCAGCACTTATTTTTGCACTTATCAAAATCAGATTACTTAATTTTTTTTCCAGGGATATATTTTCTAACAGTTGTTCAATTTTAGAATACAATAAGTATTTCAAGTTAAAGTGAGAATGTGCACATCGTAATGCAATATTTAAATATACAATTAATATTTAAAATAATATTAATTACTATATGTACAGTATTAGGATCATTAATAATAATAATAACCTTACAGAAAAAACGTACTTTATTACTCCAATGTAAAACACGAGAGTGTGACAAATGAGTATTGCCCAAATATTATTAATAATTGCCTCTGTGATCAAATTACAAACGGATAAAGCACACGCCACATAGATGAGACGTATCAGAGCCAGGGTTGCATATTTTCTCAGTTATGTTTGTGTCCACAATGTGTGTGTGTGTGTGTGCAGTGTGTAATCGTTTAAGGGGCGTAAGAGATGCCGGGAGGGACCTCAGGAAGCACTGTAACCGGGACTCAGCTCCCTGACTGAGCAACAGCCGGCGTCAGACCGAGCCTCTTCACACAGCAGAACCCCCAGCATGCGCACAGCAGGTCTAGTGTTGCTAATCACTTTAAATAGTCACATTTGTGTGCCGCACTGTGGAAGTGCTGCTCAGTTACCTTTAAAGAAATCATCTGGATGTGTTGCTTGAGAGAGGAGTCCCGCTGTTGGCTCCAATGAGTGGTCGCCTAAGCAGGAAAAATGTATAATCATTATCTAAAACGGAAGCTTTGATCCCTCAGAGGCCCGAGTATGATTGTGTCCCTCTCCTGTAGTGTGTTATAAAGGTTTTGGTGCATGTACATCGGGGGGTCAAACTCAAATACACAGGCCAAAATAAAAAAATGGGTACTAGTGGAGGGCCGGACTGGTTCAATGTTTATTGCAGAACGTATTGAAATGAACTTATTGCACATATTAAACCTGAACTAACAAAGCTTCAATTATTGCCTATAAAAACAACATTAAACATTAAATAATCAGCTGCATTCATTTCTCACGGCTCTATCTGCAGCTTCTCCAGAGTCATTTCTTATGAGTACATTTTCCCACAGGCCAACAACAGCTTCAACAAAACTATTCCCCTCAAAGAGAAAGTGCAGAAGGAAGCATCCATTGAACTCCGTGTGCTGCTCTGAGATGCTAGCTCAGACACTTGGCGTCTCATCTCGGGGGCAAGGTCATCAATGTTTGGGGCTCAGGCTCTGAGTGAGGAGACCCTCAGGATGGAGTGAAGGTGTGCGTGCAATATACCGGCGGGACAGATCTAACAGGAATTAGAAATTATCCTGCGGGCCGAAATTAAATCCACCAAGGGCCGGATTTGGCCCCCGGGCCTCGAGTTTGACGCAAGCTAAAATCCATGTGTTCCCTCCAGAGGGCGTTTTTCCTCTGCCTTAAACACATCACAAAAATAAGACCTTTTTGAAAAGCAAAGCATGTAAACATTTCACAGTGGAGGCACAACATTGAACCTGAAAATAAGCACAATACTGTATGTCCTACGTAAGAGCATTTACTCTTGGGTAAATTATAGGTTGTTTGGTTTTAGCCAAATGCATGAGTTTGTAAAGTAGTGATCATACGAAAGGATAACTGAGACTTTAACGAACCCTGTCTAATTGAATTGATCAAGATAATCAATTGTTTGTTGAACTCATCATCCACCATCGAGGCATGCTAGAAGCAAGTTGACGGTGGGAGTAATTGATGTACAAAACATTGATTGTTATTCAACTATAGATATTCTGTTTTCCAGCCCAACGACTGAATGGAAATCTTGGGCAAACGGGCCAGCTGTGTTCCTCAATGGAAGGTCATGGAGGCAGCTCCATGAATCAGCTCGGCGGGGGTTAGCCTGCCACAGATCTCCATGATTTATCCCCGGCAGGAGGGAGCAGCCATGAGAGGAGGTCAGGTGCATATAGTATGCAACTGTGAACACACACGCTGCATGTTCACCTGTACCTGCACACATAATCGGGGGGCCCTAGAGTATACCTGACCACACATGCATAAACATAAATACACACAAATCGTACCCACAAGGTTATTCGCAGCACATGTATTCCCTTGTTTGCTTCTAACCAAGACAAACTGCCAGCAAGAGGCTGATAAGCAAAGCTATCCATCATTAGAGGCGTTTGGGGGGGCTGGTTGATTACAATGGGTGCTAAGCAGTTACAGAGGACACGGTGGGGGCGAGGTGATTCCAAGCAGAGGTCTGGGACAAATACGACAACATCTACAGGACTTCCTTCGCATCGTTAGAAATTGGATTAGATGCAAAACAAGCGAGAAAGAACGCAATACAATTGTTTTCTGCTATTTTTATTTCTACTGAAATGATTGTAAGCCAACATGGTGGGTGAATTTATCCTGACCTTAACACATTGCCACCGTAGTGAATCACTAGCAACGTAAGCATTGAAGAGTTGTAGCATTGAGGCTATTTTTAAAGAACGCTCCAAAATAAAAAAAGCATTTGAAGGTTAGCACGGCTTGGCACGGCTCAGCGCGGCTCAGCACGGCACGGCTAGGCACGGCTCAGCACGGCTCGGCACGGCTCAGCACGGCTCAGCACGGCATCACTTGAGCTTTCCACATGAATTGTAAAATGTCCAGCCGCAGTTTGCCTGTGAAGGTACCGTGGTGCTGCAACGTCTCTTGTTGTGGTTCTCTCTGTCAGCCTGGGCATTTTACCATTCAATTCAAAACAGTATCATGCACTCCCAGAATAACACACACTTGTTGCTACATGGTGTCCATGGTGTACTTATCTCCTTGCAGCAAAGTGCTGATGAAGATGTGAGATAATCCCTGATGCACCGACCTGAAGAAAGCCATGTTGGAAAGTAAATATACTATATTAGAGAGCGGCTGTTTATCTGTCTGATCTTGGTGAGGACATGCAGTTGCAATAAATACAGATGTCTACAACTGAGGACACAGTAGGGCTGCACGATGTTGGGAAAACATCTAATTGCGATGTTTCTGACAGATATTGCGATTCGAATTGCGATATTAGTTTTTAAGCGACCCAACGGAAGTTTATTGTAAAATGCGGCTATAACTCCGGCTAGGAAGGTCGCATCAACGTGCTCCCGTCTCTAGCAGCCCGCAGCCCGAGCTACGAGTGAAAGAACTAAACTTACATGAAACTTCCGTTGGGTTGCTTTAAAGTCAAGCTTCAGTTTAAGACTCACCCTGTGATAGAAACACGTGAGCGTCACTAACCTGACTCAGATGGTTTCACCGAACCATCTAAAGCTCCATTGGAAGCCATTTGGAAAATGTTGTTCATTTGTGTGTATGAATTATACGTTTTTGTTTTTGTATGATTTTAGTAGAATTAAAAAAAAAGGGCAGGCACTCTGTCTATCACCTTCTATCATGGGCCACTTCTGATTGGTTAACAATGGGTGGTACATGTGGAGCACAGCACTTCTGATTGGTGTGGATGACTGACGCACAAGAAGAAGAAAAATAAAAAATGATAACAAAAATAAAAATTTCGATTTAAAATCGATTAATCGTTCAGCCCTAGGACACAGTACTGTACATTTTAAAGCATATAGGTGGAATATAAGATAACAAATTGTACTAATACTTCTAATTAGTTTATGATCCATGTCAGTGCAAACAGATAAGTGCACTCATGCATGATTGAGCTGGTAAAACAAAACATTAACATAATTGTTGGGGGGATGAGTTTGATTTTGTACTTATGAACACGAGGCTTGGATCAAGCACACACATGCACACTTTCACACACACACGGCTAAACAAAGACACACTCCCTGCAGACAACGAGGGCAAGCATGCGGGCAGGGATAAATCAGAGCTCCAGCCAGGCAGATGAGGCGTATCTCACACTCAAGGAGTGGCCTACTCTGCAGGCACCAGGGATCATTAATCTGCAGCAGACAAGCCCTCTGGCCTCGCGCTGGCTCAGGTAGACCTGAGCGGCTGGGCCACGAGCCTCGACACTAATGGTCTCATTGTGTTATCAGCTGTCAGACAGTACAGAGCTTGTGCTGTTGACCTGAATGGAAGTCCACCCGTGCCATGAGCCACGGGTGGACGGGTGTTTGAGCTGGATCTGAGAAGACAGCAGAGACGGCTAGGGAGCTTGTACCAAGGGAGCAATGTTGGCTTCATTATTCAGAAGATGTTGGAGCTATGAAATAATAAGGCATTACTCATTTAAAACATAATTTCTAGCTAAATGCATCCAAGCATAGACTTGTCTGAATCCTGTCCAACGTGGCCAACTTCATTCTAACCTCCCTAAATACGTTCAAATGACTGTGTGTCTGATTTGAGGATCAATGAAGACTAATGATGCTGATTTGTAGCGCTGTGGATCAGAAAAAAGGAACACTTCCTCCCACAGAAAGACAACGTCTCGATTATGTAACTGATATTTCATTGAGGTTGAGCCATTAAATGGAGTAGGATAATTATAATGAAACAGAATCAAACATGTCGAGTAAAGGCAATGTCTTGGTTGTTGTTGAATTGATATATGACGGAAAACTGACCCCAGATCTGCCGCGAATGATCCAGTCTTATGTTGGCTGAGAAGAAAGCCACTGATGCCAATTATAATGTTTTATGATTTGCTTTTGAAATGTTTGCTTTGCAGGTTTATTGATCATTTACGGACAATTGATCCTGAATCTGCCACAAGCTATCCACTGTTGCCACTATTTATGACAGTTTCTCACTTCTCTCGATGTTGTCAAATCTATTGAAAGACATCTGGCTCAGTTTATCAGACATAATGCTCCAAACTGTTAATTCGGAAGTTGTTTTGAAGATAATTTATTGCAATGGTTTGTACATTTGGAGAAGCCTAAGGGCCCGTCTACACTACAGGCATAACAACATTTTGGGCGTGTCTGAGGCTTGGCGATTTATCGCGACCAACAACCAATTAGGAATCTCCCGCCCCCGACATACAAAGCAATAGCAATGTTAAAACGAAGTAAACTGGATATAAAATCCCCAAACAGGCGAAAACCTACCAATTTCACCCACTGTCTCTGCCACCTCCCTCCATGCCTGGTTCCTCCGGTTTGTATCCCGTTAATAGTTCTGGTCGTAAAGAACCGCGTGATTTGCTACCGTCATTTCTCGTTTGGAATATGAGGAAATGAACTGCGGTCTGGCTCTCCCAGCTTGCACGTGGTTTGATTGGCTAGCGCTTGTACTGGCGGGATTTGCAGAAACGGGATTTGATTGGCTGATGCCAGCTTCAAAGCATCGGGAGCATCAAAAGTTGAACATTGCTCAACTTTTGATGCTCACGATGCTCGCAAAGCCACGCTCCGCTCCCCACAATGCAGTTCGGCGAAAATTCAAAATATTCTACGTCACCCCATTCAAGTGAATGGGCGAAGCGTTGAAAGCATTGTTTGATGCCTGTCGTGTAGACGGGGCGTAAGTTGTAGAGACATGAGCACTGGATAAATGATGCCAATAGAAAATACCAAAGCGTCAGTCACATGAAGTTCACAGAGGAGAAGGAAGTAGACATTGTTGGTGTGAGAGAATCTGCTCTCTAATAGTGATGTCTGACAATGTGTCATGGCAACACTAATGTTATTGGGTAATGAATTGGGCCAATTGGACGATGTCGTGATGAGCAAATATACGAATGTGCAGGTTCTGTAATTGATTTGATAGAAAGGCGAATATAAATAGCTTTCAGCATCAATATGATTTGAGCAGTGCCTCTGTCAGACCGACTTGTTTGTTTTACTATGTTTGTGTTCTGCATGAGAGGAAGAAGCTAATTACGATGGCAGGCTCAGACCGGCGATTTACGCCAGACAAATCACATTGGCGTGTCCTCAGAGGCTGGCGCCGTGATATTCTCTCCGGCTTCCAGGTGTGTTCAGTGGCGTCTGCGCCCGATGCCAGAGGAGTCTCAGGCGGGAATGCGTTCCTCAAAACGAGAACATTTTAATTATGATTTCAAAAAAGGGAAAACGACTATCCTGCATGCTTCACTGAGCCCGCCTGCGGTCACTGATGCAAATATATAATCATCCGGCTTTAATGTGTGTTGCTGTTCTATTGCTTGATTTTAATTTGACTTCAACTTTTCTTCTCACCATCTCTTTAAAGCGTCTTTGAGCACCTGTAAAAGCGCTTAGAAAATAAATATATTATTATTAAATATGATCATAAGGTCTAATGCTCTAAAAAAGAGAAATCCCTATCGAGAGGCGAAGTCCCTCCCTTTCCTCCATGGGACCTTATTTCTGAAAAAGTATGCATTGAAGTCAATGGGGAGAGAAAGATTATCTTTCGATCCCGTTTGAATTGTGCCACGAATTACACACATGATGTTTGTCAATTTAAAAGATAATTAAAGTCAAAATGTGAAGTAACATTTTTGTTGTGTGAAACCGCTCAATGAACTACATCTCCCGTCTCGCACCACACACCAAGACGGCCGTCACGTTGGAACATTTCACTTCTTTCTTTCAGAACAAGGCGGAAAGTATTAAAAGAGGTGGAAATCACTCCAAGTCTGGGCGCGTTGAGAGCTGTGCACACACACAAGGGGAGTTAGTCGGTTCATGAGAGCCAGCATGCGGGACCGGGACTCTGGGATTTGTAGTCTTTCTAGTTCATCGTCTTATATTTCAACGGTTTTAAGACAAACTGTGACTTCTTTGACATGGAAATTATTTTTTAAATTGACAAACATCATGTGTGTAATTCGTGGCACAATTCAAACGGGATCGAAAGATACGTTTTCTCCCCATTGACTTCAATACATAATTTTTCAGAAATAAGGTCCCATGGGGCGGAAGTAGATGGGCGGGACTTCGCCTCTCTATTACGTGCCTTGGAAATTAACATTCCACAAATATTTTCTGTTATTTTCCGCCTTTGCATTTTCTCACATCAGATTCTTCTAGCCTCCGTCTTTTTCCCTACAGAGTTTTGCAAAGAGAACTAAATCGAAGTGTAATTTAGCCCACTGTTTATAGTAAATCAATGTTCTGACAGATAGTATCTCTCTTCCTATTCAATGACTTCAGTGCTGGCTGGCTTCTCTTCCACACAGACTTAATCAACCACAATGCCTACAATACATCCCATTTAGTCGAGACCTTCTGCAACGGAACAAACAACAACATCAACAACGGTTTAATTGAACCAAGCAGGCAAGATAATAGTCCAACTCATCGTATTGCTTTTTTTCCTGAGGGTGAACAAATCATTACACTGTCTGTGTTCTTTTCTCTAATTAGTGAGTCAGACCGAGCCCATTAGCCTAGCTTAGCATAAAGATTAGATCAAGTTATAAACAGTGAATCTGGACCTTTTTTAGTTTTTAAAACATCCCTGCAGTTCTGGACTTTTTTTTTGAATTACATTGGTCAGTGAGATCTCTAAATTCTGATTGGCAGAAAGGTGGAAAGTGATTGGACACTTATGCTCGAGCTATTTGTGTAACCCCCATCAGCAAATAGTTGCCAAAATGTGCAGAAAGAAAGCTGAAAAGCATATTTCCCAAAATGTAAAACGTTATTGTTTGCATCTTTTGGTTTGACTTGTGTTTCTCTGTTTGAATTGTCTATACGTCACTAGCCTGTTGCCTGTGACAGCAATATACATAGTTATGATTAGGAAAGGTTGAAGAACAGCCGTACATTATGAGGCCTCACATACAGCTTTGGGTGAGTGTAATTAGGATGGGAGAAGTGAGACGGCCATTATTCTTTGCCGTGACAATGTTATCATACCAGTACTTTTTGCAAGACGTGCTTAAATATCTGGGATGTTTTTACACCAGTGTCCTATTTTAGTGAAGTGTCTTCATCACCAAGGGTAACGGAAACATTGTCCGAGCATCCCGGTGTTATTTATGACCCAGCGTGACAATATACCACCAAAACAACGACTTCTCCAAGCCAGCTCGTTGTAAATCGTTTTCATTGTGTGTGTGTGTGTGTGTGTGTGTGTGTGAGCCTATATCACAGTCTCCTTAAAGGTCTCCTATTATGCTATTGTGAGGCAGACATTATGGCTCTCAGATATATAAAAACATGTGTATGATGTGTTTTGCTCAAAATACCAAACTGATCATGCATTTGAGACATCCCTCATATCCCTCCCCTGTTAGAGAGATGCTGATTTTGGGTCCTTAGCTTCATATCTGACGCAAATCTGGATCAGCTCCGTTGTACCTTCGTTTTTAGAGATTTGGGTACTGGGGAAAAGAGAGAGGGGTTTTGCTTTCTGACACTTTGTGAGTTCCCTGACACCCCGGGGACACGTATTTAAATAAAAGTGCATGATAGGTTCCCTTTCAAATCTCTCAGACAAGCTGGCTGGAAAAATATCACAAAAAGAAAATGTTGCCCTGCATGTATTACTTAAAAAATGAGCAAATGGAATTTACATTTGTGATTTTAACGGATAATTCAAACCACTTCACCACCATTAGATATGTATGACACCATCTCGCCATCTCCCCCTCCCCCCCTCGCCCCCTCCCCCCTCTCACTTAACAGATGGAGGTGTCAGTGGATTTCCACCTTAACACATGCCAGGGCGGAGTTACCGGGCTCATTTGCATATTCTGGAGCGAGGAGTTGTCTTCTCGGGTCGCAGAGGTTCCTCCGCTGAGGTAAAGGGAAGGTGAGCGGTGACAGCACAACGCTCCACACTGACTTTCTGCTCCTGCAACCTCTGGACGCAGCGCTCGTCTCGTCTGAGGATAAAAATAAAGCACTGATTTTAGAGTAGAGGAACATTTTTCACAGAGATAATATAGAGATAGCGGTGTGGGTTTGTTCG
The DNA here is from genome assembly GCA_036324585.1 of Champsocephalus esox. Classification (NCBI taxonomy): domain Eukaryota; kingdom Metazoa; phylum Chordata; class Actinopteri; order Perciformes; family Channichthyidae; genus Champsocephalus; species Champsocephalus esox. The sequence continues at coordinate 29,088,252 of CM070488.1, read as the reverse complement.
ATGTTGGTCTCATCATTTTAAAATGTTTTAGTGATTGCTGATAACCTGTAACTAAAATAAATAACTAAATCGATAACTTGAAAGAAAGTCTTAGACATGTTCTGATGATCAGCAGCAACCTCCTAAATAATAACCTGTTAAGCCCCGAGCCTGTTTTTCAGGTTTCAGGCTCGAACATGACATTCCCAGAACAAATGACCATATCTTCTAAAAGGGTTAAATTAATAATCTTTGTTCTCAAAGTAATGATAAACCTGTGAGTTGGATGTAGAAAAAGTCAGAATCAATATAGATGTTTTTTATTTGAAAGAAAATTCAGATTGAACATGGTAAAAAACTGTAAATTATAGTGTCCGTCCAAAAGATATGTTGTACTTATAGTGAAAACTAACCTTGGATTATGGGTTAGTAGACTAAAAGCTTTAGGAATCCAAAGTACAACATATACTAAGTACCCTGTATCAGGATCGATGCAAAACAAGTGATATTTGACCTTTTTAGACAGATTTAGCAAAAGAAACCCTCTTCTGGGGCCATGTGGGTGGATTTTCCATATCTCTGGCCCCCCTGGATGTTGACATGTGACATCTCTTTATAACCGTCAGAGCCAATGGAATCGAGGGGAACTCCCACATAGTCCTTATTTGGTAATGTGTGTGTGTTAGACTGCCGCATAGCCAAGACCGGAAGCAGCAGCCATTCTGGTGGCTACCATTAGCAGCTAACTTTTGCTCTGCGATTTTTACATAAAAATGGAATTATGGTTTATAAATGAAATAATTTTTTTATACAGAGACGTTAAAAACCTATGGATTAACCGATTCAGCCGCGTTTTTTCTCGTTGTAATGCCATTGAACACGTCTTTTGATCAGATTGACAGCTACGGTGAGACGATCTCCCTAGAAGCTCCGTAAAGGTACGTGTTGTGATGTCTGTGTTTGCTTCCCCTGTCGCGAGTCCGGATCGCTCGGTGATGATACTATATACCTACATAATCTAACCTCAGCTTTAATCGGATATCTTGTATGTGCAGCTACGATAAGTAATAAGGGCACTTTTATCTTGAGTTCTGTGCCAAGGACATTTAGATGCTTCTTATGAGACTTGTGTTTTGTTTTGGTAAACATGGTTTGTATCGTCAGTTAGCTTCCCGTTAATCTGGTATGACACATTAATAGGTTCTTAAATATTAAGATCCCCTGAGACACAGTGTCGTGAAAAAAAAACCAGGGTCCCCGCCGACTTCCTCTCAGAGCCCCTCCTCCAACACACGGACGCGCACATGACCAATTAGGGCACGAGATAAGTTTGTGCCCCGATGGAAGGCTGACAGGCCATCCAATTATCTGCCGCGGGCCGAATACATTTTTTAATGTAGAAACAAAACAAACAATAATTATAATAATGACAAAGAGAAGCAACATGTACAAATGTCTGTCTATCTGTCTCTCCTCATGTCTCTTCCTATCTGTCTCTCTTCCTATCTGTCTCTCATCATGTCTAATTCTGTCTCTCCTCATGTCTCTTCTGTCTCTCATCATGTCTAATTCTGTCTCTCCTCATGTCTAATTCTGTCTCTCCTCATGTCTCTTCTGTCTCTCATCATGTCTAATTCTGTCTCTCCTCATGTCTAATTCTGTCTCTCCTCATGTCTAATTCTGTCTCTCCTCATGTCTCTTCTGTCTCTCCTCATGTATCTTCTGTCTCTCCTCATGTCTCTTCTGTCTCTCCTCATGTATCTTCTGTCTCTCCTTATGTCTCTTCTGTCTCTCCTCATGTCTCTTCTGTCTCTCCTCATGTCTCTTCTGTCTCTCATCATGTCTCTTCCTATCTGTCTCTCCTCATGTCTCTTCTGTCTCTCCTCATGTCTAATTCTGTCTCTCCTCATGTCTCTTCTGTCTCTCATCATGTCTCTTTCTCTCATCATGTCTCTTCTGTCTCTCATCATGTCTCTTTCTCTCATCATGTCTCTTCTGTCTCTCATCATGTCTCTTTCTCTCATCATGTCTCTTTCTCTCCTCATGTCTCTTCCTATCTGTCTCTCCTCATGTCTCTTCTGTCTCTCCTCATGTCCTATATGTCTCTCCTCATGTCTCTTCTGTCTCTCCTCATGTCTCTTCTGTCTCTCCTCATGTCTCTTCTGTCTCTCCTCATGTCTCCTCCTATCTGTCTCTCCTCATGTCTCTTCTGTCTCTCCTCATGTCTCCTCCTATCTGTCTCTCCTCATGTCTCTTCTGTCTCTCCTCATGTCTCCTCCTTCCTGCCTCTGTATCTTTGTGTTTGATTGCACCAACAGGATGGATCTCTTTCCTCCGCCTCCTCCTCGGCTCATTTATCCTCCTCTCCGCCCAGAAGAAGAATTACCAGATGTGAGATGGTGTTATCTCCTTTTATAAAAGAAGCTCATTGAACTCATACTAATCTTCCCCTTTACTGTGTCCGCGGTATATTCTATACATTTTATCTCGGTGTATAGTTATTAATAAAAACATGTTGACATTGACATTCCCTTTAATGCGACTGGTAGCTTTTACAAAAACCTCCGTACAAGGTGTCTTCGGCAAAACAAAATGTTTTACCAGTTCTTTTTAGGAAAGTCAACATCTCTTAAAAAAACACAAAATATCTGGAAACACAACTCAGTGAAACTACGGCTTTTTGTAAACTACTTCTGAACTTTGTTAATTCTATAGTTAGAATTAAAAGGAAACTAGCTCAAATGTGTGCTTCAGTATTTTTCACACAATCCAGCTGCAGCCTTTATTTCTATTCGTTTAATACCATTATTAAAAAAGTTAGAAATATTGGTGTTGGTATGATCCGGCATGACTTGAGAATTGGTCAGGTGTCATTAAACTACGAAGAAATTGTATAATTTTTTAAATAACTTTAATGTTTGAGGTGAACCTTCTTATTGACTTTGACACAGGAATGCACTTCCTCCTTCAGTCTCTCACTCTGCCTTTACAGGAAATCAAACATTATTTTATTTTATTTTTATTTAACCAGATAAAAAAGCATTGAGATGCAATCTAATTTGCAATGCTGACCTGGCCAAGAAGGCAGCAACGTTACACATTATCACACGTAACACAGACATGTAAAATAGAGAGAACATATAGAAAACAAAAGACGAAAAAGCAGTCACTACATTGAGCACATTAGGACCGTAACGGCCCCTACACACGGCGGCGTGCGTTGCCGCTTCAACGCTTCTGCCCATTCACTTTGAATGGGGTGACGTCACGATTCGCCGAACTGCATTGTGGGAGCAAAGCGTAGCTTCTCTCGAGGTGCTCGCTGCAAAAGTAGAGCATTGTTCTACTTTTTCCGCCTCGACGGAGGCGTCAGCCAATCAAATCCCTCGTATGTAAATCTGACAATACAAATAGTAGCCAATCAAACCGGGTGTATGTTGGGAGAGCCAGACCGCAGTTATTTCCCATATGTCAACAAAGGGAGGAGAACATGATCGTGGCGGTAGGGAACATACGGGGATACAAACCGGAGGAGCCAGGCATGGGGGGAGGGGCAGAGACAGTGGGGGAAACTGGTAGGTTTTCGCTTGTTTGGGGAGTTTATATACAGTGTACTTCGTTTGAATGGACAGCTAGCAAGCATAGACAGTATATTTAGCCAGCATGGATGTAGCATGAATGCTTTGCTTTGTATGTCCGGGGCGGGACATTCATGTGGTTGGTTGTTGGTCGGGCTGCTCGCGTTGACTCCCCAAGCCCAAGACACGCCCACCGCCAAGCGGCAACGCACGCCGCCGTGTGTAGGGGCTGTTAGAAAGGCACTACTTATTACTGCCAGAGCAGCTGGTGGTAAGGACCTCAGAAAACTTCAACTTAAAACATGCTTTTGAGACAAGTGCCGCCAGTTTGAGGCGTGGTCATTCCAAGACCAAGGACCATCATAAAAAAGACCTTTTCCCAGCCTCAGTCCGCACGGCAGGAACCTGGACCCGTATCCAGGCTCTGGGTCTGACCTAAAATGGCTTTATTCATGAATACAAACCAGTGCTGCATCCTACGCATACTGTGAGGACCATCCTAGGCTATACAGTGTGCAATGATGAGTCCTATCGGGTGCATCTGATATATAACGCAGTGCAGCGTGGGAGAGTGGGACAAGTTTGACCAAAACAGTGGGACAGGCAAATCTATAGATGGTGTCACCGTAGTCCGGCTGGGACAGGACTAATCCAGAGACCAACCTTTTACGGGATGAAGTTGAAAAACCACATTTAAGTCTGAAAAGGAAGCCAAGAGTGAATGTCAATTTCTTTGATAGAACTTCAATGTGGTGTTTATGACATATGCTTCATGCATTCTGCCACCCTCGCTGACACTCGAAATACAAATAACCTGCGTGTTAACAACATATGGAGATCTCAGCACCACGCATCTTTCAAAAACAAAAAGTGTGTGATGTTCAGCTGATGAGACAGATGGTTCATTAGGGAATCACAAGTATCCCGCCAAGTCTTCCACTTACTTCAGAAACAGACCTCTGAGGCCCCGCTTGGTTTCGAGTGTGTGCTGCTACCATTACAGATCTGAGATTTGATTAGATTTGAATTTGCAGTGAGCATCCATCTCATGTTTATGCAAAGTTCCGTTTTGTTCTGTCCGGCATACTCACGGACATTTATGTAAACCGCTTTGAATAATTAAATCTGGACGAACTGATTTTTTTTTGGCCTGTACTTTCCGTCTCGGTTCTGCCTTTTTTTTTCTTTCTGCAACTTTATTCACATCTTCTGTTTTTTACCCTCCATCTGGACCAGTGCCAGGTTTTAGTTTCCATGGCAACATACAGTTTCTTGATCTAAACTGATGATAACCCAGAGAGTCTGGATGGCAGCTCCTTTTTGCAGAGTATATTTTTATCTGGTTCGAGTTCATATTCTTATCTTTCCTCCCACATTCGTAATAACTCATCTTGGTTATTACTGACCGCCATGTTATCAGAGAACATATGCTGAGGACACATGAGTTTATCAACATGTGTCCCCTCTTCTTCACGTCTCTCTACATCAACATGTGTCCCCTCTTCTTCGTGTCTCTTCTACATCAACATGTGTCCCCTCTTCTTCATGTCTCGTCTACATCAACATGTGTCCCCTCTTCTTCATGTCTGTTCTACATCAACACGTGTCCCCTCTTCTTCTTGTCTCTTCGACATCAACACGTGTCCCCTCTTCTTCATGTCTCTTCTACATCAACATGTGTCCCCTCTTCTTCATGTCTGTTCTACATCAACACGTGTCCCCTCTTCTTCATGTCTCTTCTACATCAACATGTGTCCCCTCTTCTTCATGTCTCTTCTACATCAACATGTGTCCCCTCTTCTTCATGTCTCTTCTACATCAACATGTGTCCCCTCTTCTTCATGTCTGTTCTGCATCAACACGTGTCCCCTCTTCTCCATGTCTCTTCTACATCAACACGTGTCCCCTCTTCTTCATGTCTCTTCTACATCAACATGTGTCCCCTCTTCTTCATGTCTCTTCTACATCAACATGTGTCCCCTCTGTGGAAAGAGACTCTGAAAGTTTTAGGAACAAAGATTCTCTCTCTTTTTGTCCTGATCCATTTCTGAAAATGAGCTGATCAGATTTTGGCCACTTGTTGATGTCATAACGGTGACATTGGCTTGTGTAACCAGCCAATCAGCAACCAAGGTAACCTTACCACCTGAATCTCCTCTAGAGCACCATTGAGTTCTTTGTAACCAAATGTCTCTCAGAGGGGCGTGGGGAGGGGCTCCTTATTTCCATCTAAAGTAACAGACAGAGAATCAGCACTTTGGAAACAGGGCTGAAACAGAAGGGATTATGGGTAATGCTGCAATGATCTGTTTGGTGTTTCAGCCAATCAGAGACAGGTTCTGTATATATCTGAAACCTGTAATATATTGATGAGAAACAGTATAATGGGAGACCTTTAAGATTCACTAAACGGTATCAGGTCGTGTTTGTGTATGTTTGGAAACGGGTAAAGCCAATGAAAAGACAAGGGAAGTTATTCGCTGGAAATGGCAACAGCATTCCCATTGCTGTGACCGAGGGCGAGCTCCATGGCTGCGGTCCCTAATGGGTTGAAATGACCTAGAAGTACTGAAGTAGCAGTCATGATAAGATGTCTTCAAATGAGGGAATAGGGAACGGAGCTGTGGTGCACTTTATATCGTCCAGCTCGAACATGTTAGTTTTCCAGCAGCAGCAGCAGCAGCGGCAGCATACCAATACGATCTGCTCTGCCCAGTGTAAGTGCCGTTTGATTCTCGTAGCATCGCAGTTGTCTTTTCCTAAATCCTGATTAATTCTTCTTCATATCCTTCCTTTCCTTGTCTTCGTCACTGAGGATAAGGACAAGTGGTTAGGAAAAGACACAAGACCGTACGATTTGAACCCATATTTGCTCCCATCAGCAGGATCAGCCCCTTGGAGAGCGGCACGTCGCGCAAACTTCACATTGTCCAGGTGTGATAGAGAGGTGTTTTGTGGGTTTCGAGCGGGGGCTCGGCAACCCGCGGCTCTTTAAGCCCATCCACACAAATGTTTCGTATCTTGTATTTTGAGGTGATACTGTGACACATAACGGTTTTAATTGGGTCAACTCAAATATGCGTCACATCCTGCTACGGTCCCGCGCCAGAGCCTTTTCTTACAGGCGAATAACCTGACCCCCGGCTCGATGAGCGAACTATGGATAAAGCAAAGAAAAGAAAAGTACCGGAGGAACACGGAGGGTTTAATTCTGCGTGGACAGAGTTATCTGCTTTCACAGCAAGCGATGCTGGCTTACCGGGATGTTTGATATGTGGAGAGAAGTTGTCAAAGGTGCTGCAGCCTTTACGTATCGAGGAGAAACACGGGAGAGGAAGACAGCTGACGAGTCATAATTCAATCCGTTAACAATTTTTAGGGTGCAGCTATGTTTTATTTATTTCAAAGTGGGCCCATTTTAATTATATTCATTCTCTTCAAATGTGCAGAGGACTCCCCAAGTGCTGTGTTGATTTATTAGTATGCCTGTGTATTTGTTTAATTCTCCTTATAAGAGTTCTTTGTTTATTATTAGAGGTAAACAGTTTTCTATAATGTAATACATAATAAATGCATAAAAACTGTGACGTAACAATATATACAACTTTATAAGCTATCAAATATGTTTGCGGCTCCAGACAAATAAATGGGTGGAAAAGGGGGCAAAATGGCTCTTTTGGTCAAAAAGGTTGCAGACCCCTGGTTTAGGGAACCTGGAGACTGCTTGTAAACACTTCATGTTTTATCTTTCTCCTCGTAGTGTTGTTAACTTTCTGTCTATTGTCTAGATCAGGAGTGTCCAAACTACGGCCCACGGGACATTTTGAATCGGCCCTCAGCAAATTAAAACAGTATAATGGAATGCGGCCCACAAATGAATCTTGAGCTCGTCTTGTACTTCTTACATATATCTGTACACATATGTTACACAGTAACAAATCTAAGTTGATAAGAAAAAACGTATTTAAATAACAACCTTGAAATAAACCCTTCCTATTTCCTCTTACGATAAGCAATCTAACGGTACGTCCACACAGCAGCTTTTCAAAAATCTTGAAAATCTTGGAACTGGGCGTGTCTGACAGCTTGGGGATTTTTTGCGACCAACAACCAATCACATGAATCTCCCGCCCCCGACATACAAAGCAAAAAACCCCGGAGATTTTATGCGAGCAATATATATATATATATATATAAACTCCCCAAACAGGCGAAAACCTACCAGTTTCCCCCACTGTCTCTGCCACCTCCCTCCATGCCTGGTTCCTCCGGTTTGTATCCCGGTAATAGTTCTGGTCGTAAAGAACCGGGTGATTTGCTACCGTAACTTCTCATTTGGAATATGAGGAAATGAACTGCGGTCTGGTTCTCCCTGCTTACACGCGGTTTGATTGGCTAGCGCTTCTACTGTCAGATTTGCATAAACGTGTTTGATTGGCTGACGCTTCCAGCTCAGCTTCAAAAGTTGAACATTGCTCAACTTTTGAATCCTGGAGATCCTGGAAATCTTCGCTTCGCTCCCCCACAATGCAGTTCGGCGAAAAGCGAGGCAAAGTGACGTCATCCCCATTCAAAGTCAACGGGCAGAGAAGCGTTGGAAGCGGTGGAAGTTTCTTCTGAAGCTGCTGTGTGGACGTACCGTAAGGCTTCTGTTTTAAGAGATGAGCTGCTAACAACATAAGCAAACCCCGATGGAAAGCTGTGATGTAAGCTGTTGTATCTTACCTACATTTGAGTGATTTTGCTTACTTATAACTTTACTTATGAGGCAATAAACCTCACCTCTAGTGAGCGGCCCAGCCCTTCGAATATTTGTTTTGTATGTGGCCCTCGTGAAAAAAGTTTGGACACCCCTGATATAGATATATGGATGGACGATGGTTGGATCTTTAGGATGGTTCGTTCTTTGAGTCGTTCTTTGTTGGGTCGTTGGCTGGTTTGTTTGTTGTCCAGGAAAAGTGTCATAAACCTTGCTCAATAGACAATGCAATTTTTCCTGGTGTAATGTTTTGGTCACAGCTCTGGGTAACATTCAGTCTACTGGTTCAGTCATGGCAACACAGAGCCTCAATAACAAGGTATGAGAGGTCCATGATAACAGATTAACATCAGTGTAAGGATAAAAGACAGTTATTTCTGCAGCCAATGAATAATGTTAGAGCCATTTTCCTTTCATCATTACGGTTTGGCTGCTTGTCTTATTAACGTAAGGCTTTAGAGCAGTGTTCCTCAAACTTTTTCATACCAAGGACACTTAACCAATAAAAAAACACTCGCGGACCACCTAACTCCACAAATATCCAAAAACAGATTACGAATCGCCTGCAAATGGTACAAACGGATGACAAAGCTATATCATGCAGTCGAAAGTGAAACTTAAGCTCGCTCCATTGCGGAGATATTCCCGCGAGAGTGCGGAACATTTAAATTAACTTATTTATTTAAAATGTGAAATGTTACCAATATACTCACGGACCACTAGGGGGCGCTCACGGAACACCAGTGGTCCGCAGACCACACTTTGAGAAGCACTGATTTAGAGTAAACTCTTAGCTATTTATTTGTGTGCGTCACATTACGCTTTAAAGAGTTAATTTAAGTCTCACTTATTTGCTGTCGGGTATGACTTGCATGTCTATGTTTCTATAATGGTTCACAGCTGAGTGTGTGGTTAGACGGGAAGCGGTAGTCTTTTGACAGTGTTCTTTTTTGATACGGAGAACTTTTACTTACTTTGAAGCGAGGAAGTTTGTCTTCATGTTTGTATGCCGCCTCGATCAAAGTATATACCTGAAGTGATTCAAAGCTACAACGATCTCCGCAAAGTTTGTTCGGAAGCAAAAAGAGGGGCGTCATAACCCACAACCCCCGAAAGAGGAAAGTGGATATTAAATGTAGAAACAGATTGATTTTCATTTCATTTCAAACCTTTATTTATACAGATAAAATCCCATTGAGATCATTGATCTCTTTTCCAAGGGAGACCTGCTCAAGTAGTTCCACATGAAACATAAAAACATAAACGGAACAACAAAAGGACATCATACAGCATTATTTACATAATTATCCACATAAACAGGTACCAACAGCTTCCGATTGAGTAGCATCCAACCGAGCTTTAAAAACATTTAGTGGCACCAGATTGTTCAGTTTCCATTTAATTTGCAGACTGTTCCAAGACAGAGGAGCTGCGCATCTAAAAGCTGTCTTCCCTAAGACAGTCCTAGCAGTTGGCACATTTAATAAAACCACAGCATTCGATCTCAGGCAGTAGCCACTCACAATTCTCCGTGAGATCAGGGAGCAGATATAAGATGGAAGTTTCCCTAGCATGGCTTTGTATATAAAAATATACCAGTGACTGAGCCTCCGTACAGTTAGTGAAAGCAAACCAGCCCTTGCATTCAGGGTACAGTGATGGGTTAATGCTTTACAGTTTGTATTAAAACGCCAGGACAAGTACATCCAGCCATGTCAAACAGGCAGCGAGGAAAGGTCGTGATCAGCGTGGGAAAAGCTGCCTTTTAATAGTCATTGTAACCACGACACTGATGGAGCCAACGTGGGTGATGGAGCGTTCATGGTGTTTTATCAACAGCAGATTCTTCATAAAGGCTTTTTGTTATGCCTTTCAAAACATGCCTTCGAAACATGAATGCGTCTTCCCGTGTCAATATTGGTCAATCAACAAGCTATTACTTTAGTCAGTGTTCAAACCCCATTTAGAAGTCCTGATTCTCATTTCCATTTTAAGGAAATCAGCTTACTCCATTAATATGATAATATCAGCCACCCGGCTGCTGTTTCAATGATTCGCATGCATGAAAAGTAATTGTCCATTTACTCTGAATCTTTCCCCTAAGTAATATATTCAAATTGATTGAATTCCGCTGAAGGCAGACTGAAAACGAATATGTTGATGCTCCTCGGGGTTTTAGGGCATTCACTGTCAATTGTTTAATGAGGAAAACTAATCAAAGGGTGTCACGAAATGTGGCCATTTACCAAAACAAGAGACATTTCACGGCGGGATGAAAAATTGGGAATATTCCCCCAAGTCGTTTGGAAAATCATAATTCAATCAAGCAGCCGCGATATCAGCTGCAGGAGACGAGAGCTGAAGACGTGATGGGGATGTGAGAAAGAGAAACGTATCAACCTTTCTGTGACGGACAGCTTGAGAGCACATATTGCTGATTGACAGTTGGTTCTTCTTCTTGGATACAGCAGTTGACAGTCTTCACTCCATTGTTGCTTGTTTGGGTCTTCATCGATAGCTGTCATAAGCTAAGATGTGTTGTCCTCTGCTAATGGCATGGCCAAGAACGGCTCAACTTTGCAGCCAACACGGATAAAAAGTACTAATAGTGTGATTGATACCTATTTTTGGGGGAAACCGTGTTAAATTAGACGACCACCATAGAGTGGTGCAGGGATGACGTATTTACCCGGAAGTAAGATGCCGGGTTCCCTCGACAAAAAAGCAATGGGGTTTCTCCATAGAATGTTTGAGCTCGAAATAAGATCTGTGGAAAACGAACCTGCACGTTTTGTTCAGCCGGAAAATCTCAACACCCTACTTTTATAATTTTCGAATCCTAAATCTAATCGCCAGAAGCAAAATGCTAACGTTATGCTATAGGAGCTACGGCCGAGTTCAGCAGCACGACTTCAACGTCACGCCAACTCAAGATCCATATTCAAACATACAGATTCAAAATGGTTCAAGTTGAAGCGTTTGAACAGTCTGCAGGAGGCACTTGCTTTCAAGCAGAACAGGGCAAAGAAACGTAGCGGGAGTGTTTACGTGTTCGGCGTAATGGCGTACAACGGCCTCGACAGCTTCTGTAGTCCTATTCAGCCACTCGGTAACAACCATCGTTTTTCAGACACGTCAACTCTTCAAGAATCACCAGTGGGGTCGCTGCTGATGGATTTAATGTCGTAGAACAAAACGTGATCCGTCTCTTCAGGGCCGGCCCTTGGCATAGGCAGTATAGGCGAATGCTAAGGGCGCATCAACCCATGGGGGGTGCCGGAAATTGGGGGAAAGAACACATTTAAAAATTAAATAATTTAAAACAATTTGTATTTAAATTTTATAACAAAACAATTTCCCGATTTTGGATCAACAAAGTACATCTTATTATCTTATCTTAACAGCTAAAATCTTGCCTAGGGCCGACCCTGCGTCTCTTAAATTTGTGTCAACCACAGACATTATTTCGAGCCAAAATCCTATGGAGAAATCCCATTGGCTCTGAGACGAGGGAACCGGAAGACGCGTCACTGCACCACTCTATTGGGACTATGAATATGCTTCAGACCAGATTTTTTTTGAGTGCTTAATTCCCGTGTTATCAATATTTTCATGTATCCTACGTGTTTTGATTCCACTGGTTGGGAATCGCTAATCTCGAACACTTCAATGTGTCTCTTTAATGTCAAAATGGAATCACGGTACTTCAAAGTATGTACCAGGAAGTTGAATTGCAATCTGTGATCTGCAAGGGAAGATTTGATCATAATTCCTCATGTCTTGGCTTTCTCTTTAAATATATTTCACTGACATTGCTGATTTTTAATGCCTCATTGTATTGCTGTTGGAGTTGTTAGATTTCTTTAACAAATCTTGTTTCCTACTCAACTTTATGCCCATTTCCCAGTTCATCTTCGTTTGGAGAGCAGCTGGTTATTTTTCTTCGTTTTTTCTGTCGCAGACACATTGCCATGTTCTGCATCTTAAGTACTGACGTTGCCATGTCTGCAGAACACTCAAGAAAAAGATTTGCAAAGACAAAGGACCTTTAAGGACCTTTTGTCTCACTTCATCTGAAATAGGCCAAAGCGGAGCCTCATTAGCATAGGAGAGGAAATGAAACTCTGCTAAGATATCAATTATACTTCAAAATGTGACTTCCAACATTAATAACTAATTTCCTATCGTGAGAAAAGGACTGTTATCGTATGAAGCTAAAATAAGTGGAAAGTTTGACTCACTTTTCTGTTCAGAGGTTTATTGTCGTTCTGTTTCCTGAAAGACTGAGGGATAAAATCCCTTTTTTCGACGAGTAACCTGTTGGAATGACATCCTTTAAAGCAGCTTGACACCAGATCTTTTTTCTACATGTGCCACCTGCTGTGAAGTGACTCAGAGGCTCCAGGGCAGGATGCTCAGTGTTTCATCTGTACTGTGTGAATAAGAGGCTGGTGAGTCCTAACCCCAGACGCTGTGGACTTTGACGTGTCGTTACCCATGAGGCCACCGAGGCTTGCTGCCACGGTGACCTCCTGACCTCTGGGTGTCAGAGCCGGCAGCATTATCAGCCTCCGGGCTTCACTGTGAGATCCACAGAATCCAGAGATGTCGGGATCAAAAATGTAAGGGGGGAAAACGAAGGAAGCAAAGAGCGTTAAGACGGCACGCGGTGATGTCTCTGCAGGGAGAGGAAGAGAGCTTCAATGTCAGCTGAAGGATCAAAGGTAAGAGTTTCGCAATGAACGCACCATAAATCCATTTCAAATTAAACATATGCCGACACAAAAACCTGCACGTTAATGCAGAGAGCGACTGAGCGGCGTTTCTTTGGACTGAGAGGAACACGCATATCTTTGTAGGGCACGTATACGAGCACGTGTTTGCCTGCCTGCCTGCGTAGAAGTCCCACTGTTCAACTTCTGTGTGTGTGTGTGTGTGTGTGTGTGTGTGTGTGTGTGTGTGTGTGTGTGTGGTGTGGTGTGTGTGTGTGTGTGTGTGTGTGTGTGTGTGTGTGTGTGTGTGTGTGTGTGTGTGTGTGTGTGTGTGTGTGTGTGTGTGTGTGGTGTGTGTGTGTGTGTGTGTGTGTGTGTGTGTGTGTGTGTGTGTGTGTGTGTGTGTGTGTGTCGTGATTGAGCTGTAACTCCAGTCTGTGGTGACAATGCAGGGCATGTACTGTGGAAAGGAGAGATAAACATTCTTTAGACCTTTAGAAGAGTAAATGTGGCTGAGGTGTACTTCATCTGCACAATGTGGTTGTTTATCTTTTTAATTTACTTTATTTTCTATGGAGTTAGTGTTTAAACCTGTATGTTTCATATTAACATGGCATGCAACGGCTCAGCTTAATATTAACTGCTCGCTGTTAGCGCCAAAAACAACGGAGAATAAACCAAATCTGCAGGTTCACACAGTTGTTAGTCCATGTCTTGAGGCTCTCACCAGTCTTCCACTATTACACCACAGGGAGTTATTTAGTGAGTTATCGTGGAAGGATACAGCTTGGCCAAAGAAACCAATAACTTCAATGTGGGGGCGGGTCAGATATGCGTGATATTTCTGGGAGGTCTGAGTTCTCCGAATGCCCCTATAGTTCCAGAAAGAGCTCTCAATGCCTTCACTCCATAATCTGCCTCTTGGTTCCTCGCATAAGCCGCGTTCACACTGCGGTACTTTTCCCACAAAGGTTCATGCGAACTTAGTTCATGCGAACTCTTTAGTTCGCATGAACTAAGTCCAGATCGCGTTCACACCAGAAAAAGTCCCTGAGGGAGGATTAGGCAAATGAAGCCGCTGACGTCACTTCTTCTTCTTCTGCTTTGGGTTTACTGGCAGGCCGCAAACCACTTCACGGCGTATACTGCTGCCCAAAGTCCCCGCCCGGAGTCCCCGGAGTTGGGGAAGGCTTCAGTCGAAGCTGCTGGAAGTCCCAGCAGCTTCTACTGAAGCCTTCCGAGTAAATCGCCAGAACGCCGACACCTCCTCATCTCCACCGCTCCCATGTTTTCTTTTGTGTTGCCATAAGTTAGTCTCTCTGCGTTTCTGCGCTGGGCTAATGCTAATGCTAATAATGCTAATGCGAGGATAATAAAATGGCGGCTTCACAAAACTTTTTGGGAGTTTTACGGGGCGTGGTTTGCAATCCGCCCAGCCAATCAGAAATATAGCTCTTTTCCGGCTCTTTTTGGTGTGAACGCGAGCATGAACTAAGTTCGCATGAACCTTTGTGGGACAAGTACCGCAGTGTGAACGCGGCTATAGATAAGTACTTCTTCTCCTTTATCACATGAATCTGTTATTGTATTCTTGGTTCTATAGTGTGTCTATATTACCAGCACTTTTAATGTATTTGTTGTGTTTTTAATTGGTAGGAGAAAAAAATCCATAAAGATCTGAACTGAACCGAGTAAACATTACAAACAGTATTCATTGCTCGTTAACCAGATCCGAGGCGCGCTAATGTCTCCACAGTAATTCAATCGAGTGTATTTCATCCGCACCCATGCATCGCCGGGAAGATCTCATCCCACTCAAACTCGGCCGTGGCGACGGGAGAATAAGATCGTGCTGCTCCATAGTTTATCATGAAACATATTTCACATTT